>QLNU02015359.1:40271510-40300405 GCA_006491805.2 Dysdera silvatica | reverse complement strand
ATATATGCATATATGAAATATGCTTATAAATATATACATATATGAAATATGCCTATAAAGATATGCATATATAAAATATGTTAATAAGTATATGCATATATAAAATATGCTTATAAATATATGCTTGAATATTCCAGAAGCTTGATTTGATTAGTCAGTTGCAGGTGCCATCCTTAATATAGTTTGATTTAAGTAATATCCACTTTTTTTAACCAGTGACGGATCCACGTGGGGGGAGGAGAAATTGGGAAAATTTTTCCTCCCAAATCCATAAAACTACGGTGAAAATTAGTTACGACGAACGCGGATTATGACGCTCAACCGCATATAACGACGCAGTTTTTACAAAAACTTTGATTTCCTAAAAAATAATTGAGAAGGCAACAAATTAACATAGTTTAATGATAAGTTAAATCATTTACGGCTGTTGTAAAATGAAAATAGCCATGGGCTATTTTCATCAGAATGGCCAATGATAAAACAATGTGTAATGACAAACCTGTGTTACAAACAGCGGTTACAGGTATAATGAAATGAACAGTAAAAATCAATCAAGCACATGGGTTAGGGGAAATGTCTCTTGTAATGGAACGTAAAGTTTAGAGAAACGTTTCTAGTAGTAAAACATGAGTTTAAAAAGAAACAGATTGGTAGTATAAAATTATGCTATATGGGATGAAATGCGCCGTGGGCCAGAAGAAACATTTTATGAAGAAATATTGTTCGATGTGGGGAGACTTTTTCACATTTCAAGTTTTGATTTCCTATTTTATTTGTTTTTTAACTTGCTCGTTAAATCCGTGGTGCAAAAGAGTTGTTCGCTAAAAGCGGCTAAATTGTATCGCGATTAATCATTATACCAAACAGAACCCATATTTTCCACGCTACATCCGGAAACTCGTTAAATGCGGTCTTATTATATATATTAGTTATATATATCTATAGTCCTTCTATAATAGTTCTTCTATACCTTGCATTCTCCTTCCTGAAATCCTTTTCTGGATCCGTGTCTCCTTAAATCCTCAATTTCTAACACAATTATCGCCAAATGCAAGTTAAACAGTTTTACTGAGGTCCCCGTGATTTTACTATCTGGAAGCAAACAAAATTAAGTTTGCAATTAATTGATTTTGTAATTAATTTATTTTGCAAATAATTGATTTTGTAATTAATTTATTTTGCAAATAATTGATTTTGTAATTAATTTATTTTGCAAATAATTTATTTTGCAAACAAAATTAATTTTGCAATTGATTTATTGCAAATAATATGGCAATTTTAAGACTAATTTAGTACGATTGCGTTCGTATCCTTGTCTTTTAAAAATATATCTTAATTCAATCCACGGGGACTTCTCTTCTCTGGGGTATTTGAATCACGAAATGCTTTGGTACATTAGTTAATATCTATATTCCCTGCATCTGCAGCTATATTTTTTTTCCATCGAATCTTGAATATTTATCATCCATGTTTTTAGAGGTTCACCTCTTCTTGTTCTTTCCATAAAATCCACCTCCTTCGACCACCTCTCGTTTCTCATTCTCTTTTCATGTATATGTTATCTGAGTGTCTTTACCTGAATCTCTTTTCTCTAATTTTGCTGATTTCTAATTTTGCCAAACCTATATATATATATATATAGCTTAGTAAGTAAATAAGAAATAACTATAAAGTTTTTTTTACAATACCAATAATTCATTTTAAGTGTTTCAATATTTTTTTTCCCGACTTTTCCGAAGTGGTACAAGTTTCGCCTCTATATGCAAAGATAAAAATATATATTTAAAAAATTTTAAATGTAAAATATAATGGAATTTAAGCAATATAATTGTATATAACCATTAATTGCACTTTACGTGTGTAGAACTTCGTAAAGCAATTTCTAAATTTATTGCGAAATATTGCGAGTAATCAGCATAAATAAGGTTTTATTTATTATTTTTAAAATTTCCCTGCAGTCCTGTCACGAAACAAATGCTGTCCTGTGTGGTCACCATCGCAGCATTTAAAAGAACTACTGTTCTAAATTATTCAAAAACATGAACAAATTTTTCAAAGAATATTTCCGAATTATAAATAGCTATGCGACAACATAGAAACTGGACTTCATATGACATTAACAAACGACAACCAATGAATTGGTCACAAATAACAACTTACGAATGGACTCAGAACCAGAAATGTGGGCATTGCTTTTGAATATTCATTCAAAGGGAATCTAGAAAATGTAACACAATTGATCATAAATCTTAATGCGTTACGATCCAGACTAGGTCGCAGAAACATCTTATCGGGTTTGTGAAGGCCGTTCAAAATAAATTTGTGCGCGCACAAATGTCTGCGAAACGTGGGCTAGCATATGAAATGAATGAAGAATAAATTTATTTATTTATTTATTTATTTTATTTTGAATCTGGACTTCAAGTTAGGTTACAAGTATGTGAGATACGGAATTCTTGAGTCAGTGTCGGAATAAATTAGTAGTTATACATGAATAAACGATATTTATATTACAACGTAAATTACACGTGTAATATTTCCTATTAACGATTGGCTGGTTAATTTTTATTAACTGCCAGTTTTAAAATTTTATTTTACATTGTTTACGATTACCATGCCATTTTTAAAAGAATATTATTTTACGAATGACTTTGTACAAAAGAATATAGCGATTGATCAGGGATTACTATATCGAGTGAAATTTTGTCACTGGTTTGAATCTGAAAGAAAAGTGAAAAGAAAAATAAGTAAAGTAGAAAAGCAAAATGGGAATAAGAATAGTAAAAATAACGAAAGGGGGGAAATAGATTAGAAAAACTTACGAAAATAAATTAAACTAAATAAAAAGAAAACTAAATAAAAGTAAAATTAAGTATAAAGAAATAGAACGAAATAGAAAATAAGCCAAACTTACCAAAGCCGTAAGAAAGAATTCGCAATATTTCGAGAACCACTGTTCTCTATATTAAGCGAAGTGTCCAGAAAGTAAGCATGTCTTTATCAAATAGTGCTATATCAAAATATTTTATTTCTTTTTGATTGATTTATGAAAGTTACAAGTATGTCAATAATACTCTGTTGGGAAGAAAAATTATATGTGATTTTGAAAATGAGTAAAAAAAATGCACTTTTTGACACTATAAATTTGTATTTTGTAGATGAAAATTTACAGATAGTTACAATTGAGGCTAGGCAAGTTGTCAACAATTGTTTATGCAGAAAAGTAGTCCGTCATCATTAAGGAAAAATACGATCTTTGTCCGCTGTAATAACAGAGCATGTTCTGTTCCGTTTGCTAGTTCTTGCGAGTCAAACAGGGCTCTTGCATAATCCAAAAAACGTGGGGTATGGAAACCAATTCCTTTGGTTTAATCCCCTTCCCCCAAACTTCCTCCTTAAAGCGAAAATTCAGAGGAAGACAATATTTTGTTCTAATGATGATGGACCATTTTTCCTCCAAAACGTTAGCAACTTAACTACAATTGTGATTATTTGTGGAAAAAAATTAACTAATTAAATTTGCACAGTATATTTCACCTATAATATTAATTTATAAATTTGCTTTTGGTAATTTTTAGGCGTGATAGAGTACAAGTTTTTAATATTTAGAACTTTACGCTTCGATTCGTTTGTGTGAACCTTCTCCAGAAGAGAGGAAACTAGTAATGGGGTCTGAACAATATCATTGTGCTTGTTTACTTTTCAAATGTTTCTTATGCCTAAAAATGGTTTTGTAGTTTTAAAAATGCCCTGTGAAAATCTTTGTCAAACCAAAGATGTTGATTTATTATTATGCATATGTATCCTCTCACTTAGTCTTATAGATTTGGGACAGACGGAGCGAAGTACTCAACTCTTCTTTCCATGTTTATTTTTATCCAGGTGTTGCATCTAGGAATTTCCTGACTGTTCGGTATGTGTTTAGGATTGTGGCCTTCTGTAATTCGATGGGGTGTTTGGTGCAATCTCAAGGATAGGCTTAGTCAGGGGGTGGTTTTGGGGGTTGTAACCCCCCATTGCAATGAAATTTTGTATATTTAACATAGGAATATATGAGTTATAGCTCTGTAACTCCGCTTATTGAGCCTATAATCCCACCTATGAACTTTCTGTCTATTCCTATGATCTCAAGTATTTCTAGATTTCTGTACAATTGGGTAGCTTTCTGTGTGGTTAGTATTCGGTCTGTGGCTGTCAGATGCTTATTCTTATTATTATACAGTATTATAGGTTCACAGTTCACATGCGGCGTATTTTTTTTTCCTTTTAGTTAGCAATACCTTTTCAAGAGTCGCTGATATAATTTAAGGTATCTATGTATAGTGTGTTCTCTTCACAAGAGAGTATTTTTTGGATTTGATCGCAAAGCTTTTATCTATGTTTAGTGTGCTAAGGCGGTCTACATTTTTGGAGGATTGCACCAGCACCCAATTGGGATAACTGTAGCTTCTTCCTTCCAGAATTCTGGCACTTCAATTTACAGATCTGATAGAGAGATCTGAGATTTTGGTACTTTTTCTATTATTTTCTCATCCCCTCAGCTGTCTCCAAGTGCGGCAATATCCATTAACAAGATATATGTTTTTAATTATTGTTTTCATTTATTATTATAATAAAAATATATAGCTGACTTCTCTTGTTGTTTCCTTCCGACGCCCACATAGTCTGATAGATTATTTCCATAATGTTTGCGATGAACTGCAGATAAAGTACTGGTAGCTGCTGAAAAAAAGCAAGATGATATCCAATCCCTTGAAGAGTGGCGTCTCTGGTTCGAGAAACTTTTATGACCAGTCTTCATTGTGTATGTCGTGGCTTACTTTAAAAAAAAGAAGAAGATAGCCAAAACGTGTTCGAAGGGGGCGCTGGTCTTCACGAATTAACTCTTGATGTGGAAGAGAAATTCCTTGTTGTGTTGGGAACAGTTCTAGAAGAAAGTAACCATTCTTTCATATTACACCTTAAGAGATATTTCTGCCGCATTTCCGAGCAGAAAGAAATAAAGAGGAATTTACTTTGTCCACTATATTCGTTGATGCCTCATCGTGATGCAGTAGTTTCCCCACGAGGAAATTCCACGAAGGATTTCCACAATCCGATGAAGAAGGCTATACTCCTTACGTTATCGCTTGGAGTACATGAATACTTGTAAAGTGGCGTCATGTTTTGGAAGTGCAATGATTGGAGTTTGAGTACTTTTCTGCAAGTGATGCATTGGGGAAAAACGATGTCAATGGCACTGGCTTTAAATTGCAGGTCCCGATGACTGAGTTCACGACAGTGAGTTGTATTCATGACTGGGTGTTTGGCACTTGCATCTTGAAGGTCACCTTTGCTGTTAATAAGAGGAAATGCTCATTAGCACAGAATTACAAGTTCTGAGATGTTTCTTGCTGTAAGTTACACTGCAGTTTTAGATGAGATTTGTCGATAAAAATAAAAAGAATTTGCTTCAAACAGTGTTTAAATTTTAAAACAAACTTTCAATACAAATTTAACATATGTAATGAAGAAATTTTAAACTCTTTAGAATGCATGATGTCATATGTTTGTGAGATTAATTGTTAATAAGGTGCGTAAAGTGGTTCATTGATTGATTCATTTGGTGAACGATTATGTCCGTGTATTAGAGATCGGTAGAGTCGTTTATTGGTTTAGTAAATGAACGAATCAACTCACTTCTGGTCATTATGTTTCACGTGTTTGTCTCCAGCTTCGTCCATATTCCATTGAAATTGGTCATTACGTAGCGAATGTGGCGTGTATATTGGCACTGGCGGCATAAAATATTGGAGGGGACAATATGCCAGTAGAAGGCATTTTGTTTGAAATTGAATGGAGATATGGAACCCTAACACCAACATTGGGGGACGGGTCCCCTCTGGCTAACGGCGCCCGTGGGTGTGTGCGAAATAAAATAGGTATTTCATAAAAGAAAATGAAAATTTAAAATGGTAAACCAAACCAATTCGACGTTCACATTTGAATACAAAGGTTTCAGAACTCAGAACACAATGCAAGGACGTACCTATGCCATTTTAATGTACGGTGAGTTTTGAAGACACTCGCGAGTTTTAGGTGGTCTATGGAGTTGTTTACTTTTCTTAAGAGACATAAAACCTTGGTCCTAGATTTAGATCTCACTGACATGGTTGTACCATTAAGGACACTCCAATCCAAATCTCCTTTCATGAGTTCATAGTGAAGGGCAAAGGTTATCATTGTCTTATTCTGGTTCAGAGAAGCAGGGAGGGAAGGACGTTTCCAAAATACTCTACTCCACACTTGACGGAGCAAATGAAATCATTTGTTTTGAAGAGGTGATGGAAAGTGGAGTAACCCTTGGAATCTGATGGCTGTTCCTCCTTCATAATTCTCTTCGAGATCACTTCACGATCTACTAATGGAGGCATTGTATTAGTTTTGAAGTTTTAGCCCACCTTGTGGCTGACCTCGTGAATCTCACGTGACTCCGTGCTACATGCACAGGTATCACGTTCAAAGCGGGTCACGTTTTATTTCCCCTTGCTATTCCAATTTCGCTAGGTGTTTTTCCACATTCATAAATTTGGGTGTTGCTTCATGGTGAAATGCTCGGATCGTTCTCGAGTTAATGTTACGTGTCTTCTCTAATGGCAATCCTTTGGCATCGAAGGTGAATTAGGCCCCCTGCTGAATGCGAGAACGTTGGTTTTTTGGACCGGAACTGAACCAGAAGAAGAAAAATTTAGCTTACTTCCCGGGAAGAGATAATTTTTACGGCTACACTAATTTCCATTGAGAAGAAAGAAACGGGTTTTGAGAGTTGAAGGCGGGTTCCATCAGATATTGTTCCTTATGGTAAAAGTAAGGCGTGGGTTTAAAATTGGCCGCGTTTTAAACCCATTCCTTTAATCGCCATGCCCTTTTTTTCGCGTCTCTAGTAAGAGCAGATACTCGTAACAAATATTAAGGTTGCTAGAATTAATACTTTTGCGAAAAAAGTAGAGAAAGATATTTGACTCAGCCGTATCCATCTTTCTCCCGGGTGCGGGTTAAGACACAGCACTTCACAACTTTTTACATAATGTTTAATATTTCCTTACAGGTTCGTAATAAAGTAAGACTTTTTGTTATATGTGCTACCGCATTATAAGAAGCAGACCAAAATGATTCCTTACGTTGTCTGTCTGATATAAGTAAGACTAATTCAAACCGTCCTCGTCTTACCTCGTATTCCCCATGACTGCACATATCACACAATTGTTTTCCCCGCATCGCATTTACTTACTTGATAACAAAATATTAAATCAGCAATTTTCTAAAGAGAAAAATGTTAGAATCAGCAAATCTTTGGCTGATGGAGGAAGCTCCTTTGTAAGAATTCGTATTTTAATTTCGAGTATCTCATTTTCTCTCCTGGCCTGAAGAATATTATCATTTGCGTTTACGGTTATACGGCCGTATCTACGGCTCTACGTTAAACAGACAGAAAGCATAAATAAAAGTAAGTATCACCCACTTGGAAAAACCTTTTGTGTCTCACGGCTAAAGATGTCTCCACAAATACGCTTAGCTCCTCCGCCCAATCCAATTTTCAACCGACGTGATGGCAACACCGACCAACAGTATGGACATAAACAGAAGCCGCCATTTGCTCTGACGACGATAGCTGTTTAACGCTATCGAAATAGCTATCAGCGATGTTATCGTTTTAACGATTCTAAATAACTACACCATAAAAATTGTATTTGATTTGCTTCTATTGATTAGTACAGTATGTCGCCATTAAACCATTTATATAAAACTGAATTTGCCTACCCGTACTTTCAATATAAAATTGCATATCATAGTTTTTCCTCCATGGACTTTGATTTGTTTTATCTAATAGTTGTGCTCCAAAATGTGGTTTCTTCGATATATACATTATTATTAATCCCTGCGGCAAATATCCTAAAATCGATTACAAAAGCATGAAATCGTAATAACCTACGATTAACTGATATTAGAAAACACTAATGTGAAACCTTTAATCGTTTTTGTATACGATATTTGTCTATACGAGTATTTCATTTCAAATAATGGATTTTTCTCTCTCAAATGACCGTTCGTCTCCACTATATAGACAAATGCATTCGGGTATCTGGGTCGAACAGAAATGATAGCACGTATGGTCAAATTCAGTACAAGGCCCCGCCCATCTTTGGCCGTAATGGCCGTAGGATGCATCCAGGATTGCTTTGCACTATATTCAGGTAGGTCCGTGAACTCCCTTATTTTTCCGACCAAGTATCTACTAGGGACAAAGGGGCCAGCGTAAAGATCCCCTGCTCTCTTAGCCAAGATTTAAAATTTGCATCCAAAATTGGAGTAGAGCGCGTCCTGTCTAGGATTACAGCGCCGCCTCCAGCGGCCACCCTTCCCATTTTCTCCCTGCACACTTCCTCCTCCTCCTGAAGCCGAGATCAAATACTATGTTTTGGATACCTCACATATTTCTATTGCTTACGCCTATTCTGCTCCGCAGAACATTTGTAACTCAAGTTCAAATGCTGCAATCGTTTTCGACTGACAAAACCTTCCTCAACGGCTGTTTTGTAAAAAGAAACTAAAGATGTTATGAATATGTGAGCATATATACAGGGGTGGACTGGGTCCTCTCAAAGGGCGCATACCTTGGATTTTCGGAGGGCGCGAGTCCTTGCCTATTCGGAGGCGCAAGTCCTATTGCCCATGTGGACGCACCGCCCCTGCATATATATATAATATTAAATGTGGGGGAAATATATCTAGAAGAATCATTCCAGTCAACGCAATTGAAGAGAATCGGGGGCTGTATTAACTTCAGTTAATAAATACGATTGCTTCCTTTTAACCGATTAATTTATTTGTTTATTCGTGTGTTCTAATGCAATGAATGAAGAAAATAAAGTAGAAGAAAATCATTTTGCTGTCAAAGAAAAACGAAAGTTTCAGAACGTTGTGAAAGAAAAAAGGAAAAGGTCAACGCAATGCTGTTAAACATTCGCAGATTTCACAACCCCTTTTGTGCGGGAATTTGAAAAATAAAATGGATATTAAATTATGATTGAACATAATGAAGATGATTCGTAAGAAAAGCTTGACCGAAAAAGATTGTGAATTTGAATTAACATTAAGATTTTAGTTTAATAATTTCCATGGAAAAAAAAAACGTTTCTTCTAATTAGTTCCAGTGGTGTGCACAAAAGTAGCAGATTTAGTTATGGATGCGAAGAAATATTATTTTGATGCTGTGGTTGGATGCTTTCCAAAATAGAAAGAATGTAAAAAGAGTATTTTGTAAAAATTTCGAGTGCGAAAAGCTCTGCAAAGTGATTTATAACACTTGAAGTACTTTATCTTGCAGTACTTGAAGTATTTTGTCTCGTAGTACTTGAAATACTTTTGTAGCACTTGAAGTACTTTATCAATAAGCGAACAGAGACCACTAGGATTGCATAAACATAATGATTTTAAGTTCTTTATTGCTAAACCATTTAAACACTGTTAGCAGATGACTAACATTAGATAAATTTTTATGGCATCATTAGAGCGTAAAAAGTTCCTTAAATTGCATATTTAATCTATCAGATATTGTTAGGAAACCATCAAGTGTTCAATTGATTGCAATAAGATAGCTAATATCCATATCTATCGCGTAAATTACCTATAATGTATCTGTCTGGTGTGAAACCCATTCTTCCTAAAACGTCATAGTTCCTTTTTTAACTATTTGGTAATATGGTTAACTCGTCTTTCTATTTTTAAAAGTTTCAACAAAAATAAGGATATTCAGTGAATGTTCTATCTAACTAATAGTTAGAATAATGAGTACTTTCTGGTTCCATGTGGAGTCGTTGAAAACGATGTCAATGTTAGGTACGGTGGTAATAGAGTTATAACGATGTTAGGTAGAGTATATACAGGCTGTGCAAATCGTTTCTTATAACGAAGTTAAGGTCATTTTGTTCATCAAGAATTTTTAGGGTACATCCACCAAAAATGCGTATTCAAAAATATTCTAGTATTTTTTGGGGGATTTTTTAAAACATATAAACTATATAAAAATCTAATTAATGTGTCCTTTTATATTGTATGGTAATATTTTTTAATTTAAAAGGAAATTAGATGCTCCTGATTATATACGTATTGTGACAGTTGAAATCATTTAGCTTTGCTTTATTTTTCACAATAAATCAAATCACGCTTCACTGATTGAAATATTAAACTGGCTCGCTTAGAATCTTCAGATTCAATTAGCTCCCTTAAGGTCACTTTCAAAAAGAAAACTTTCTTTCCAAATTGAAGTTTCGTGCGCGCTTTTTTTTAAACATAATTGTAAAATTTATAGTTCACTGATTTAGAAAAACATCTTATGGCAAGAGAAACAGAATAAAAGAACAAATGAACTCTACGAGAAACAGCGGTTAGTGGAAATAAGCGCACGAGAGAATTTTTAAAAATCAACAAGTTTTTCCGTTTGCGTAGGATTCACCAAAAAATGTCGTTTTTTATCGTCTGCGCGCCATAGACTGGTCATTCCGGACCAGGATATTTAGCAAAGACGACATTAAAAAAAGCGTTGGTGCTCATTCAAGGCAATCTGCCTAGTGATGCCAACTTCCATTTTGGAATTTAGGCCAAAGATTTGCATGTCGAGCAAGAAAGAAATTGAGGCAGATGGCGATATTACCAAGAATCAGCAGACGATTTGCTGTAATTATTATCGTTTTTTCTAATCTCGCTTTTCTTCATCACCTAAAACTAATCGAATGTTAAGTTAATGATTTTTGACGAAACACTGGCGACAAATAATAGTATGCTAGACCGAAATTTCTCTGAAAAACGTCCTAAACGCCAGTGATGCTATTTATAAAATGAGAGGTGTGGAGCTGTTTTTTTAGCAGCTGTTCCTAAAAGCCATTAATCGATTCGGTACTATTTGATTTCATGTAGCCGATTCTATATATAGTTTCATATATTTTCTACGAAAACGATGCGCAACTTCAACATGGGCAAACTCACACCAGAATTTTGGTGAAACAATTTCCAGTCCACCCCTCCACGTAATTGTATAATGCAAGACAAATTCGTTTTGACATCAATTCCCGCATTTACACATTAGTTACTTAATGATTAAGAAAAGCTTAGTGTCTGATGATCAAAGATAAAATGCTTTGTGGGTGTTATTATTCATATTATTGTTATTATTCATATTTATGTTTTTCAAATATGATGCGCAAATGTACCATATTGTCTAATACAAATGTGAGACAGGTAAACCTTACTTCGTTGCGTTAACTGTTCAAAAACCATTATACAACACATCACCAATGATGATTTAAATGATTATTTGCTCACTTCTCAGTAAAGCTCTACACCAAATCCTCTTAAAATTACTTCTTAAGAGATTTGAACAGTTTCGTGTAATTATTTCCCCCACCTCCTTCAAGCATAATTTCAACTTTATGGTAAGTCCACTACATGCTACCAATAACTACTGGGGTTAGATACCATTGGTATGCATTTTTAGCTTAGGAATAAAATTGGATAATTTAATTAGTTTTCTTGTATGGTGGCGCGATGTTCCAGTTCCAGCCATTCATTTATGGGTCAGTGAAAATTGATGCACTTAAATGGATTTGGCTGCAATTTAATAAATATAACATTTATCAGTTAAAGACGAATAATTCATCAAAGGATAATGCCCATCTACGTCAAAAAGAGGCAAAAGACAGCTTGTAGATCGTGCTCGGCCCATATTTCATAGTAAAAAGAAATAGTCTCAATAGACCTTTAAGTCCATCGATCAAGACGGACAATGGTTCTTATTTAAATTGAAATTCAGAGGAGAAGAAGAAAAAATTTGACACAGCTATATGCATGTTATTAATCTGCTGATATGAAGGTTTAAAGAAGAGTTTCTCAACCGTTTTATCTGTGAGAAACTTGAAATAATATTCATATTTGAGGGAATCCCCTTCATAAAAACTGTTATATGTCATTCTGTCATTTCTTTCTATATTCTTTCATTCATTTCTTTCTATATTCTTTCATTCATTTCTTTCTATATTCTTCCATTTCTTTGTATATTCTTTCATTTCTTTCCATATTCTTCCACTTCTTTTTATATTCTTTCATTCTTTTCTATATTCTTTCATGTCTTTCTATATTTTTACATTTCTTTCTATAGCCTTCCGTTCCTTTCCATATTCTTTCATTTCTTTCAATATTCTTCCATTTCTTCCTGTATTTTTTCACCTCTTTCTAGATGTCATATCTTTCTTTGCTATTGGTAAACTTGAAGCTCATGAGAAAAGCGTACTGTAATTTTCCTTATAGCTGAATTAAGAAAAAACTTTATATTATTATACAGAGTGTTCATAAAAGAAGTACACAGCTTTAAACTCTATTTGCATCGAAATGATAATAGCTAGAAACTTATTTCTTTTTTTTAAATTACGTGGTTAATAGCCAAAGTTTTTTCTACATGGTTAGAATGTCTCCACTGAACAAACAGTGCACGGGCATTCGTAGAATGTAACAGACATCGAAAACAACAGTGATGGCATCAATACAAGAAAAGGCTACATATGCAATATGGTTTATGGAAACGAAATCGTTAATATAAATGCAACGAAATTTCAAGAACGTGTACAAGAGAACACCCCCTTTATTTACAAATTAAATGCAACCACTCTTGAAATGCTTTAAGAGCACTTCAACGAAGCCTTTCTCAGTGTAATCGAACGTGGATGAAACTAGACGTTCGTTTACATACTATCGTAGGGAACAACAGAACGCACGTGGAGAATTCCTATCTATGCGGAAAAAACCTTTAGCTATTAGTGACGTAATTAAAAAAGAATTACGTTTCTAGCTGTTGTACGAGGGCGAATCAGAAAGTCTTTGCTCCTATTTTTTATTAGCCAAAATAAGGTACATACAGGTAATTACAAATATACGTACTATTCTACGTACCTTACACTATTTTTCCACATAGTCCCCACACCGGTTCAGACATTTGTCCCATCGCAGCACTAAATTTGAGATGCCCCTGTGGTAGAATTCGTCCGGCTGACTGTGGAACCACCGTCGGACTGCTGTCTTGGCTTCATCGTTGCACGTGAATCGCTGTCCTGCCAGGAACTTCTTCAGCGGACCGAAAACGTGGAAATCACTAGGGGCGAGGTCCGGACTGTATGCAATCAGAACCGCCGACAAGCTCCGGTCATTTCACTGGGAGAGTCTGGACCACCCACCATACAGTCCGGACCTCGCCCCCTAGTGATTTCCACGTTTTCGGTCCGCTGAAGAAGTCTTGGCAGGCAGGATATATCCTTGGCAGGCAGATATTCACGTGCAACGATGAAGTCAAGACAGCAGTCCGATGGTGGTTCCACAGTCAGCCAGACGAATTCTACCACAGGGCATCTCAAATTTAGTGATGCAATGGGACAAATGTCTGAACAGGTGTAGGGACTATGTGGAAAAATAGTGTAAGGTACGTAGAATAGTATGTATATTTGTAATTACCTGTATGTACCTTATTTTGGCTAATAAAAAATAGGGGCAAAGACTTTCTGATTCGCCCTCGTAGCTTCTATGTAAATAAAATTTGAAGTTGTATACTTCTTTTTTGAACACCATGTATACTATCAGAAATTTATTAACAATACAAAGGAAACCGTTGTTTTTCGCTGAACAAATCGTTGAAAAATGCTCGTTTAGAGGCAAAGTATTTTTCTACCATTCTGAAATTCCAAATTCGATTTCCTACTGTGCCGGGTTCAATTCCTTTAGCGGCAGAGGTTCGGATTCCTTGGGAAACCGTAAATCCCTTCCTTGAATGTGTCCTAGATTTGTTTCATATTTTTTTTGGAAGAAACCCCAACTTGTCAAGAGCGGTACTAATACATTAATTCAGTGGACTCGCCTTTTAACCACTCTTTGTGTTATAACGACCTATTGAGAGGAGACCCATGCAATTCTCCTATAGCGCTATATGCTATTCCTAAGCGGCAAAAAATGTACTCGCTATAACAAGACCATTTGATATATAACGTCCCTGCAGTGAGGGTCCAAGTTCTTTATAACGCAAGTCTGCCGTATAACACGTCTAACTAATTTAATGTATCTTACATTCATTCTATATTTATGTATTAACTATTAACACTAGCGGTGCACCAAATCGTTCAATGGCAGTATCACGTAACGAGTCTGTTCGTTTATTATAGATGGTTCATTAATTCCCTAAACCATTAATCTAATACTAATAAATTAATCTAATAATAATTAAATCTAATCTTTTCCTTATTTAAAAGCAATCCATACTTATTTAATTTCAATATTCAATGTCCGCGAATTGCCAAATTTTTTAAGTATTTGAAACAGGAGAACTCTCTCTCTCACTCGCTTTTTTGCGATTATATCTGAATGTAGTTATTATATCTGTATGTGTTAATAATGTGCTTATGACATTATATCTGTACAATTTGAACTCGAACTTTAAATTGCGAACGAATTAAATTGCGTTGCATCGAGTTTCATGACGTTAATTTATCTAATGAAATTTTGAATTAAATTAGAATTTATTATACAAATAATTGTAAGTCATGTCTGGGACATGCCTGGGTGGTGTCTAAAGTCATGTCTGGGTAGTTTTAAAACGTAAAGCTTAACCTATATAATGATCTTTTCATATTAAATATAAAAATAATCCTAAACGATTGATTAATTGACCGAATCTTAAACTTGATAGATTGATTTAAAAATTTACAATGCGCAATAATTAATGCTCCAATTATTATAAAATTTAATTTGGTTTAAACATTTGTTTCTTCTTAAAAAAATTATTTCCCAACTTACGATTATAATTACAATAATGCAAGGTGGATTCAAATTTAGATCTTTAGGGTTACCACACCTTCCCTCTGTTAATGTGATTTCCAATGCATGTCCTCGTCTCTGTACTGAAAATTGTTAGTCTTATTCGATTTCTTTACAAAACTACCCCTCTCTCTCTCTCTCTCTATTTAACAAAACTACTATTACTACAATTACCAACTATTTAATTATCACTTACCTATTTTATTATTACCACAATTACTACCTATTTAATAAAAATGCTCGACACGGTTGTTTCACTTGGTTGCATTTAAATATGTATTTTATTTTAGTATCTTGTGTGTATTTAAAAAAATTTATATGTGGCGTCTCCTTCATTTTCTGTTACCCACATAGCCACCCTTTTTTCCTTCAGGCGCGGTCTAATAAGCAGTTATACAATTTAAAAGCATCTGCAGAAGAGAAGTCAATAAATAGTTAAAGATATAAATTAAACTTATACAAAATAAATCGAGTGTGACGACTCATCCTTGCATTTTTATCACGAAAGTTGTGCATGCGAATCGAATGAAATACAAAAAGTTTTTCTGAAATATTCTTGGTTTTTTTTCCCTTATCCTATTAGAAAAATGCCAAGGGATAGAAATAACAGAAGCTGAAGAGTTTGCAAAGTTATGCGCCTTGTGAAATGCATTCAGAATTGGTTTTCTTTTGTATTCTTTAATGGCTTTGCATTACTTTGGAGAACTTAAGAATTTGTTAATATTACTTTGAAAAGCATTAGAATTTGTTAGCATTATTTTGAGAGTGGTAAAAATTTATTAGAGTAACTTTAGAAATCATAAGTAAATGTTAACATAACGTTGTGGGACGGTAGGAATTTGGTATCATTATAAAAGATATTTCCGACATTAAATATACTATTTTACACCATATTAGGTAAAATTAAATTGAAATAGTGAAATACACAAGCAACATAGTTGTTACTCTTTTAATATTGATTAATAATAACATAAGTATTATTTCTTTTTAATGTAATTCGCCCTATCCTCTATTCACATTCTATAATATCGCAGAGATTATGCTTAACACCCCCCACAAGGCCCTAAACTCGTATGCAAACATTCGTGCTTTTTACACACAGAAAAACCTCCCTAAGATGACCACCCTGGCTTTATTGGAAAAAGGTTTGTTTAGGGAAGTGGTCTCTTAATGAGGGTTTATAGTGAGGGCCATTAAGTCTATATATATATATATATCATCATCATCATCATATTCAACCATTATCTATCCACTGCTGGATGAAGGTCTCTCCAAATGCTTTCCACACAAGTCTATCCTGAGCAATTCGCTTCCACGTCACCCCAACCTGTTTTCTTATTTCATCCACCCATCTAGTTTGAGGACGTTTTCTAGGTCTTCGGTGGTCTCTTGGAATCCAGTTCAGAATTTCTGTTGTCCATCGTTGATCAGTTCTTCTTGCAATATGCCCAGCCCATCGCCATTTCAGCCCTTTTACTTTAACAATGATGTCCTCTACTCTAGTTTGCTCTCTCACCCAAGTGTTTCTTTTTCGATCTCTCCTAGTTATTCCAAGCATGCACCTCTCCATGCTCCTTTGCGTTGTCTGTAACTTTCGTATTGCTCCAACTGTTAGACTCCATGTCTCTGATCCATAAGAGAGGACTGGCAATACACACTGGTTGAAGACCTTTCTTTTTAGACACAAAGGCAATTTCCCCTTCAGGATAAAACTGTTTCTTCCAAATGCACTCCAGCCAAGTTTAATACGTCTGTTGAGTTCTTTCATAATGTTGCCATCCATTGAAATCAGCTGGCCAAGGTAAATATATGAATCAGCAATTTCTAGCTCAATGTTGTCAACTTGTATTTTTGTTTCCTCTACGAAATTATTGAACATGATCTTAGTTTTTTGTAGGTTCATCTTGAGTCCAACTTCTTTACTTCTAGTTGAGAGCTCCTGTACCATGTCTTGGAGTTCTGATGGGTTCGTTGAAAAAATAACAATGTCATCAGCAAACCGCAAATGATTTAAATATTCACCATTTATTTTTATTCCCTTGTCATTCCAATTTATCTGCTGAAAAATCATCTGTAAAGCTGAAGTAAAAAGTTTTGGAGAAATGGTATCTCCCTGCCTCACACCTTTACCAATTTTGATAGCTTCGGTATCTTTATGTAACCGAAATTTTGCACTTGCATTTTTATACACACGTTTCACCATGTCAATGTACACTTCCTCGATGTCTGTTGATCTTAAAGAGTTGATGACTGCTGATGTTTTAATAGAGTCAAAGGCCTTCTCATAGTCAATAAATGCCACACACAATGGAAGTTCATATTCATGTGTTCTTTCAATTAATTCTCTTAATACTTGAATATGGTCCACTGTACTGAATCCACTTCGAAATCCAGCTCATCTCTTGTTGCTGCACTCCACTTTTTCTGTAAGCGATGTGTTAAAGGATTTTATAAATAGCAGGTAACAAGCTAATTGGTCGGTAATTTTTTAAATCCTCTTTATCACCTTTTTTATGCAAAAGAATTACTGTTGCAGAATCCCATTGGTTTGGTATGTTACCACTGTTGAGGCATTTGGTAAAGAATTTTGCGAGTATGTCTTCTACATGTTCTCCAGCTTCTTTTAAGATATCTAATGTAATGCCATCATCGCCAGGGGATCTTCCTTTCTTCATACTTTTTATTGCAAATGCTACTTCTTCTTTTAAGATTTTAGGAGCTGTTCCTTCGACTATCTCAGAGTCTTCGTTTAATCCACTGTTTCCCTCATACAGCTTTCTGTAGAATTCTTCAACTCTTCTAAGTATTTCTTCCCTATTTCTTGTTACGGTGCCATCCTCTCCTTTTAATGCAATGATGTGTTTCTTCCCAACAGATAAACTTCCTTTAACAACCCTAAGGCTCTTGTTATTTTCAATGGCTTTCCTTACTAGCTCACAGTTGAATTTTCTTATGTCTTCTTTCATGCTTTTGCGCAGAGTTTTACAAAGTTCTATGTACTCAATCCTGGAACTGGTATTTTGATTGTCCACCTTCATATCTCTTCGCCTTTTCATGAGCTGTTTCGTCTTCTCAGATAATTTGCTATTGTGCTTTTTACAGGTTACACCACCAATTTCCCCAGCAGTTTCAACTATTGTCTTAACAATGTTTTCATTTGCTTCTGAGATATCACTTTCATCAATAAGTCCTTCCAGTGCAGAAAAGCGATTTTTTAATTCCAACTTGAATGCCTCGGTATTTTCTTTTAATTTCTTTAAATCCACCCTCTTACTTACTTGTTTCCTAATGAGCTTCTGTCGTTCTAATTTAGTATTTAAGTGCACTTTACATCTCACCATTCGATGATCACTTCCAGTATTAAATCTGTTCAGTACACTGCAATCTTCAATAATTGATTTCTTGTTTGCCAGGATATAGTCAATTTCACTAGTTCCCCCATTTGGGTGTTTCCATGTCCATTTTCTTTGCGGTTTCTTCTTAAAAAATGAATTCATGATGCTAAGATTTTCAGCTTCTGCAAATTCGATGAGTTGATCGCCACGTTCATTCCTTTCCCCATATCCGTATTTACCAACCGATGTCTCTCCTTGTTCCTGTTGTCCAATTCTTGCATTGAAATCCCCCATGATGAGCTTGATATGTTGTTTCCCTTTGGTGTGTAACTCTTTGATTTCTTCATAAAATTCTTCAACCTCTTCGTCGGTATGGCTTGATGTTGGTGCATATACCTGTACTATTTGAAGTTGGTATCGCTGGGTTAGTTGAACAACAAGCCTCGCTGCTCGATCTGATGTACTTTCAACTTCCAGAAGACAGTCTTTAATTCTTTTGTTGATTATATATATATATATATATATATATATATATATATATATATATATATATATATATATATATATATATGTTATTGTTATACACACACACACATGTGTAGCAGTATTGGCTCACGATATTAATGAAAAAACTATTTCGAGAAAAAGCAATAGTTCAGGGAGGTGACGCTTAATGAAGATGGTCTTTCAGAGAAGTTTTACCATAATTCGATTTTTACAACCACTTTTTTTAGTAAATCAGAAGCAAATGGCTCGTCTATGACGTCACGTCGCACGTCAAAATGTCTGAAAATGAAAGACAGATAAACATCCTTGTGGACCGGATTTTATTTTATTTTTTAAACTGCCATAAAGAATAGAAAGAAAAAGTGTACCTAATGGAAAGAATATTTTTATTTCATAACATTCCTATAATGATGCACACATTTCTGGAAATGTATTCAGAGAAATAAATTATGACGAAACATACGAAACAGGATTGCAGCAATTGAAGAATAAATTGGACATCTCATTCAGTTGTTGGCATAGATAGCGTACGTTTCTCCAATGACCCTTGTCCTCCTTGGATCAGAAAGGATGTGTTCCATCAAATCAGTTTTGGGCCATCCACATCCAAGGCATTTCAAGTTTGAGCGGCATGAACAGTGGATTTCTGATGGAGATTGTGATGAGCCTTGTTAAGCATCTTTGTGGACTTCCTCCTCACATTCCTACCGTTTTTCCTTTTCCGCCCGTGCACAAAGTCTGCCTACAGAAGCGAAAGGTCGACGAAGGCATTGGAGCAATTTTCGAAACTTGTTATGCATTCAAAGGGAGTCTGCAGAAACAAAAGGAAAGTCGCTATTAAGCATCTCAGTAGCCATAGCGGTGTTTCCAAGATGTCAATTCAAGGTTACACCAATGCTTTAAAGCCTTTTAAAGCACAAAATTGTCCTATTTCGGCTGCTCGCCAAAATAGGACAATTTTGTCCTTTTCGCTGGATTTTAAAAAGGATTTTTATCGCACAACAAGGAAGAGACAATGAATTGCCACCCGCGGGAATGCCCGCTAAGTCCTTGATCCTTGAACAGTAAAAGCAATATCGGCGTTGAGTAGGTAACACCGCTTGACATAAATATAATAAAAGCAATCAGACAACTTTGAGCGGTTTGTTAGATTATTGGTACATGAGCCGGCTTTCGGCTGCGCTAAAGGGCAGCCTTCATCAGATGTATATGGAGCGAATCGAACATACAGCAGATAATATAATTAAGGAATACAAATGGGGAAAAATAATTATTTTTCTCCATGATTCCCCATGATTCATAAGATATTATTGGCTACCAACATGCACGATTTAATCGATTGATGCCGATAACGATAATCGTATCATTTTTTTTTTTTATTATTACTTCACGCCCTAGCTGCGAAACTAAATTTAAATACGACAAAAGAGGAATCACTGCTTTTTCCCTACTCTATAAAGACAAGGGTTAGTTTCCTATTAGACACAGTACGATGGAGACAAGGACAACACTTGATCAACCAAGAAAAGCAGAAATCCGCCATCGTTGATGTCACTGACTTTGTTGATGAAAAACACAAGTACCGAAGTATTTAGTACTTGCTATCTTAGGTCAGTTTTCCCCTATTTTTTCCCCTCTTCCTTTATTTAGTTGCTTAAATTAGTGTGTTTTTTGGTTGGAAGAAAACTTTACGTCCAACACTTCCTGTCCGATCCTCCGGACGACTACAACGTCCTCTGGTGGTCACTCAATGTTTCCAACTCCATTTCCTCCCTTTGCTTTAAGGGTTGAGCAAGGCATTGGTGTTTTGAAAGTCCTTATAATTTATTAACCGCTATTTTATTTCAGTGATATAATTATGTAAAAATTGTTTGTACTTGTTATATATCAATAGCGGTTATTATGTAGTGCAGGGAGGCAGAACCGATTTCTTTTAATTTTGAAACAATAATAACGCATGTTTTGATGATGTTAGCGATAATTGCCTGATTCCAAGTCTGTAAAATATTCTTTTGGAAAATTAAAATTATTTTTTTTAATAAATTCTCAGAATAATTGCCAACTTCGTTAACTTTTTTACAAAAATACGTGCTATTAATTGTTTTGAAAAATGGCCAAAATTCAAAATGGCGGTATTTGGCAACGAAATGGCGACTATGACACGTGTTTAAAGCGCCAAAAAATAATCATAATACACGCTTTTTGGCGACTGTTTAAATATACTAGATCAGGGATGGCGAACTTCTGACACGTGTACCAGAACTGGCATATGCGAAAATTTTGATGGCACGTCAACAAGTCACAGGTGATAACATTTTATAAGCTTATAAATTATTCAAAAATTTATTTTAATTATTACAATGTACAAGTTTAAGTTGTTTTGCACGAAAAAACCCAACCGGCAAATACATAGCCAGCCCACTCTAAGATCAAGATAATCAGCTGGAAGTGAATGAGTAGTTGAGCACTACCGGACTTTGGAAGGGTGGCCGCCAAAGGCAGGGCTGTAATGAGAATTTGGAATGCCGTTTCCGAAACCTTCTATTGTTTAAAAACACTAACGATGGCTGTAGTATAAATTACGTCCTCAACGTGTGTTTGTGAGTCGCAGGCCCGTAGGTAGACGCTTGTTACGGTGGAGGGGAGGGGGAGAGCTCTGAAAGTTACACGGAGGAATCAGAAAACTAAGGCGGAGCTTAAAATTCTTTAATATTTTAATGTATTTTATTAATATATTTAATAATACTAAATATATAAGTAGACTAATATATTTAAAATTAATAAATAAATTTCTTAAAATAAATTTTGCATTAAAAACTTATAAATTTTAGTATACCTCTCTATAATTTCCCCAATCCTTATTATAAAGTATATGAAGACTCAAACGTATATAAAAAAAATTACATACACAAGATCTACCGTAGAAAGCTATTTTGAATACATTTTTAACGTTAAAGAACAATTTCCATTGTCATGTACAATTTCGTACAAAAACAAAAAAAAATTAAATAAAATTCTACAATATTTGATTTTTGAAAAAAATATTTTCCAGGGGAGTGGGTTGACTGCACTTACAGGAGAGCTCAGCTCCTATAGTCCCATCCTAGCTACGGCCCTGGTGAGTCGTTAATTTCCGAAATGATTTTTATAAAATATAGTTTAAGAAATAGAATGACTGATAAATGTAGTTTGGTCTGGGTATTACTAAAAGTGTCGAAACATTAACCTCATGTAAAGTATTTAGCCTCCAATGTATTTAATGCAACAATCTCATTAATTTACATGACAAAGTGTCATGGTCAATTGACATGACAAAGTGTCTTGTCAATTATGTCATGTTATGAGTTCAACTTTATGAAACTAATGTTAATTCTTAAATTCGTCTCTATAAAATTCTGCAATAATGTTCTATTGTTATCCCTCATAACAAACTGCTCGGTACGTCAGCAACGCCATGAATAGTATTTGTAAATTTTTGGCGCGCGTACATATAAAGATTTTTTCCCACTGTAGAAGATTCCTCCCCCCCCCCTTTTTTCGGGCTTTTGGATCCCTTGCTACAGCGAGCATGAGCGGCCATATGAGGGGCAATGGGAGCTCGAGCCCCTCAGCCGTTGTTTAAAAATTTTATTTGCCCGATTCTGCCATACATTTACTTTCAAAAGTTTTACAGTAGTATTTTAAAATAAGGTACTTTTTAGATCATTACTAATTATCAAGCAGTATCAATTATTTTTGCAGCATTTTAGTATCTTGTACATTTACTAAAATGTTTGACAGTCTTGGAAGAAGCAATGATTTTCTCAGCTCCCCCACTGGAACTGGTCATATGGGCGCCACTGAAAACAGGTACCTCCTATCGGTTACCATCTTGGCCGATCCTACACGGACTCAATCGTCTGATGGGTGTTCGTGTTTCTTTACATTTTTACGACGCAAGGACAACAAAGGGCATGCTGCGTCGGAACCTACAGTATCCGAGGAATCTGAACCTTTTAAAGCCTAGAGAACCAACCCCCAAACTACAGTAAGCAGGTAGTCGGTAAGCGCTTTTTTTTTTTTGGGCGCCGTTGGGAGTCGAGTCCGTGTTAACAGCACGCTAGGTGAACGCATTACCATTGCACCGCCGCAGGACCTTGCCTCTGATGGGAATCCGGGCGCCGACCCGGCCATCTTTCTCAAATCTTCTTCCTTGCACGATGATAATGTTTAAATTTAAATATGGCTCACCATCCATTATTGGAAAAACTGGTTACCATCCTTGGAGGCTTACGAGAGGGTAACCACTCCACAAATTGGTAGCGCTATAGACTGGGGTGATGTCAGTCGCTTAATATAAGTCGCTTAATATAATGCCCCCAGTGAAATGGGTGATATTTCACCATTATCTGCCAATTTGGCTGTTAGACACCAAAAGATCCAAGGCCGAAATGGTGGGCTTGGGAGAAAAATTTTAAGTATTCAAATAATTGAAAAAAAAAAAAAAAGGTTTAATAAAGGAAACACTAGGTAGCATACAAAATGATGCTTTCGGAAAGCAAACTGGTAAGGAAATAATATACTTGGTTAGTTTTACTTTTCTTTCGATTAATCGATAACTGTTGAAGTCAAAATCGATATTTTTATCGATGTAAACATGGACCAATGGCTCAGAATGTTTTTGAATCACAATACGATCGCAAACGCTCAGGCGTTGTGCATATTTAAATGTTGT
Source organism: Dysdera silvatica (assembly GCA_006491805.2). Lineage (NCBI taxonomy): Eukaryota > Metazoa > Arthropoda > Arachnida > Araneae > Dysderidae > Dysdera > Dysdera silvatica. The sequence goes on along the minus strand of QLNU02015359.1, from coordinate 40,276,960 downwards.
CATGTTACAGTCAGGATTATCTTAAAGCTTTCAAGGTCCTGGGCTCTGATATACTAAATATGGGATTAGATTTATCAACAGATTGTAATGCCAGTACTTATACTGGAACTTGTTCGTTGTGCTTCAAAGCTTGAATAACACAAACATAAAAATATCAGAGTTTATTGCTGGCAAATTCGGCAATAGCATCCTGGTCACAACTCAGCAAAGAAGGTGAAACTGGAACAGCAGTATTAACATTGCCAGTTGACACACTGGTAAATATCGTAAGATTCGCAGTTTTGGATTGAGGAGCAGCTGGTAACGATTTTGTATTAGGGAAGATTGTGGAGGGTTGAAAGTCATTCTCTGCAAATTCAGAGAGAATAATCGGAGCACCAACCTTTCCAGTGTGACAACCTTTCAGCTTATTTTGTATGATGCCACATGATACATTGTAATTTTGAGAAGCAGCGCTACAGCTAAGTTCAACAAAATTGACTTTGTTCACAGCTTCTTGAAATTGAGATTCTGTACAAGTTAACGTAAGGTCTTTTACCAGGGATTTTTTTCTACTTTTTGTGGCATTTTACTGGCTGCCAAAGTTACCCCGATTTAGACTTGAAACAGAGAACTTTTCGTCAAATATTATTTTACGGAAAAGTTATGAACATATATTTTTTAAATACATAGCAAAGGTGCTATGCACAGTTAAATTGTTGCATAGTGGAAAAATAAGTTCTCTTGTTTGAATTGTGCGTGGGCGGGACATGGATTTTTTGGGCGCTTATAAAATGCTCTTTTTTTTGTGTGTACAGTTTTGATTTTTTTTTTTTTGCTGTCACTATCTAAACCTAGGTACGTTAAAGTGAAAATTCCAGTACAATATTTATTGCACTTACACATAGTAATTTTTTTATTCAACAAAATCAAATGGTTGGATGTGAAAAAATCGATGAAACGTTGTTATAGAAATCTGCCAATGTTACTCCATCCTACGGTATTTAATCGCATTTCCACTTTCATAAATATCGTTTATTTAATCGATTTTTTTCCCTCATCTTTCACACTGTCATTGATTTAAAAGCTGAGTGATATGATATTTCCTTCAATTCGAGGAACAGCAATTCAAAACTTATGAGTAGAGTGTTCAAGTTGCTTTAAGAAAGGTCATGTGTTGTTTGAATTTGTCTTGAATACTATAATACTATAATACAGCGTGTCTTGAATGCTAATGCAAGGCGCCTGGTCCCCTAAGCCCACTTTTCCCACGCCATCAATTCCAGTATTTTTACTTGAACAACGTTATTGGCCCATTAATTCCCAGCCGCGCACATTTTGCTAATTGTGTTTTTGCGTATTGCGCTGGCGCATAACGTAATGCGCACTTTAGAAATGCACTTCCGTTGGTTTTTTTTATTGTTCGAGTCTGTGACATATCGTTTTGAGACATTTTAATGCTGTCGCGACGCAAAATGTGCGAACCTAGGGCAACACGCCTTAACAGAAAAGGCACGCGATTTTTGCCCCAGCACAAAAATTTCTCTTTTATATACCTTTAGAAGACATTTCTGTTGTGTATTCAAAGGGGAGTTAATTGTGTCGATGTCCTTAAGAAAGTTTACTTGCACAGACCCATAAACCGAGTTTCAGCTCCCAGTTATCGCCCCAAGGAAGAGAAAAGGAGATCAAGTACTTGCCAACTCAGGTGCGTATTAAGACAATTGGTTATTAAATGATGATATCGGTGTCATCCTCTGATATAATAATCACTGTCAGAGCTTAATGATGATTTTGCCAGAAGTTATTGACAAACAAGATTATTCCGTTTGCTGATTTTGTGGTAGCCTCTATCGAAAGTCGAACACGCTCTCCTTTACTTCCCTAGTTTGATAAATCGCTTTATTAAAGATGAGTTCTTGTAAATGAAATCAACAAAGGTCCAATTCTCTCTCTCTCTCGTCTTTCTTTCTTGTTTGAAAATTGCATAATTTCATATATGTCGCACTTTATGAAATTAATTTAAACTTGTAGGCTGCTACAATATAAATGTTCGCTTTGCAGGCTTTCTTAACTGTTGCCACTTAGAAACGCAAGGAAAGCAAACTTAATAAGTTCAATTTCTAAAATTGGCGAACTGCCAAATTGTTTCATTTTTATACGGTGTTTTCCAAAGGTACATAATTCCACTTTCCGCATCTGGCAACATATATTTTGTATAATTATAGTTTCACTTTCTATATTTGGCAACAGTGTCTGTAATTGTTTTCCGAATTCTAAAATCAAATCAGTCTTCCGTTTACCATTGAAGTGTGCACACGTCATTTTCAAAGGCTCCGCCAAAAATGCGTACTAAATTCTTTTAACGATGTATTCGAATTAATTTATTTATCGGCTTGTATTACTGAATCAACTTAAATATGCAAAACTTTAATAAATACAATTTTCAACTGGATGGAACTATCACACATCTTTAAACTGCAAACTCGTAGAATTACCGAAAATATCAAGTTAAGTTCTGATTAATGCATTTGATAATTATGAGAAATTATTAAAATAATAAGACACTGAACTTTCACGAAACCTGTGCTTTCGTAAGATAGCTCGTTTGCTTCTTATTTCTTGTTTTTACACTTCTGAAAAGGGACCTCGCAACATAATAAGCCATATTTGCTAAAATAAGTCGTATTTACTAAACTGTATTTAACCCACCTACCAACATCGAGATATTTCCATATTAACAAAGAATCCAAGGTACAAGGCAATCATTGTCCACAATATGTGATCATGCAACGTATCACATGTTAAATAAACTATTATTAAAATTCTGTTAATTACCGCTAATTTCATTAATTGCTTTGTAATTGAAATTTGTCATGGATGTAGTGTTTTCATTAATTTGAAAGGTGGCCAACACCTCACTCAAATTTCACACAAACAACGCTACCCACTATTCAATAAAAATGAACTCAGAGTTACAGATCAACGCTCTCATCTAGTATCATTCAAAACACTTACATCTAGTATCATTCAAAACACTTACATCTAATATCATTCAAAACACTTACATCTAATATCATTCAAAACACATCTAGTATCATCCAAAACACTTACGTCTAAACGCTTACATCTAGTATCATTCAAAACACTTACATCAAAATGCAACAGCCCTAAACATACTTTGAATTGTAATAATGTGATAATAAAATTTGCCATTTTAACGTTTTTTTAATCGCAAATTATTATTTTGAATATAATGACAAAAATAAATGTATATTAATTGCTATATTCGAAACGATATATAGTATAATTAAAATCATTTTGTAACCAAATAATTTTTTTTTAATTTTTTTTAACGTGGTAACTGTTAGAATTGCTTCAATTTTACAAGTGTTATTTAATTTGCAATATGATTTAAAAACAGATGGGAAAAACTGAGGCATCGAAGTCTACAGAAGTGAACGTTGTTGTCAAACAAATTGAGTGAAAACAAAAATAAAAGTTGTTTTTTTGTGGGTCAGTTTTAACACCGAACATGGCCCGAAGATCGTTGTCTGCCATTTGCAAATGAGGGCACGCTTTATAAAGGAGGTATCTGACCGACATGGGCTTATCAATTACAAGCCCGCTGCGCGTAAAAATGAATTTGTTTTGTAGAAATTAGCAAAAGGAAAGAAAGGGGGAAATAATTATCTAAAAAGTGATCGTTGAAATAAATTCTCATATGTAAGCAAAAACATTAAATGAAAAATAACTTATGGAGAATTTAAATTTATAGGAGAGTGAGACGCTTAAAGAGTTGAATGAGCTATTCTTCACAAGTTTATTCAACAACTATAGTGTAAAATGAGGAAATGATGTTGAAAAGATAAATAGTGAGAGTTTTTATAAATGGAAAAATCATATATAGTGTAAGATATTATTACCCTTCACAGGGATAACACAATTGCCAAATAATGGTCAACACAGAAAAGCCTCCGGGGCGAGATTTTTGTGAGTTTTTCGTGGGGGAATTTATTATACAATAATGTTTGCCACCCACGTATATTTAGCTCAAGCTAGAGCTTTTTCGTTTTTGGAGAAAAAGAGGCGCCGTCCTCATCCTGGACTCGAACCAGGGTCCCCGCGTTGAGCCCGCGGTGTCTTGACCTACTAGACGAATGAGGACAAGAACAAACGCATTTTTCTCCGTATATGAGGATGTAAGATATTATTACCCTTCACAGGGATAACACAATTGCCAAATAATGGTCAACACAGAAAAGCCTCTGGGGCGAGATTTTTGTGAGTTTTTCGTGGGGAATTTATTTTGTCTTTTGTCACCCTTTTTTTGTGTACTTTTTTTTTTTGCTTTTCTGTGTTGACCATTATTTGGCAATTGTGTTATCCCTGTGAAGGGTAATAATATCTTACATCTTCATATACGGAGAAAAATGCATTTGTTCTTGTCCTCGTTCGTCTAATAGGTCAAGACACCGCGGGCTAAACGCGGGGACCTGGTTCGAATCCAGGATGAGGACGGCGCCTCTTTTTCTCCAAATATAAAAAAAGCTCTAGTTTGAGCTATATGAACGTGGGTGGCAAAAATTATTGTATAACCATATATAGTGAATGATAAAAGTTAATGATATAGAAGATGCTTAAGAAAAAAATGGACAGACGCTGGAACACATATTCAACCTATACTCGTAATAGTGGAAACAACGCTTGCTTACCAGCTATTATTAATTCAAGATTGGTAATTTTATCATTCCTTCTTCTTCTTCTTCTGCTATACTGTTTATGCCACACAGTGAAGAGACTACAGACAATTAGTACGGGCTTGCTGTAATGCGATATGGGGAGGGGTCTGTCAAACGCATAACTGTAATGCAGTGTGATTGTATTGTTGCGTGATTTTATATTTTATAAAATTATATATTTTTATTTATTTATCGTAATCGTGTTGTTGCCATAAAGGCACGTGGTGTAAAGTTGTCCAAAGTTATGCAGAGAGTATCTATATGTAAACTCAAACATTGAACCATGAAGTTTATATGCTGAATATACTGTAAAAACCGTCTGTAACAGGATTGTCCGTCATACGGCCCGCGGACCATAATCCGGCCCGCTAGCAATATCGGTCCGACACGCCGATAACTGAAATAAACAAAAAAATTTAGAATTTCAAAATAAAAACGTTCGATTTTTTTTTTTTCAAAAATAAGAAAAAATCGCCAGGAGAGCATAAGCGACCGTAATAAATTATTATGGAAATTTTTGGTGTCTAATTTTTTTTTGTTTTTTTTGTTTTGTTTTTACGAAACTCGCTGACCCGCGGGAACCGTGAAAAATTTTTAAGTGGCCCGCTGCACAAAAAAGTTGGAAAACCCTGGTCTATAACGATAATCTGCTTATGGCAATCACCTGGGCCCGACAGATGTAGATTGTATCACATTCAACCTTGTCTATAAATTGTCTATAACGATAAC
>QLNU02015359.1:40240799-40271410 GCA_006491805.2 Dysdera silvatica | reverse complement strand
GAGGTCGATGTATTTCGCGACGCATCAATCGGAGCAGAGACAAATAGAATTTTGGGATTTGTTCGGGTTAACTACATTTACCATTTCGAGTTACAATCTTCAACGTTGACATCGACTTTATTGGAGTAGAACGTTAGGATTAGGCTTTTTCAAATTTCTATAATCCAATTAACTTGTTTACAATAGGCGAACATTTTCAGTTGTTTGCTTGGAAACGTTACAAGAACCACTCCACTCGTTTTGCCAAACCAAACAAGACTAAACTGATCTTTACAAGCCATTGCGGAACAACGCATCATGCGCCTAAAATGCTTACAATGTTTCAATGCTAACAAAATTAAGTCATTATATTCCTTATTATATATATTTGTAGCCTGTTTGTTCTGTCTCGTTATATTTAATTCCTGTAATTACATATAATAGCTTAAGCATGAAATTTTCATTACTCATTATAGGAATTATAGTTTTGTGAATTCTGTTATTCATTATTTTACGCGCCGTTAAAGGCGCGTTTTCCTAGAAAGCGCAAAATACTTCCATTGGTTTTTATTGTCTGAGTTTCATCTCGACGTTTTAAATTGTTGAGCCGCAAAATATGCGCATCGAGGAAAACGCGACTTAAGAAGATTAATGCGTTTTTTAAGCTGCTTATCAATTCTTTTTACTGTGAAGAGCAGGGCCAGGGAAAGGGGGGGAAGAGGGTAATGACTAGGGACCCGATGAAAAACTTATTCATTTTTCCTTTTAATTATCATTAAGTAAGTAAGTATCATTAAGTAAGTAAAAAAAACAACATGTGTATATGTTCCTCTACAGAGAGGATTTTGGAGCGCGTTTTAAGGCTCCAAAAGGAAATGCTTGTACATTTGGACAACAGACACATCAAATGATGCTCTCCGTTTATAAAAAATATACATAGATGGCGATATAGCAATAGAAATCACCGAGAACGTTCAGCATGACCTCCATTGTTGTCTAGAACGTGTTCCGTTCTGAAAATTGAGTTTTCCTCAGCAGAACGCACTAAGTTCTCTGTAATTAATAAAACATGACGTTTAATACTGATTTTCAGTTCTGACGAAGTTTTATATCTTTCCCGATACACTTGGCCCTTCAAAAAAACCCATAACCAAAAATCACATAGCGGGTGATCGACATGGTTAAGCTGTCTTATAAAAAATGGCTAATCACCCGTTTGTTTGTAAAATGCTACCTTAACAAGTTTTGATTGATTGATTGATTGTTTGGCTTTTTTATGGCGCAAGAGCATCTGGGCTATACTGCGCCAAACATGGTAAAATCAAAGACTGTAGTAAAAACCAGTACTTTTTAAAAATTTAAAAACATGCGTATGGTCAGCATGGTCACTGCTGCTAATATGAGGCGGTGTACCATCTGGCATGGAGATGGTTTCTTGAAAACATCTGTACTGTTGAAGCTGTGGTATAACGTAATTCTTCAGCATGGCGCTGTTCGTTTGTCCGACTATGGTACAGACGTGGAGCCCAGTTGAAATAACCTCTTCAAAAGAAAATACTTCCCAATGACAAATTTAGCAGTAGGTCCACAGCAAACGTCACTTTTGGCGAATACAGCCTCCCTTGTGAAAACTGAGAACTTTCCTCTCGCCCAAATCCGACAGTTGTTGGCACTGACTTACCCATTTAAACAGAAGTAGGCTTCATCACTCCAAAGAATGCCCCATAGCCAATTAATATCAATTAATATTCGTGCTAGGGACTAAAATGCAAATGTGAAACGACTTTCTAAGCCACCGTGCTGCAGCTATTGCATATGCTTTACCTTGTGTAGATAATATAGCAATATGTAATGCAGCACTATCCTTACAGTGGAATAGGACATGTTCATTGCACCAGCAACAGATGGTACACTTGTACTGCCACATGGAAATTGGTTTGCCAAATCCATAGCAGCCCTAGCTGCATCGTCCAGCCTTATTCCATTCCTTATTTGTCTAGAGGTCAAGTCACTCCGGGCTTGACGGGGAAGCCCTAGGGCGGGGACGGCATCTCTTTTTCTCCTATACCTAAAACGCTCTAGCTTGAGCTACTTATACGTGGGTATCGAAAATTATTATATATAATAAATTCCCCACGAAAAACTCACAAAAAACTCGCCCCGGTGGCTTTGTGTGTTGACCATTATTTGGCAATTGTGTTATCCCTGCCGGAATTCTCTTAGAACTGCAGCTGCATTGTTATTGTTCCGATAGTACAACTTCCCCAAGAGAGCTTTTTCCGGTAACATTAATATCACGTATAAAGTTAAAGGTGATAAATTAAGGTTTTTGGAGAGTTTATAGATGCGAGTAGTCAATATTATGCAAATTAGAATTGCTATTGTTATAGCGCCACATATTGCCAATTTTTATACCGTTTATTTTCATACGCATATGAACCATTGGATGCATTTTGGCCTAAACTTGGCGAAAATTGCTTTGTCAATATTAAATAACACTATTTTATTTCATTACCAAGTTCGTTGAACTATTTTTTCTTACGTCGTTAGGGGTTTAAATCCTATTATCGTGATACTAATGCTTTTTTTTAATTCACGGGTCAAGAAGTTGAAAACGATGGGTCAAGCTTTTCACTTAGCTGAAATAATCACGAACACTCCACCGCATCGTCTTCTAGTCACGGGTGACGATTGTGGACAAAAGTTCTTCCTTCTTTCGTTGTTGTTGTTTGTCGACCCGAAGTAAAAGTTGCGACAAACAACCAACGTAATTGACTGCAATTGAAGTTTCCTCGTCTTCGTGAAAAGTGGTAGCTTGTAGATCAGCGTTGCTCAATCTTCTTATCTTAAAGGAACCCTTGGTGTAATTTTCATGTTCCATCGAACGCCATCATGAGAATTATCATATCAATAGCTAACGGTACGTTAGAGGATCAGTAATTTTCTTTATCAAGTCACCCATCTCTTACGGAACCCCCTTTCGACTCCTCATAAAACTCCGGTTCAAAATTCCTGCTTTATACTTGTGAAGTAAATTACTTAATACTAAATACCCTATCCTTATAATATTGCTAGGCATTCTTTGTAGTTCGTATTCAAATTGATCAATTTGGATACGAACTACAAAGGATGCCTAGCAATATTATAAGTATAGGGTATTTAGTATTAATTAATTTGCTTCAAAGGTCTAAAGCAGGAATTTTGAACCGGAGTTTTATGAGGAGTCGAAAGGGGGTTCCGTAAGAGATTGCTGACTTGACAAAGAAAATTACTGACCCTCTAACGTGCCGTTCAAATTTAATTTTGTATTAAATTTGTCGCTCCTGACGTCATATGGATGCGTAACTCGGACTCTTTTACGCCAGAGTCAGAAGCCGAATTAACAGCGAGAGTCTGCTATATTCCACTATAACGGAAGATTGTTAAGAAAGAAACATAGTGCTCAGAGACAAATAAGAAATTGGTTATTTCGTAGCTTATGCCAATTGTATGAAATGATTACAAAGTGAATTAAAATATAATTTCTGAATTTGGGTGTATTCAGTCGCCGATTGTGGCACCGTTGCTACACTTTAGCGTCTTCTGATTCTATGACAGGGGTGCTGGCAAACTTGCATCGATTGTGATTCTGATGATTGCGTAATTTGTCTATAACTTTAATTTGTTTTTATGTACAAGTACAAAACTGAGATCATATGAGCTATCCCCAATAGTTCAGTTGACAGAGTGCCTGAACGCAAAACTGCAGATCACCAATTCAAGGCTGGTCTGGAACATAATCTTCTTCCTCCAAATCCTATGCTTTAAACAGAATTCTAGAAAATTTAAAAACGAAGTGCAAAAGTTCATCTTCAATTCCTATACGCCCTCACCTAGATTAGGTACTTCATACATCAGGGTTCCTACGGCCCTGGAGGACCTGGGATTGTCAGGGAATTGTAAATCACTTCTAAAGCTCAGGGAATAATCAGGGGAAAACGAGGTTTTTGGTTAAACGTGGTAAAGTTAGGGAAAACCTCCTTAACTTCTGTTTCGAACAGCTAAATCTTCTATGAACACGAAGCCATTTTCTTCGCAATCGAAGTTCAGTTGAAAATTACTTGTGATGGGTTTACCGAGGAATTTTGACGACAGGGTCAGGGAAGAACCCGGAAAAATTAGGGAAATGTTTGTCTCCAATGTGAACGAGATCCCTGCTAATGATCTCCGTGTGAAAAATGCATAAAGCAGCGTTTTCTCTCACATTTTTGCCATGCCGTAAATCGCTGACGTAAATGTTCTTTGGCCATGTTCGCTTCATCATGCTCCGTTCAGTTCTTTCACTCGAACCATTCCGATTTTTGTTAAAGATTTTCGGGTTTGTGTTTGAACATTAAGCGTCTGTTTAAAATATTTAACTCCTCTTGGTCTATTGACTTTGCACACGTATAGACAGCTCGCTTGAACAGCTTTTACTAAATCTCCAAAGCTTCACTTCCTTTCGTAAGCTCTTAAAATAATCCTTAAATACCGCTTCTCTGCAAATCTGAACAATCCATCTTCGAAACGTCTTCAATTTTTTAAATTTTCATTTTTTCATATGATGATTATGAAGATTAATATTAATCTTAATACTATACGCAGTGCGTATCATAATGATCGTGCGTGCTTATCCTCGAGATCGATAAAACGTTAACATTTGTGGAAAAAGTCTGCCAAACAGTATAAACTTACAAGCATTATAAAACATGCATAAACACAAAATATGGTTAAAAAGGGCAATAGGGATAGGCAACCTTGATTAACCGGGATCCGTTTATCGGAACTCAAAATTCTAATGACTTTTAATACTCTTTTCTCTCCGTGGATTTGTTTACACGGAGTGAAAAAAAGAGTATTCTGGCAAACTGTGGATGGACGAACAAAAAATAACATAGTCGGTGTTGTCCGATTTGCGCACGTGCGACTTGCGTACATCTGATGTTTTGAAATATTTCGTGCGACTTGCGTACAAGTGGAGTAAAAATTTGCAACAGAGGACGACTTACATTAAAGTTCATTTTCGAAGGGAATTCGGACCAATCTAAGATGTCGCATTGTTTGTAATTCATCAATATAACTTTATCATAAGTATACAATAAAACCTCCCTTAACGACCACCTCTCTTAACAACCATTTTTCTGGAAACGATTTTTTTCTCTCCTCCATAAACTCAATACTAAATTTACCTCCATTCAGAGACCACCTCTCTGAGTGATCGCTTTTTCACAAAACCGACGGTGGTCGCCTTAGGGAGGTTTTACCGAATAATAAAAAAGTATTAACCCCATATATATATTAATTAACAGTAAAAAGCTAAGCAAATCTAATTAGTACCGATATTTCACTGTTCCAATTATAAGTTATGGAATTAGGTTGTGGTGGTAGATCATGTTCCATGAAACTTTAACTGAACGTGGTCCAGAATGTTGTTTATTTATTTAGGTAAATCAGGGCTGTGAAGGTTGTGCAGTGGATTAATAGACAAAGTGGTATATTTAGGGTTTTGCTGATTTATTTTGCATCTAATTATTCAAACGTGTAGTTATCCACACTGCTTGTGGTATCGTCAGATTCAGCAATATGAACTTTTCTACTGTAAATAAATCTTATAATTTCATTCATTGCACTCGGTGTGGAATTTTTGTATGTGCGCAAAAATAAATAAATAAAGTTAAAAAGTAAAAGACATAACATAAAATATATTAATTGTTATTTACATCTCTCACTTTGTTTAGTGCAAAAATAACCCTTGTCGTCCTTGCGCCATAAAATACAACCAACCAATCATAATTGTTATTTTATTAAACAATGTCAATCAATCAACGTTTATTGGCGTAGTGATACCAACGCCGATGGTATGGCGTGATTAGATGGTGAAACGTTCGAAAGAAAATAAATATTTCTGCCTTCGGTGGGACCTGAACCCACGACCTTCCACTTGCCGGGCGGAGGCTCTCCTCGGCGCCCGGAAAGTGGAAGTCGTAGTTCAGGCCTGGCGCAAAGCCGGCCATCAGCCTCGCCATCGGCGTCGGCTCATAACTCGCTGGTGATTACTGACGATATTTAATATAATCCCAGCAATAGTGTTCGACATATAAATAAATATAATTATTTATTGTTTGAGTTTTCCCCATCTCTGCTTGAATTATTTTCCTGCACGTGCTGGTTCTTGCCTTCAGCGCCCCTCTTCCCCATATTTTCTTCAAGTTGGCGCCCCTGTGTAGTGGTAATGTCTCTCTTGACGTTAACTTGGGTTCGATTTCGGTGCTACTCTACCATTTTGTCTACCGTGATCCGAGGTTTATTTTCCTAGACAAGGAAAATTTCGGATTCCCCAGAAAACTAGGGTCTGACGCAGTGTGACCTTATCTGTCATTGCGCGTAATAAAATGATAAAAGTAATAATAATAATACGTTTACCACGTGAAAATTCCCAAATATAATTTATTTCTCATTTACCTATCTTCAACCTACATATTAAAGCTCGTGGTTTCTACCCGTATCCGGAAAGCAGCCATTATTTCGACGCCAACTTGGAACAAAGAAAGAAAGGAACGAAATGGAAAAGCAAAAATGACGAAACCTTACGGTGCTGCCAACCGCAGATGGCGAAATCTTTGATGATAGCCTAATTACGTCGTTTATAGACGGAATTATTCGTTCGCTCTGTTTAATGTCGTATTTTCGTAGGACCATTAGATCCACTTTTTGGAGCGGAACACAACTCACGCGTTGTTTTTCTATTTTGCCTTTAATTGTGCACAAAATTTACAACATTATGTGAATATTATTGCCATGTCACGTTTTTATTCAAATCGTTATTTAGAGCCTGAAGGCTATGAAGATTTGGGCTTTTACTTTCTCTCTCTTTCTTTCTCTGTCTTCTTGTAAAAGTTAAATATGATTTTATTATCTAAATCTTGTTATCTAATAATATTTTGATTATTTCGTTTAGAACGATAGAAACTAAGCAGACAATCTTTTCTCCAATCAAGGTTATTTCTTTTAAAAGTTCAAAAATTAAGCAGACGATTTTTTCTCACTTCGTCTTATTGGTTTTCGAATCATCCGTCCCTGGGAATACAGTGCTGTTTGCTCGGCCAACTTTTCCAAAAACTTTCACATGCACACTAACACACAAGCAGACGACTTTTTCGATTAAAATTATTTCTTTTCGGAGTTAAATTAAACAGACGATGTCCCAAATTGAAAGTCACAGTTAAGTTTCAAACAGAATCAACCCCAGGGTTTCACGCGTCGTAGGCGAGAATAATTTTCTTCCGGCGGGACATAAAACTGCGCCCTGAAAGTATAGCCCTGTCTAATTGCTCAAAAAATTGTATGATGTTGAAATGTGCCGCTAGGATTTTTGCGCCTTGGGCCTGAGTTCGCCTGGCTACAAATTGGTTGCATGTCATTATTATCTTTCCATTATATCCAAACCTTTATTAACGGGTTCGAGTTCACGCTTTACATAATTGCGCCAGTTAGTGAGCTCACGTCAACAAAGGAACTTCGTAACCCAAATGTTAAAGTTCACCACATACGTAACATACAAATGAAAGGAAGCTGCGCTGGTTTAAGATCTCTCTGAAGTATGAATATTTAAACGCTTCGCTATGAATTAAATACACTTTCTTAATCAAAAGTTCACACTCCCATAGTGAAAGCAAATAATTAAAACAAGCGGTGCTTTCTTGATCATATATGTGCATCTTTAACCAACAAGAAATTTCGTGTTTACATTGTGCGATTGTGCTTCCATCTATGGAATAAAATTCTAACTAATTTAAATACCTTTTTCATTGTTAAAACTTTCATTCGACTGCTGATAAAATATTGAAGTTACAGGATGGCGGTAGAATTTACAGACTACTATGCAGTTTAGCAGATCAGACCCCCCAACCAATTATATTTGATAAAAAATTATGTTAAGTTATTGAAGTTCCACGCCGGGCACCCTGGGCATTTGCCCCCCACCCCCATTTGCCTACACTGGTCATTTTTAAGTAATTTTGCTAACAAAGCCAGATAGACGAACAACTAAAAAAGTGAAAGTTGGGTAACCTTTCTCTCGTTATCTTTTATTGAAGAATAATGTTATATTAATTTTTAGATAGCTTATTTCAAATAACTTGTTTTAATAACATATAACTTGTTTTAATAACATATTTTTTAGGAGTAACTTATATTTACATTTTAGATAACTTATATTTACATTTTAGATAACTTATATTTTACATTTTAGATAACATATTTACATTTTAGATAACTTATATTATTTACATTTCAGATAACTTATATTTACATTTGGAGTATATATTTGCATTTTAGATAACTTATATTTACATTTTAGATAACTTGTTTTCATATTTATGTTCCCCGCTCACAACGAATTACCTGGGAGATGACATCTAGACACTTACCCTAGATGACATCTAGTTAGCGTAATCTAGCAATGTGAGCTCTTAAAGCACATACGGCCAACTTTCCCTTGATTCTTCTTTCTAGTAGTGGAGTTAAAATCAAAAACGAACAGAAGATGGAGGTATTAAAATTAAAAATGATACAAAAAAATCAAAATGAAAATATATACTTGACAATACTAATAATCCCGATCTCTCTGTGGGAAAGAGTCGGGTTAAATAATACATCCCTACCCCGTTTATCTTTGGGGATGCTTTCCTTGACTGACTGATTTTCTTTCTTTCTTCCTCCCTCCCTCCTTCTTCTTCTTCTTTTCTTTTTACTACAACAACCGAACTTGTGTTTTGTTTAGTGGAGAAACATTTCCTCATTTTCACTCCCATTTCCCGCACTTTCAAGGTTTCCTCTAAAATTCGATAGTTAAGTTATTGCTCTACGGTAACGCAATTGTAACGGATTCATCAATTGTACCATTAACTCAGGATCGACTGACTACCAATGCAGTAGCGTATCAATTCAAAACCCATGGGAGAGGAGGCTCAAGCGCCTTTAAAGAAGATTTTGTGATGCGGACTATGAGAAAATAAGGTGCTTTGATTTAAAATGGGGGCCTCAGTCCCTTGAGCCCATCCCTTTCCAATGCCACTGTACCAATGGTATTATAAAACGCATTAGTATTCGCAGAAAGTTCGTAAGGGGGAGGTTACAGAGCTACAACTTCATATATTCTTATACAAAATTTTATCGCGATGAGGAGGGTTATAACTCCATCCCTGTGTACGCCAGTACTAAAACGCGTGCCATTTTTCTTCCCACTGTAGTCCGGGATTTAGGTCCCTTAGCTGCAGAGGTTCGGATTGGTTGAAAGACTGCAGATCCTAGCAGGGGCGGATTTAGAGGTCATTCAAGGGTGGCGATTAATGACTTGATTTTCGGAAATGATACCTCATTGGACCTTTACCTTGTATCTTTTCAATGTTAAATTTTCATTCAAGGTGGGGGGCGATCACCACACCCGCTCCCTCCTAAATCCGCCCCTAGGTCCCAGCACAACGTAACCTTTGCCGTCTTAACGCCGTAGAACACACAGTTAAAACCTTTATAACTGCTTAAGAATTACTGCACTGTTACGTTATGTATCAACGACGGACTTACATGGCTTATACGCCCAGATTTATGGACTTATACGTCGTATTTTATGGACGCCATATTTTATACCCTGCGAATTATATTTTACGACTGCACGACATATTTTGTGGACGCCATATTTTATAACCTTGGAATTATATTTTACGACTTCTACGCCATATTTTATACCCTGCGAATTATATTTTACAATTTACACGCCATATTTTATACCATACGAATTATATTTTACGATCTACACACCATATTTTATGGACTTATACGCCCTGTGCGAGAACAAAATTTGGCGCTCTGCGCCTAATTATTATTTTCAGGGTAATTTCTTTTGTGTGATTTTCATTTTATTTCAGGAATCTTCTGAATAGACCTACTGGATCTTTATATCGTTACAAAAGAGAAAAGCTACGATGGCAATTAAAATTCCCTTACAACGAAAAACATGCGATCAAATCGCTTTTCTGAGAATCCAAAATCAAATTGTTTTAATATAAAAAATTATAGCTTTAAATGAACTCCTATAATCTGGCATTTTAACGAAGTTCGTTTATGGTTTTCGCTTTCTTAATTTTTACTTGTAATCCCGTATTGTGGTTTTGTTGGAAATGGCTTTAGTGCTTTCATATACACACTATTTTAATTAAACACAAGTGGTAAAGGATAATTTATATAAGAATTAGACAATGAATTTATTGGGAAATTAATAAGATTTTAAACTTTAATTTTTTATAAAATATAATAAGGTAAAATGTGTTTAAAAGAAACAAGAGAGGAATTGATAATGAAAAATGTAGAATTGCTAAAAAAACTGTGCGACAGAACCGTTCGCACGGCCCTAAATCCATCTCTATACGCAGTTATCTGTGTCCTCAACTTTTCCACAATGACGAGGTATCCGGAGCGGCAGTTAGCAACGAGTGGGCGAAGGTTAAGTTGCATTGTCGTCTATGAGGGACAGACGAGACAAAAGAAAAATGGCGACTTATATATATATATATAGCAGATGCAAATTACACGCCACTAAACCTGTGTAGTACCGAAGAGCGTGTCCTGGAAACAGCCAACGAACAGAAACTGAGAACTTGGGCCGGAAAACCATTACATGGCAGGCACTACAATGACCTGCAACAACCACACGTTGACAAAAAGGCATCAAATTCTTGGCTGGCCAAAGGCACTCTCCAGCCAGAGACAGAAGGATTCATGCTAGCCATCCAAGACCAAGTGATCGCAACAAGGAACAATCAGAAATTCATCCAGAGAAAAGACATAGAAAGCGACAAATGCAGACACTGTCATGCGGCATCGGAGACAATCCAACACGTGATGGCAGGATGCAAGATCCTTGCGCAGTCAGACTACAAACATAGACACGATCAAGTAGCGAAAATAGTCCACCAGAAATTGGCAGCGAATGCTGGCTTTCTGACAGAAAAATGCCCGTACTACAAATATGAGCCAGAGACCGTGCATGAGAACGAAACACACAAGCTTTACTGGGATAGAGCAATCATAACAGACAAGACAGTCCCACATAACCGTCCTGACATAACCCTCGTCGATAAATCGAATAAGACCACGTACTTAATCGACATAGCAGTACCCAACACCAATAACATACAGACAACCTACACAACGAAAATCACCAAGTACCAAGATCTCAGACATGAAGTACGAGATATATGGGGTATGGAAAAGATCCTCATCATCCCGTTAGTCATCTCAGCAACAGGGATAGTACCAAAAACGCTTGCGACGAATTTGGAGATACTCAACATTGACCCAAACACCTACATTGAAATACAAAAAGCCACAATCCTAAACACGTGTCACATTGTCAGGAAGTTTCTAGACATGGCACATTAAGAAGTGATGTAAAAAGAGGCTTGGGAACATGGCGCTCTGCCCGTCCCAAAGCCTGTTTCCGCCAAGAATGGGCGAGGAAAACTTTTATATATATATATATATACCGGGAGCGACCAGTTATCCGGATGACGACATTGAGTCTTTACTGTATATAATTGAATCAAGAAAATAGAGATCCATCAATTATCTATAATATTCGTTGCCAATAAGCCTAATCTTGTGCAACTATTGCTACTGTCATTATCTAGCCGAAATCGGCTAAAAATAGCTAAACTAAAGAGCTATCACAATTTTGGTAGATTTCGGAACACTCTACCACTTCCTCAGTTTTCACCAAAAACGTGCCAAGAGCCCAACCGAAGTAAATTGGCTTTTAATATTTAACTGGCGATTTACAACCGGTCTGCGAACTAATGCATAAAGGCAAATAGATTAATGAACATGTTTTCATTTGTTTTCTGTTTTCACACCTTACTGTAAGCCGTTAATCATTTGCAATTAATGAAGGGTCGAAGGCGGAGAACTTGTTTTCCATGACAGCAAGCTAAGACGAACGAAACGTGAAAATATAAGAATTGTTTCCTTAAACATACTTTCCATATTGTTTTTTCTCCGCATAAGGTATTAGTTTGGCTTGACTAAGTTTTTAGGATAGAATTTTGGTCTTAATAAACCTAGCGCGTGCTGTTCAAATACAAGAGTTTTTCAAATACAATAGAATTTGTTATTTACCATCTCGTTATACAGTTACATTGAATGCTACCGCTCTCCTAGATGCGGTTTATGAGATGAAAAATCTGCAGGATTAGATGATGGACGTGATTATGTTGTTAGCATTGCCCAAGTCTGGCCTGAGACCTTACTTCCTTGACGGCACCTGCATTAAATTGGATGCTATCTATGAGCACGGGAGTGAGAATAACTATGGGGGCATTGATCGATGATCCTGTTCTCCCTCATGGATCACACGACCAAAAACAATCGGATTATGATAATTCGTTATCCTGACAAATTGCGGGTTGTTTTTCTCCCACCTTCTTAATCTTTTAGAGAAGGCACTGCAAGCATTGCTTATGACGTAGAAAATTTCCTCAGTACAATCTACTCCAATTTTAATTAAGATAGCTTTGCAGCCTTCTGCTCTTGAAATGTTAAACTGAATAGATAATAATGAGCGGGTTTCAATAGATATTGAACCCTCTATTGCTTTCAGTCTGTCTGTCAAGGTCTTCCGTAAATGCAATAATGATGGCTATTGTTAACGTTGAAAACCTACCGAGTTACTTGAGAATTAGAGAGTTGCGAATTAGAGAGTTGCAAAATTATAGGGTCACGAATTAGAGGGACCGCAAATTAATGTTAATTGAAACCCGCTAAATTTAAATATCGACCTTGGGTGATTTTCTTTCACTTGCTTGTTTATAATAATGAATAATACACACAATTAAATTCGATACATAATTTTGAAAAGCCCTTTAGAAACCCTTAAGATAAGCTTGAGGAACCCTTGAGATAATTTTGGGTATGAGGAACCCATAAACAATCTTGATGTTCTATTAACAGTCTCGAGAAACCTTTGAGATAATCTTGTGCTTGAGGAGCCCATGAATAATCTTGACGCTCCATTAGCGATCTTCAGGAATCTTTGGAGAAAATCTTGTGGAATCATTAAAATAATCTTGAGGAATCCTTGAGATTATCCTGAGGAATCATTAAAATAAACTTGAGAAATCCTTTAGACGATATTGAAAAAACTTCGAAAGAATTTTGAAAAATTGCTGAAAGCGTATTTTCAAGTCCCAGAAGAATAACGTATAAAACGTTTTATATCTACAAATCCCAAAGGGTACGTTAATATTTTTCCAATCACGAACTTATATAGAATTCTTCTGAATACTTGCAAATAGGCGAATTTGAAATACCCGCCAGGGGCGTCCAATTCAAAATTCGATGAAAGCGCCAAAATTTGTTATGCCCCTATAGTTACGTGTCGTAACCTTAGGCTGCAAAAGATGTCAGCTTACAGGCGTCAAAATATGTCAGCCT
This sequence comes from Dysdera silvatica, assembly GCA_006491805.2. Lineage (NCBI taxonomy): Eukaryota > Metazoa > Arthropoda > Arachnida > Araneae > Dysderidae > Dysdera > Dysdera silvatica. Next base: position 40,257,928 of record QLNU02015359.1, on the reverse strand, counting down.
ACACACGGGCGGATTTACCATTTTGCCGCCCCTAGGCTATTTTTGCTGCCCCAAGGCTCCTTTTTGCCGCCTCTTCCTACCAGTCTGTCCCTCCAATCAGTGGTAGGAACATAAAAATTGTTACATTCAATATACGCTAAAAACTTTTATATTGACAATAAATATGTTGAAAAACAAACTCATAAATTGAAACATAAACATTAAACAATATTAACTTATATTGAAGTATTATCTCTTCTTGGTATATAATAAATCAAATTCAATTTTATTGAAATAAATTTTAATTTTAGCAAAAAATAAAAGCCTATCGAACACTGGTATTTAAATGGAAAGCATGATGTCTATCTTTCTTCTCGGCAAAACATCTGATTATATCATATGGTATTGATTTTGTTATATCAGCCTAGTATATTGCCTATTAGGAAATACGGCACCGACCCTACTGGTGGCAAAGTATGCCAATCTGCGGGCGGCAAAATCGTAGATCTGCCTATAACAGTATGGCAATGAAACACGAGGTTGAATTCATTCAGATCTTAAATTTCAGAAGGATTTCCTCTCCACTCCGTAGTTGATATCCAACACTGTCGTGGTATCGATATCAGACATCCCATGACGAACAATAAATGCCGAAATTGATATATATCCACCGTGATTTTGTTTCGCTACGCTCTTAAATGTCTTACTCATGGTAAGATTATTTTTCATTAGAGTTAATGAAAATTCATGCTCCTCCTTTGTACGTAGAAAAACCGTAATTTCATACACTTGACCTTTATGCAAATAATATCGTCTGTTACTTTTGTTCAATTTGCTTCCTATGCTCTTCATTATCATCTTCCCCATCATCGTTACTTTTATATCTTCAACTTCCTGTTTTTACGCTGTTTGATTGTAAATCAGAGACGAGTTTTAGTGGCTGTTTTTTATGCATAAATCGTTTCTTTACATTTTAAATTTCTGTACATCGCGAGCCTTAGACTTCATGGTTTAAGATCATTCCAACAAACCCTGAAGATGGGGAGGGAGGGGGGGGGGTTACACTCTCAGTGGCGTAGACAAAAGGTTCAAGTGCTCATTTAACAAGTATAGTGCATTTCATACATTTCACTAATCTGATATGCTCACAAGATTTATACAGTTTTACAAGTTCGTCAACGTCCAAGAACTGTCTTTTAAATTGAATCGCGAGAACTGTGACATTTTGCATTGTGACCGCTCGCCAACTCATCATATAGTATATGAGGTCATAAATGCTCAAAAAATGAGTTTTGCAAAAAACTTAAGACATATTCTGAACCAGCGTTAGAAACTATACAAAAGAATCCTATTGTCGACGCCAGGTGAGATGAACATTATAAAAGGTTTCCTTGTTAGTAAAAGATGCATGTGCGGGGGTGGGCAGCAAATAAAGTCATACTGAAGGCTCTTCTATCTTTGCGCTTTAGAGAGTAATAAGAAGTAAGCTTATAATACTGCATCAAACAATGGCTTTAATTTTCGCTGGGTAATAGCCCACTATCGCAGTTTGATACTATTCGATAATCTATGTGCCTTTCTACACTACGGTGACGGATGACAAGGCAGTTAACCGTAAAGATCCAAAACGACATAGTCACATCTACTGGTCAAGAAAATAAATTTTAGAATCCTCTAAATAGAAACCACTTCGTGTGAATCACAAGGTGTGACGCCCTATAAACGAGATTATAAAACTCTGAAGAATGTGTTCATTCCAGATGTGCCAAATCTTTCGCTGAATGAATCAATGAAGGGTTTTGCCAATCTGACATCAACCAGAAGACTCGGTCAACGGTTCGGCACACTGCTAGTGTGTGTATGTATGTGTGTGCGTGCATTGCTCATAGTATAATCTGTAATTATATCCATGTAAGTTGTCGCTGCTCTGATCACAGATAGCCCACCGATGTTTTTGTTTTATATGACAAAAATAGCTAAAGTCATTCTGCGTCAGGAAATGCAGTTTATGGAAGGCTCCTAAAACTAAGGCGTTATAAAACACGATTAAACGGCCATGTTATTAGTACTGTGTTCAAACTGCTTAGGTTCCGGACTCCTTTGACCTATAAATGCATTTCCATGGCTGTGTGAAACCAGTTTTATAATAAAATTCAACTTTTCTTGAAAAGCTATATAACAGCCTATCTTTATATGTGGTTATGAATGCCCATAGGTAGGCGAAAAGGGGTCTTAACACCCGCCCCCATCACTCTGCATATTTTAAGTCGATCTTTACTAAAAAATAAAATGTTGTGTTTAGAGAAAAAAAATATTTATTTGATATTGCACGCATATAACATGAGAGTCAACACATTAACATTAGTTAGTTAAGTTAAGTTTAATTTAGTTTAGTTTAGTTAGTTATCTAGCTAGCTAACAAAGTTAACAAAACGCAGCTAACTAAATGAACAACTAACTTAACTTATTAATTTTTAATTAATTTAGCTAACTAAATTAACAAAACGCAGAATAGTTAATAGACTATATTTAATAGACGTTAGTTAATAGACCATATTTAATGGACTGTATTGTATTACAAACACACGCTAGAACCTCGTCCTTCTGCGTTTTGTTAATTCATTGTTTTTCAATTACAAGCATATCGTGATGAGATTGTGGATTCCGTTGAAACGTCATTTAAAACTTGGCATAGAAATTGCTCGATTAGCGGTTTTTGGCGAAAAATTTGGCTTAAAAATATGACGGTAAAACGTTACAAAAGAAAAGCGACGCGTTTCATGGATTGAAATTCAGTAAAAACGTTACAACGTTGTTGTTGCTGTTGTGGGGGGTGGGACGTACATATGCTCCATTTTTAACGACGTTTGCTTTTCTGTGGAGGATCACAACTAAATTCACCATATGACAGCGAAGGGCACTGTACCATGGACCTTACGTTTCTCATACTTCAGAGGCGTTTTGTGTCTCACCACCGTGAAATTTTTTTTTTCGTTCTCTGCCCTCACAAATTCTTTTTTTTTCCTTTCCACTTGCATCACGTATTATTTGAGGAAATCAGTCGGGCTCTGTGGGGTTTTCTCACAATTTTGCTCGCCTCATTTTTAACAGACCGACGCAAGAAAATTTGTGTAGGCGCTGAGCCATAAAATCCTTCCAACATAAGGAAACAACGGCTCTAACCTGTTATTATAAAAGCGTCCAAAACAAAATCAGAGTTCATGTTGTCATTCTGATGGCTTCCCTCTCTCTTGCTGCACTTCCTGTATTTCTTATCTGTTTTTGGAATGCTCGCATATCAAATCAGATCTCCTATTCCGAATGAAGCTAGGGTGTGAGGACACTAGCAATTACCAACTTCTCCCATTGTAAGAGGCAGTTAATTCCTTCAGAAGGCTCCGAAGTCCTCCAGATAAGTTGGACACAGATTTTCGTTTGACATCTTGCTTCTTATTGTTTCACCTGAACCCAGGAATCAACGACCGGTTTCTGTGTTCGTTTACTTTCCCAGCGATGTACTTTTTATTTCAGGGTGTTAATTTGAATGGTTAACGAAGAGAGACTTTGACTGAGGATGAGGCTGGTTCATCCTACCCAATACTTCTGGGTAATGGCGGATTCTACGTAGGTACTGGGTGGGAGAAGCAGCTGGGAACGCAAAAATAAATCATTGATTATTATTCAGTGCCATCTTAGCGGGTTGACCAATTGGGCTCGGACCCAAATTGGCGAAGAAGTTTGTATGTTTATTATGTATAATACTTATCCAATTGCAAAAATTTAGAAATTTAAAAATTAGTGTGAATGAATGTCCGGTGCCACCGAATGCGTTAAGACGAGCCTGATATTATTTGTTAGAGGCGCATTTTCCTAGATGCGCATATTTCACGGCACTGTCATCATTATAGACGGTACTCCAAACTACGGTAGTTTGTGTCGAGATTACACTTATATCTCATGCAGTATATTATTTGTTTATTGATTTCGATTATTGTTTCATTTCAGAGCTCTCTGATTGCCCAAGACAACGATCTCTTCAAACAGCTTTTGTCCTTACACGATTCAATTGCCGAACTTCGAGAGCGTCAGCGTTCCTGCTACAGTTTATATGATGATGATGAAGATGAAGAAAATGTGGAAGATGGAGATGGACATCCAGAAAAAGAACGCGATGATAGTCCCAGTCTTGAATCCCTGTCGGATAATGGTGACCTTCCAGAAACCTCACCCGACTCCACACTTTCCTGCAGATCTAGTCTCTCCAGCGATAGCGTCAACTCCAGCGGCCGAAGTCATCTTCATCATCACAATTTTCATCATCATAATCATCACCATCATCGACGCCACCTTGTGGCTTTGCCTTCCAGTAATCGCAATCGCCCTTCCGTTGGAAAGAAGCGCCATCGTGCGTCGAATGCCGTAAACAAAGATCTCAATGAACCGAGACCCCTGATATTCGTCGACAAGTCAGCAGAAATTTGCTTCAGATGCCAAAAGGTGGCGCCACCTTACCGCCGCTCTAGGTCCATCACTAATTTTTATTATTACTTAAGCGAAGATATGGATTCTTACGATTCTGGAATTCATCTCCAAGGTTCCCATTCGGATTCCGATCACGAAATTTTTGTATAACACGAATACGATATATATTTTTGCTTGTGAATTTCGATACCAAACTTTTTGATTTATGTCGAACAGTTTCGATTATTTTACCATCGATAAACAAGCAGTCTTGCTTTTCCAGCCTTTTACAATTTGCTCATAGTCATAGACGCCCACGTAGATTTCCAAAGAAGGAGGAGGGCAGGTTGAAAACCGAAAAATTTATTTTTCATAAAAAACCAACTTAAGAAAATGTAGGTATTGTGGCACTACAAGGAGGGGCTTCGAGCCCGCCCCCCCACTTTCTCGCCTGTCCATTGACTCCCGTTCTTATTGTTGATATTAAATGCACTAAAGTCAAAACACTAATTTGGAAAACATTGCGTAATAATACAATAGATAGGTAGGTATTGGGCAGAGGGGAGTTGGGAAAGGTGGCCGCCGGCGGAGGGACTGTAATTCCAGACAGGAAATAATATAGTACAATGTTCTTATCAAAGTCCAAATGCGGCTAATAACTTTTGAAGTAAGATAGCTCTTGCAACGAAAGTTAAGAATTGGTATCGTAAGACGACTATACACCACTGATTTTCAATAGGTGGCCTTCAGGCCAGTTGCAGTCCGCGAACGGTAAAAACTCTCCTAGCTACAAAAGGTAAACTGAATTTTATTTTCCAGGGGGATAACTTTTGCTAGGGGGGCTAAAGCTCTTACCTCAATGCTATTTCATTGAATCAGAAAATTTTTAGAAGGGTGGATAAACCCCCTAATTACTCCAATGTCTATATAACGTTTACAATAATTCCATTTTCATACATTCTGATCCGCGAACTGGAAAAAAAATCCAAAGTGACCCGCGGTGAAAACTAATTGTTTGTTTGGATTTTTTATGGCGCAAGAGCATCTGGGCTATACTGCGCCAGAAAAAAAAACTAACCGAGAACCACTGTCAGATGAGATTAATAGCAGTGCTTCTGGTGGCGAACTGAGGAAATTAAAAAAAAAAAAAATACCTCAAAAGATAATTCAAATAAAGAAATATTTTCAATTAGAAAGTTGTAGAGCGTCCTTTCATCAGTAAGGAAAGATACATGACTAATACACAATATGTACACGTACTGCCAAAAAGTGCAGTGTTCCGAAAGTTTCAATGCATGACAAAAAACAAAGCTTTAAATGAACTGTATTGAAAAGAAAGAACAAGTATCTATACTTTATTATGCAAACGTAAGCCTGTAGTATTAGAATAATATGGGGCTGGGGAATACACACCCCCGCTTGGGGTTGAAATCTGATGTAGTAAAATAGCTAGAATTGGGATTTACTTGCCCCCCTCTAGTGTGTTTTTCAAATTATCTCTGGCATCAATCAGTGTATTTAAATCATTAATGACTACGCAGTTAACAATTTCACCTAACACGCTCATGATACATACACACAGTAATAAACTGGATCCGGTTCAAACGAACTTGTCGTTGAAGTATTTGTGAAATCAAAAACTAGATAATTTTTTTTTCTATATACTTAGAACACTCGGGCTGTCGATAAACAGGTGCTGCAATTCCTACAGCTCGCTACCTTATGAATATATTAGTGTATATATGAATAAACATGTGTGTTTTAAGAAATCCTTTTTCTGGAATCTAGAGTAACAACAACACATGATGGAATATATATTATTATAAATAAATCGATGAACGTGTCAAAGCGATTGCTTTAAACTGTGTAAATAAATTGTATTTTTAAAAGTTATTGTAGGTCGAATTTTCACTTTTAAAGTATGTTAAATGTTTGTAAATACAGATGAACTCTAGTTTGCTTAGTGCAATAATTGTGCAAACACCATAATTTTGATGAAGAATTAAAAATATTCTAATGCTCAGAATATTTTTCATGATATATGATGTTTATAAAGAGATGTACGTATTTAATAAGAGATGTACGTACATTGTATACGTAGTTGTAAACTAATATGTACTGTGTGTCTTAAATAAAATATATTGTTCAGTGTGTCATTGTCATCGTACATCAATTAGCGCTATCGAATGGGGTCAACAATTTCTAATGCAACCATGGGCATAACTTGGGCGGTGAAAGGTCTTTGCTCCCTAAAAGTATAAATCCCCCCTAGAAAACGAAAATTTTAAGCGAATGCTTATACTGGAGTTGTGGTGAGGGCTATAATTCATCCTTCCAGTCCACAAAGCCTGGTGCACCAATGAATACTACACAACATTTATCATCTGCTACTGAAAAAGTAATTCGATTTTTAATAGTATAAGTTATTAGTTAAGTCGTATCAACTGAGACCACTGAGCTATATACAACTGGAGTGCAGGCTGACCGTGCCGGTTTCGAAGGACCACATCACTCCTCTGTTGTTTATACGCGGTAGGCAAACAACCAGCTTCAATGGGACTTGTGATGTTAACGGATACTTTTAAGGGTAAAAACTAAAGGAGCTATCTCATGTTAAGTTAATGTAAATCAAAGAAATAACGCAGGACATTTAGTAAAAATGTCTTTTATTTTCAAATTGTATTAAGAAGTAAGGATAATTTGAATTTTTGGTGGGAACTATGTTCTCGTTTAAAGGGCTGATATTTAATAGTGATGGACCAAACTGTTATTTTTGAATAACCTGTTCCAACCGGATAAGATTCCAATCACCGGTGACTGGAACATACGCGTTGCTTCACAGGATATAGAAATTAAGGAACTTAACGATAACACATTTCAACGCTTAATCCGTAACAATACGTCGCGTCAACTCCATAAAAATAATAAATCCTTTGGAAAAAAATACACACATATGAAGTACAAAAATAATGAGAAAAAGTAAGGTTTTAAAATATTGAATTTTAGATATTTGAAACATTACACGATATTAAAAATCAAAGAAAGTTTAAAAAACTAATTCTAAGTAATGAAATACAGCAAAAAATATTGACACTGCTGTAAATTAATTGGTAAAACATACTGGAAGGTTACAATGTGGAACTAATTAAACAGGATAATGATAAACAAAATTTGTATTCTCAGCTGATGTAGTTATACACATGTATGTATTCAGAATTTTTCATGTGTAAAGCTCAGTAATGTAAAAATATTAATACTTGTACTAATTAATATACATGGATAAAAAATCTATTCCATTAATGAAATAAATAAACAAATTAACAAATAATGCTGCGTCCGTCTCCGCTTGTTCGAACTTACTTCCGTTGTAGAAATTTGTTCAGAAGGTCTGTTGATGTCTGTCTCATTCTGAGGTATGATAGAACTTGACGATGGGAGCACCACACGTTCTTGGGAGTGGGAAGACGTGGATGATGAATGTGTGGATAAATCTATGCTTGGATGCTTCCTTGTAATATGTTTTTTTAAGTTCGTTATGGAAGATTTGTAACTCAATTTTTGTCACACAAATCACACGTAGCACTTTTTTCCTCCTTGTCATTTATTGTAAAAAAGGGACCACAAGTAACTGGAAGCTTTTCGATTAATTATGCTTAAAAATTGCAACTAAATGCGACTTCTCGTAATATCAGACGTGACACAGGGAATCAGCGCCTGAGCCCTGACGTCAACTTGACTGACTATGCCGGATGTTATGGTAACAACCCGTTATCTCAACGCGTTTCCTGTGTGAAGAAAGTGAGGAATATGTTCCTAGAACGGTGATTTTTAAACGTTACTTCAAGTAACTCCTGTTCCTAGTCACCGGTGACTGAAATAACAGCTGTTTCGGAGGAGCATACTGTTCCTGGAACAGTGATCACTCGATAACAGATGATTTTTAACAGCTTAAATAACTCCCATCTCTAATATTTAACACCTATTTTTGCGTGTTTTTTTGCCTTACTCGGTCCAACTAGAACACAGGGGTCGTTCAAGTATTACGTGAGCATTTTTCGTGGGGGGGTGGGGTGAGATTTGCTAATTTTTCCTGACAACAAGGAGGAGGAGGTTCGAACCCTGCTGCAATTATATACGCGTAATCGCAGTTAAACATTTGATTATTTAAACCAATGTCTCTCAAACATTTTTAGCTCAGAGGCCCCCTGACATTCTTAAATTATATACAGTAAAACCTCCCTAAGGCGAGCACCCCCGTTCCAGTGAAAAAAGCAATCACTCAGCGAGGTGATCTTTGAATGGAGGTAAACTTAGCGTTGTGACTACGGGGATAAGGAAATTCAGTTCCAAAAAATATGGTCGTTACTGGAGGTGGTCGGTAAGGGAGGTTTTATTGTGTAATGAATGTATTATTTTTAATAAACGCACTTTATTAAATCCACCTCATATTTATTACACACTATTTGCTTATAGCGTTCGGCATGCTTATTTGCATTCGGATTTACACGTCATTATAAACAAAACTGCAATCGAGGCAAAGTAAAGTTTCATCGGTAAGAGGTTTAGCAACCATACTTTCAATAATTTATTTATTCTTTCTTTTTATTGTATTAATAATTACCGCCGAATTCACGTTTAATTTAAAGATGCAATACTTTACAACTACTATGTTAAATACATCATGTAATATGTGTGCTTTTTTTAACTTTGAAAATTGTAAGTTTAACTTTTATATGCTGCATATATGTGGGGGGGGCATTTTTTGTCACCTTATAAACTAATTGACCTTGAGAGGTCAAATTAATCTGATTCGATACTTTTAAGCTATGCCTATGTGCAGGATTTGGAAAGTGGTTTTTTTTTTTGTTTTTTTCGTTTCAAATTAAAGTGGGGGAATGAAAAACACCAACATTTTCTCTTATTTTGCAGCTAAATAGCTGTTTTTCCAAACAGGGGAGTTAACCTCCAAATCTACTGACTTATGCCTGGGCTCAATATATTATTGTATAAATTTAATTCTATCCATAGGTGTAGAGTTATATGGGCCCGAGCCCCCCTCCCCCCAATCATTTTGAATACTCCACGTTTATGATTGTACACTTATGTAAACTTTTTTTTTTAAGTCACATCTGGTTGTTTCACATACATATAATTTTTACATACACAGATATGAACTAATATCATTATATATAAATGCATATACAATGTAAATATAGATGTATGTATATTTACATTTATATTTACATTGTATATGCAAATATGAATGTATGTATAATATAATTAATATACATGCATACGCAATAAAACTATAAATGTTCATACCAGGGCTGGGGTTTTGACGGGACGAGCGTCAGAAAAATGTTTTAAACCGTCAAAAACCTATAATTATTGCTTTCAAGTTATTTTTTGGCCACAATAGATATTAAATAATAAACTTTCATGCATATTAAAATATATTATATTTTTAAATATTAATTTAATATAAAATTAATAAATATACAATATTAATTTTAATATTTTTGATGTGCGAAGAATCAATTCTACCATACGAAAAAAGAAAAATGTATATACAAATGTATCACGAATGGCATTTATGATATAACTCATCACTGTATTCTTCAGGTTATGTAAAAATATGTTAAGAATGAAAGTGATAGAATCATCAATGTGGAGTTCTCAAAATTATTGCGGGGGAGGGCCCATATAACTATACACCTATGGATAGAATTACATTTGTACATATATTCAGCCCAGACACAAGGAAGTGTATTTGGAGGTTAATTCCCATATTTGAAAAAAAAAAGAAAGTTATTTAGCTTCAAAATAAGAGACGATATTGATGTCTTTGTCATCCCCTCCCAATTTTGAACCACCCCAAAGAAAAAAAAGAAAAACTTTCCAAAATCCTGCACATGGGCAAGGCTCAAAAGTATTGAATCAGATTAATTTGACCTTGAGAGGTAAATTATTTTATAAGGTAATGAAAAATTCCCCCACCCACATATATACACCATATATTATACAGCATATAAAAGTTGAACTTACAATTTTCAAAATTAAAAAAAAAACATACACTAATTACATAATATATAAAACAGTAGCTGTAAAGTATTGCATCCTTAAATTAAACGTGAATTCTTAACCTCGGGCATTGTTAATGCAATAAAAAGAAAGAAAGAATAAATAAATTATTGAAAATATGGCTGTTAAACCTCTTACCGACGAAACTTTACTTTGCCTCGATTGCAGTTCTATTCATAATAATTTGTACATTCGAATGCTGAGCAGCATATTACCATAATTTTCATGGCTAAAATTGAAAGCAAAATATCAAATAAAATGATCGTTAAATTGGGAATCAAACACGTGCGTTCACCAGTTAGCAATAGGTTTGAGTGTGGGTTTGCGGTTTGTTTGCCTAACAGGCTTACAAAATGTATCCCTCCGCCACACGAAAACTTGCTTCAGGCGCCACTGTTCATAGAATAGGAAGTTTTCACTCCAGTTGTAATAGAGCTCAGTGAATAAGAAATATGGGGTTCAATTCATTTAAGGCGGCAGATTACTTATTGGTAATGTATAGAGAATCAATATCGCAACTTTATTTTGTGCTTCCTGCTGTTGAGAATTTTTGATAAATTAATCTGAGGTAGGTTTATAAGCAAGAAACAACGTTATAAGCGTAAGTAAGGTTGTTAAAACGTTTTATTTCAACGTACGTTTCTAACGGACTTGGCCGTCCTTCATCAGAAATACAAAATGAAAAAATAAATATTAGAAATCTGGAGATGGTGTTATTGCATGACTGTTGTGTTGCCAGTTGTGGATGAATAATTAATGCGAAAATTTTATTAAACGTTTCCAATCTTGACCGAAAGTGGGAGTAGATTTGGCTCATTGACTATGACAGAAGAATTCTTATTGATATGGAAAGCTTCCAAAAAATTTAATTAATATATTGATCTTGGTTATAAGATAATTGTGGGTTAGTTGAGTTTGAATTTGTGGCCATGTGACTAGCAATGAACCGCGATGGCGAACTTATGGAATTCTACCTTCTCTACGTATTTAGAGTGTTCCTTTAGTCTATGCTATAAGGCTCGTTTCGTCTGGCCTATATAGAGCAAGTTGCATTCGCAGTATATTTGATAAACACTCAAACGTTTTAAAATTGGCATGTCGTCCTCAAGTTTAGAGATATGGATTTTATTGAATGGGGAAAGAATTACTCTGAAGTTTGTTTTTTTAAGAATTTTGGAGAGAAGGAAGCTAATTTTTGGGAAAAGGCGAAGAACATTGGTGCCGGAGAATTCACAATTGGATGTGTAAGAAAGTGTGGTGCTAGTAACAGATTTTGTAAATTTTTGGACAGCAAGATCAATTATATTCGGGTTATAGCCTCTATTGATGGCAATTATTTTGAGGATAGAGAGTTCGTGGGAAAGGGTCGAAGGCGTTGAACAAATTTTCAATGCGCGAAAGACATATATGTAAAAAAAAGCCATTTTTTGTTTAACGGGGTGGCAGGATTTGTTGTGGGGTGGAAGAGAGAAAATCAATCAATCAAATCAATGTACATCAATATTCCAGTTACTGGTGCTCTTAAATGTCGTTAACGTTGTTTAAGAGAATTTCACTTTGCCCCACCAGAAATAAATAGAGGAGTTAATTTCGCTAACAACCTTCTGCATAAAATGTAATCATTTTAGTTTCTTAGATTGTCTCTACCAACAAACCGAGGGATTGGCAATGGGGAAACCTTTTATCCTCCATCTTATCCGAAATCTACGTGTATTATTTCGAAAAACAACTTTTCAAGAAAATTAATTTTAAATTTTGGGTAAGATATGTCGATAATATTTTAAATTTATTTTTATTTGGGATAGTCCATCACATAAAATATCATCCATTCTACCCATCATTAATTCAATAGATCACCACTTAGAATTTTCACTTGAAATTGAAAATAACAACACTTTTCATTTTCTAGACATTCTCATAAAAAAGACCAACAATAAATTTATCACTTCAGTTTACAGCAAACCATTTTCTGTCTCCCTTCCACCCCACAACAAATCCTGCCACCCCGTTAAACAAAAAATGGCTTCTTTTTACACATATGTTTTTCACGCATTGAAAATTTTTTCAACATCCTCTACCCTTTCCCACAAACTCTCTATCCTCAAAACAATTGCCATCAATAGAGGCTATAACCCGAATATAATTGATCTCGCTATCCAAAAATTTACAAAATCAGTTCCTAGCACTACACTTTCTTATACATCCAATTCTGAATTCTCCGGCACCATTGTTTTTCCCTTTTTCCTCATAAATTAGCTCCCTTCTCTCCAAAATTCTTAAAAAGGCAAACTTCAGAGTAATTCTTTCCCCATTCAATAAAATCCATGTCTCTAAACTTAAAGACAACATCCCAATTTTAAAACGTTGGGGTGTTTACCAAATCTACAGCAAATGCAACTTGTCCTACATAGGCCAGACTAAAAGAGCCTTGTAGCACAGACTAACGGAACAATCTAAATACGTAGAGACGGCAGAATTCTATAAGTCTGCCATTGCGGTTCATTGCTGGTCACATAACCACAAATTCAAATTCAACCAACCCACAATTATCTGCCAACCAAGATCAATACATGAATTAGATTTTTTAGAAGCATTCCATATCACTCAGAATTCTTCTATCATAGTCAATGAACCAAAATCTACACCCACTTTCAGTCAAGCTTGGAAATGTTTAATAAAATTTTCAAATTAATTATTCATCCACAACTGGCAACATAATAGTCACGCAATAACACCATCTCCAGTTTTCTAATATTTATTTTCTCATTTTGTATTCCTGACGAAAGACGGCCAAGTCCGTCAGAAACGTACGTTGAAATAAAACGTTTTAACAACATTACTTACGCTTATAATGTTGTTCTTTGCTTATAAATCTAATCTGCGTAATGCTACGTCAAATTATCTTACATAAATAATCTAAGGTACTTGACACAATTTTGTGCCTAAAAATAGTTTCCACGTGAAGTGATTTTGAAATTTTAAAAATACCACGTCATAACAACGAAGATAATACCAAGTTAATACTTAATCTATCAATACTTAACATATAAAGTCAATATATGAGGAAAATAATAATAAGTCAGTATGTAAGGAAAATAATAATAAGTTAATATGTAAGGAAAATAATAATAAGTCAATATGTAAGGAAAATAACAATATGTCAATATGTAAGGAAACTAATACCAAGTCACTGCTTTACAAAGATAACATCATGCTAATACGTAATGTACCAAATTAATACGTAACATATCAAATCAATACATAGCATACCAAATCAACATGTAACGTTTCAGGTCAATACGTAACATACCAAATCAATGCGTAACGTATCAAGTCAATATGTAACGAAGATAATACTAAGTAAATGCGTATCGAAGATAATACCAAGTAAATGCGTATCGAAGATAATACCAAATCAGTGCGTAACATACCAAGTTAATGTAACGTAAATAATACCAAGTCAAAACGTAACGAAGACAATGACAAGTCAATGCGTAACGAAGGTAATAAATAACAAGTCATAATTTAAATTAAGATAAACGTTTCTTGTCTGCACTCAGATAATCATCTTGAGAAGACTTAAAGAAAACTCGTTACCACGGACACTTTGATAGAAAGGTTAACAGCTGATCCCGACGTCACCTCCAAATGCAAGGATTTTTAAACTGGAGTACGCCTACCCCTGGGGGTACGCGAGAGAAAATCAAGGGGTACGTGAACAGGTTAGCATTTTGCCAATTTTTATGATTTGAAGTTCATAGTCTTTCGGTCCTTTTTCCAAAATGGAAAGTTGTAATTTGTTTTCTAAAATCGTTCCCCTCGCCTGATTCCTCATATATTGTTTTTTGCTGTTCCCATCGACTTTTCCTTGCGAAGATTTTCAACAATGTGTATAATCTAAACGACAAAATACCGGTCAAAACTGTCAATTGAAAATTATATGCGCGCATAGGCACCCATATAAGTGGGTAGGCGGGGGATGGAGCTCTCCCTAGCCATTCAAAAATTTGATTTCCCCAATTCTGCTATGCATTTACTTTAAAAAAATGTACAGTCACATTTTAAAATAAGGTACTTTTTAGCTCATTACTAATTGTCAAGCAGTACATGGGCGCCCATATGAGGGGGCCAGAGGGGTTCAAACCCCACTATCCGTTTAAAATTTGATTCACCCGAACCTGCTATGCATTTACTTCCAGAAGTTTTACAATCACATTTTAAAATAAGGTACTTTTTAGCTCATTACTAATTGTCAATCAGTATCAATTATTTTTGTAGCGTTTTGGTGCTTTCTGCATTTACTAAAATTCTCCACAGCTTTAAAAAGGAAGTAATAAATTTAATCACCCCCCCCCACCTCCCAGAAGTACTCGCTAATATTTCTCAGCCCCTCCCCTTTCCACTAGAAGTACTCCTATGGGCGCCCATGAAGCAGCATAAATTAATTTTGTAGCATTTTAGCAGCTTGTACAATCGCTAAAATCTTTAACAGCCTGGAGGAGGAGGTAATAATTTTTCTCAGACCACCCCCCTCCCCCAAGAAATACCTCGCGGGCCCTGCGTCAAGATGGATTTTAAAAATGACATGTTTAGCCAGAGAAAATACTTGTCACTAGATGGCAGCAGCAACATAGAGTACTTCCACTTGTTATGAAAATTTCGTCACAAAAAGCGCATGCGTCAGGATTGTAAAGCAGATTCCCATCTCCGAAGGGAATGAAAGGCTCATTGCATAGGCAACTAGATTACTACAGGCCCGCTCACGTGAGCCCAACGCCATAGAAAACCTGTCCCCAAATTTTCGCAGTGGCGATTCTCTCACGCAGTTTTTCTCCGACAGATGGCGCCTGCTACCTGGGTTAATATTCTCAATTTAACAGACTATAAATGCCAATTAATAGCCCAGTTTCTGATTACATACAGAAATATATTGCTTTTTGCTCAAAAAGTTATCGTATTTTATTTTCCAACGACGTTGATGTTACCGTGATATGATAACCTTTCATAACAAGTTTTTAAACTAAAATTTAAATCTTACATACCTTTTTCTACTCTTTTATTTACACTGAAGACGGTTTATTGGATGAAATGATTTCTCAGGCATGATTAATAACTGATAATGAATTGATAGTTTACACTGAAAGCTAAATTGCAAAATGCATATAAAAGCAGACTTTATTTTAATGGTTAATAAAATAGAATTATATAGAATTTAAATCAACTAATTAATAATTTAATTATTTTTATTATAATTAATTATAAAATAAAGAATTAATTAGAAGGCTTGACACCTGTTTGGAAAGACTTTAATGGAATGTTAATGAAATTAACACATGAATTTACAATAAACTGATGATATAACTACACAATGTATAATACATAATTTCTAATAACTTTTGACACAAGTCAGATTTTTAATACACTGCATGATAAAAATAAAGTATCAGGTATTCATGAATAGCAATTCTTTCCAAAATAATTTTACTTGAAAATACAAACTACATAATAAAGCAGCATGTCACCGAAAAACAAAATACAGAATAAACACTTACTGTGTCCTTAATACTGCAGATATAAATAGGCTAAATTTTATGAAATTGGGTCTAACGAAAAAATATGCTATTATTAAAAATGTATTTTTTAAGTACGTTATTTTTTATTTATTCCCATGTCTCAAAAATGTACAATAAAAGGAAAACTTTATACAGTAAATAATTACGGCAGTTTACATTCTCTGGAATCTTTATTGATATATCCCTAATAAAATGTAAAGAGGGCACAATAACGCTATTTCAAAAATGTAGAACTGCTCATCGAAATAAAATAATTTTCACTCTAATACATAGTACGTAATAAAACAGCATGTCATACAAAAACATTCAAGTAGAAAAAAACGTGTAGAAGGAAACACTCGCCATTACCTTCAAGATTATATTAAAATTTGTAGATTTTAAAACATATTTTCCAAGAACAAAAGCTCCAAGAAAAATTATTTCTTTAACTACGCACAACCAACATATATTTTTCAAATAGATGAAAACATTAAATGTGCATATATAGCTTTGATGTTGGATGAATTTTAATATGCCTTATTGATAACAACATTTTATTGTTAACACGACAAAATACTACGTAAAAATTATAGAAAATTTTGAAACGTTTTAATCTTCTTCAGTGAACTGTAAACACATGAAAACACATGGCATGTTTACCCATGTCATTTGGCGTCCCCTATGAACAACCCTAGTAATTACTCCAACAGAAAGTGGGGACACCCTTAAAATTCACGTGAGCGGGCCTGTAGTAATCTAGTTGACTGTGCTCATTGCTAGTAAATCGTAACACTAGCCGCTGGTGGGAGGAAGTAATTGTGGAAAGGGAGAATTTTGCCCCTCCTCCTGCGTATGTGCGTAGACTTCTAAATGCAAGCACGTCGCCGCTTATGTACAAGTAATGCCGAAACGTGCTACAAATTAGTTATATCTACTAGTATCTAGACGCTAGATTCTCTAAAACAGTCCACTACTACCATAATTCACAGTCCATAAATACCTCCATCCATTTTCTTTTCTCTAAAACAGTATACTTTACTCCTCTAAAATATCTCT
>QLNU02015359.1:40203462-40222162 GCA_006491805.2 Dysdera silvatica | reverse complement strand
GCATATAGCTTCGGGGTATATAAGCGTGAAATAATAATAATGTGATACAGACCCATGTGCCCAGCAGAACTAAAACTATGAATGACCTCTGAAGTGAGCTAATAAAATAAAGAAAACAATTGAAAAAATAGCCAAAAGTCCTCCTTTTCGCCCTTGTCGCCTTCATTGTGTCAAACAGCATTGTGGCTTTTTCTACTTTCAAACACAGTTTATGATACGTGTTCCAAGCTGTAATTTCATTTTAATTCCCACGCTTCTTAGTTGATTTATTCAAAATTTTAGGGTCATTGCTCTAAAGCAATTTTCTTAATAAAATTGTAGAGCCGCATATTTTTTATTTACAACTTGAACAGAATTTTGTTTGTAAAATGTATGATTTCCTAAAATTCGTACTAGCGCGGCTAGTCTCTAAAGTAAGTGCCCTTACGGCCTCAACTACACCCTGGCAGTTTCCACAAAGTTTAAGGCATTTAAGAAATACTGCACGAGATTGTTAAATCACATTATATAGAGGTTTTATATGTGGTATCTTTACTAGAGCCGAAATATATACAGTTTGCTATTCAGTTACATCCCCTAACAAATCATACAATCCAATACAATTCATATTATTATCCAATACAATCAAATTTATATATCCAATATACAATATATATCCAATACCAATCATATACAATTCATACATACAAATGCCTACAATTCATTCAAAGTTTGCTATTCAGTCACATTTACCAGCATTCCAGTTACACACATTAACTTGCAAATAAAATGAATATACTGAAAAACACAACACTATATAAATCCCTTTACTTTTTATATTTTCCCCTATAGTTCAAAGGCTTACATTTTAAACAGAAATTTATATTCTTTTTCCCCTGTTTACACTTACCTTGCAAAGAACATACGTCAATTTGTGGTAAAGTTTTTCCCTCGTATCACGAACAACTGTGTCCTTTTCTTTCCAAGCTAAAAAAAACAAGTAACGGCGATTAAAATGCTTATTCAGAAAGCTGTTAAAACAGCCCATTTCAAAATACAATGGAAATTGTTCACAATGATCAAATCCAACAGCATATAGTGACTAAATCGCTATGCTTCCCATTTATTTATATGTTAAAAACCTTACTGTTAATATCAGCCCCACGAATTTTTTAACTCTGATCAAAATGGCTTGAATTATTTTCTGCCAAATCAGAGGCAGCTATGGCATAAAAGTGAAAAACAAACATTTTCTTCAATGGGGTTTGATTTGGATAGAATACATTCACTTACAATAATATACTGAGTGGCCACTTTATTATGACCACCTCGTGCCACCTTTTGCCTTTAATTCAGCATTGATTCTTCTTGGCATGAACTCTACGAGATGTTGATAGGTCGTTTTTGGATTCTGATACCATGCTCGATGAATAGCACTTTACAATGGCGTGAGATTTCATGGTTGCGGATCAAGATGTCTGATGGCTCTTTCAACTTCATCCCACAAATACTCAATGGGATTGTGATCTGGGGATTATGGGGCTACTTAAGCAAAGTAAACGCTTCATGTTCCTCAAACCAATCTTGTACAATACCAGCACTATGGCAGGATGCACCATCTTGTTGAAAATATCCATCGCCATTGGGATAAACTGTCACCATAACAGGATGTACTTGGTCAGCAACGATGTTTAGATGTCTTATTCAGGTGTTGATGAACGCTAATTAAAGGGCCCAAAGCATGCCAGGAAAATATTCCCCCACACCGTCACGTTGCCTCCATCAACTAAGCAAATTTGCTTAAAACTGTCAGGTGGTCATAATAAAGTGGCCACTAGGTGTATCAATGAATTTGGGAACTTACAAACAAAATGTTAGTATGTTTAAGAGAAGCTTCGGAAAAATATAGCCCTGTTGTACAAAGAAATTTATTTAGACCTCCAAACTCACATATAACATGCTCCAAGTCAGGAAAAATAGATAAAGTCAAAACGCGGAAGTGGATAGAACACCATACAAAACCCATAATGTCTCTTCACGAAATAGAAACAGGATATCTATACATCTCATAAGCTAAAATGATAAACTATTGTTCAAGGTATAGTAATTGTTAAGAGATTTCTTTTAGTTCAGGTGTTTTACATTCACTATATACCAGGACCGTGCACAATCTCCAAAATAAGGGGGTGTTGGTAAAACCAGCTTACAAGAAACTTTTAGAGGTTTTGAGTTATAATTCGAATTTCTTTTTAAGCAGAGGATGAAATGGGTTCGGAAACAAAACATCGGCTATTAAATTTATGAATCACTAACATATGCAGAGGATTTGATGGTGGTTGTAATCATCAACATAGCTTGTTTGTTTGTTTTTTGGTTTTACGGCTCAAAGACTACAGTGGTCATGCTGCGCCGGGACCTACAGTTTTCCGAGGAATCCGAACCTCTTAAGGCCTGGGGAACCAAACCCCGGACTACAGTGAGCAGTGCGATCTTTTATGAGATCTCTGAGTAAGCGTTCTTTTTGCACTGCTGGGAGTCGAACCCGGATTAGCCGCGCAATAGGAGAACGCGTTACCACACTGCGCATTATTGGCTGGGAGCCTCAGGCCCCATATAACTCTACGCCTATGGTTGTAATCCCCTATTGCGATGAAATTTGTACATATAACATATGGAGTTGTAGCTCTGTAACTCTACTCATTATTAACCGGTAACTCCCGCCCCTTATGAACTTTCTGTGTACACCTATGGTAGGAATTCCACCCTTCGGAAATTATCTGGTGGAGAAGAAACATTGAGTCCAATAATGAACATAATAAAATATAACAAAATCAAATCAGAAATTAATGATAAATGTGTTTCGATTTTATATATTCGTTACAAATGTTACGATAAAACACGCTGATTGGGACGTTCACAATTGAACTTTATGTTTTTACTCCCTTGTGTTTTAATGTCCCCACCTTCCCTCTCAGTTTTTGGGAGTATCTATTCCATTTCTATGGATGGACATTATTCCATTTTCCCCCAACATGGATTATTTATTCTATTTCCACTTACATCTTTATTTTTTGTTTTTTCAAACGTAATTTATCATGCTATTTTTCCATTTCCGGACACTTACGTCGCCTTTCTTTCCCCATGTATTAGTTTCATTTTTAATCTTTTGTCAGTATAGCTCAAGATATCCCAATTATCATTCCTAACCAACTACAAAATTCTGCGTATTTTCTAGCACATTTCATTGGCCCCAACTCACCATATTTCCAAGTTGTACTTTGTTCCGATAACTTCCAGTGATTTCAACCATCTGCTACTCTCATTAGCTCATATGTATTCATCACTTTTCCTCAAAGACCTTTTATTTTTTTTCGATCACTTTTTGCACATTCGATTGAAATTCTCTCCTTTTAAAACTTCTTTACCTTTTCGGTTTAAATTCCTTTTATTTCCCCATTCCATTTTCAATTCTTTAATTTTTCCACACTTTACTGCCTACCGCTCATTGTAGAATTATCTTAACTTAGACCTTTGCCATCCCATATCAACTTTCACTCTTATCACAACATCCAATTTTTTTCCTTGTTCACCTTCCTTCCTCCCATATCATTCTCATAAACAAAACCTTTATAACTCATGGAGGAGTAGCGCAAACTGCGCTGGTACCCTAGTGTACCTCAATCATTGTTCAATCATACTCAATCATACCTCAATCATATGTCTTAATGCTTGGTTTGGTTATGTTTTTACTGTGCAAGAACAGCAAAGATCATACTGAGCCGAAACTCACATTTTTCGGAGGAATCTGAACTTCAGTTACCAAGATCCTCGTACTACAGTGGGCAGAAAACGGTAAGTGTTTCATAATATTCTTGGACACTGAACTCTGGTTTAGAGCACGATAAAGAATACGTTACCACAACTTCATAGCAAGGTAGCATATCTACATGTTTCTGAGGAGTTCGAACCCTGTTAGGCTCAGAAGAACTCATGGACTGCTGTGAGCATCTTGGCCGTTTTTGTTTTTTTTCCATTACTAGGAGTCGAACCCAGATTGACGGCACGCTACCTGAACATGTGCTAATTGCGTCATCACCAGACAAACTTAGGGCTACCAACTAATTTTTAGATCGAAATGATCTCAAACTTACTTGTTGATATGTTGGAGAGAAGTGTGGGCCATATGGCCAGTGACGTCATTACGTAATAAAAACCAAACCGATCTTCAACGTTTTCTTGTTCTCTGACAGCGCGTACATTCCAGTACACGGCACCGATGCATACAGATATCAAAGCTGCGATGAATACTTCGGAACAGAAATGAACTACGTTGAATGGGAAGGTGTAAATCAATGCGCGACTGTAAAAAAAAAATTGTTACATACAACACAAATGAAACCATATCATGTTAACCATATCCAAAACCATATCTAATGATACATGTGGAAGACTTACATCCAAAGCGTAAGGACTTGAGTGCAGACACCAGCCCTTTTCATGGTAGCTGGAGGAATTCCGGGTGGACCTGGGTCTTGCAAAGCTTCTTGGCGACGCCGGAAGATTTCAACTAAATTTTCAACCCGTTGACTTGACTCCAACATCGCTTCTGCAGATAAATTGTCCAACGTCACCAAATCCACTGAAAGTAATCAAGATTTTCAACTGCCGGTTTTACCTTACACACTTGTTTATTTTCACTACCTCACCATGTATACCCCATTATACCTAATAGTGTATAATGCGAAGAATACAATGTGCATACACGGTACTGTATACATACATAATACTATGCTGTGTGTATAATACTGTACATAAGGCAATAATGTGTAGATATACAATCGTACCCAAGCACAATCTTATATAAAAGGCTATTAGTAACGTGTACCAAAGAGGGATACGGGAATACATATTCTTAGATAAGCAGTACTGTATGCTTTTCATTAGTAATGAGATGTGCAGGACATAAAAAATATTTATACCGAAAATCGGTACATAGGAACGTTATTGGAATAAAATTGAACATTTAAAATGTCTACTTTACTATGAAAAATGAACGAAATGAAAAAATTCATCGTATAGTGGACAAAAACTTTTCTATACAGTGAACAAACGATAAACTATATTGTATAGTGAACAACAAACTACAGTATAGTGAACAATAAAGTAAATAAACTTTACTGTACAATGTTTTTGAAATGAAAGCGTCTCTTTTTCTCCAAAATTACACAAGCTCTAGTTTGAGCTGTAATTAAAACGTGGGTGGCAAAAATTATAGTATAATAAATTCCCCCACGAAAACTCACAAAATTCTCGCCCCGGAGGCTTTCTTGTGTTGACCATATTTGGCAATTGTGTTATCCCTGCGGAGGGTAATAATACCTTAACATCTTTACATACGGAGAAAGAGAGCGTTGTTTCCTGTCCTCATTCGTCTAGCGGTCCAAGACACTCCGGGCTAAACGGAGGGACCCTGGTTCGAATCCAGGATGGGGAAAGCGTCTCTTTTTCTCCAAAATTACATAAGCTCTAGTTTGAGCTAATTAATACGTGGGTGGCAAAAATTATTGTATTTACTGTACAATAAACTACAAACTAAATGACAAACTTTGCTGTACAAAAAAACTGTTATAACGTAAGGTGGTGCAAACAACGGAAGCTTGAGATTAATGTGAAGTATGAGAAATGTAGTAGAACCTGCCTAAAGAGACCACCCTTGGAACTGGGCTGCTATAGTCGTCATAAACAGGTGGTCACTACACACAACAGATTTTGGTATAGCCATGACTAAGTCCATACCAGTTCTCTTATAAAAAGTGGTCATCTTATACATATGGTCAGTTTACAAAGGTGGTCACTTTACAAAGTTCCACTGTACATGGATTATTTTATAGTGTTCGTAAAAAGGACGTAAATTAGGCGTTTCATAGGACTGAATGTCAACGTCATTGTTGTATGACGGAAGAGGATTATGTGTTTTTCTCCAAGCAATGATTAGCTTTAGTGCTGTTCCACTTTTGGCCAAAGCGTATACTCAACAATGACTTTGCCCATTGATTCAATTCGGCATTTCATTTTTATACAACTATAATCATTTACAGTATTAGATTTAAATCTTGAGAAAGGTTTAAAGAGGAAATGACAGACTTCATGGTATTTGTAAAATGCTTTACAGAACGTTTCACGCGTTGACTACGTAAAAATAAGCGTAATTCAAGCGTATTTTAGATGACGTGGCAGCCATAATGACTGTCTGAAGAGTCAGACAGGAAAGGAAAAACACCTTATGCAATTTCGTGCAGTGAAGCAACGTCTGTGTTATTCCAAGAAACGGAAAGAAAAACAAAGAGAAGTAAGAATTTATGTCTATGAACAGAATACAACCTCATGGAATGACGCCGTTAGAAGAATTAACTCTTCAAGGTTTGAAATACAAAATTAGTTAATAAAAATAAAAAATAATACTATAAAATGTTTGCGTAACAAACGTCCCAAAATAACTTATTTTACCTCAAAAGTTTATAAAAAAAAATAAAAAATTTTTATGGCTACTTCAATTTGCTTCGCTTTGAATAGAAAACATTAAAAGTTTTTGGTGAGTTGTTTTATAAAAGATCAAAAAGGTAAAATATGTTCTATACCTCGCGAAACATAGAGCAGATCTAGATAAAGTACAAAAAATAATGCACGAAAGTTTCACCTTATTAACTTCATAAAACTTTGGTTTATTAGATTTTTACAGCGTAAATGCAACTTCGCCCATTTTGCTCCAAGCAAAGTGTAGGTGCATGCACGTTCAGGTATATATATATGTAAACAAACATTTTCCTCGTAGGCAGAAAGTTTCCAATAGGGCCATAAAGCCAGGGAAAAAGAGCGGCATAGGTAAAATTCCTTTCCCACTCAATTCTTCCTCCATAAAATTTAAAATACAAACTTGGACATATACACAGTAATTGTAATAAATTAAAAAAATGAGAGGAGCGTCAAATTTATTTGCGTTTATTGTGACATAATATCTAAATTCACCACTGCTCCTTACAATCATTTTATACTTGTGAATCTTCGTATGTCCTGTGCCCCCATACCCCCTTTGCATTCCCCCCAATTGCCCCTTCATCCCAGCTACAGGTCTGCACACGGTACTTCACAAAATCAAAGTAATAATTTGGTTGCGTTTAAATTTGCTACTGAAACAATGTAATGTCTGCTTTATCGTATAGTTATACAATTTCCATGGCTTTGTTTTGGTACATTTGAGATAGTATGTAATAAAGAACAGTAATTTGGTAATTATACTTACAATAGTAATCAGAAGGATTCTTATATGCTGGACATGGAAAATCGATGTACGCAAAATAAGGCAACATGTCCCTTCGTTTGCCATAATACAGCATGCGACCAGTCGAAATCATGGCCACTGAAGAGGGAAAAAAATTCAGTTGTAAAATCTCAATATAATTTTACCATTTTTAATACCTTCCCACACACAATATCTTCAATACCACCACATAACCAACGTTTACAATACCCCCCCTACACGCATGCAACCAACACCTTCAATACCGTTACCATTATACATGACTGAATGGAAAGAAGCCTCTTCAAGTCCATTCCACATTGGAATCATGGTTGTACTTTTATGACACGAAGACGTAAAGGGCCGACACTGCGCCGTATAAGGCAAGGTCGTAAATTTCTGCACTATTTTAGAATAGGATACTACAATTTTGTTTCAGCCAGTTTCACATATGTTTACCAACATTATGCGCGAGCGTTATCTTCCAGCTACACACCCCAGCAGTCCACTCTCAGTTCCTTTGAAGCAACATAAAGTGGTATCTCGCTAAAACCAATATGGTGGCGCAGTATAGCCCAGATGCTCTTGCGCCATAAAAAAGCCAAACAAACAATCAAACCAACATGGAGAACTTGACTGAGAGAGTTGCTTTTTTTTTTGGGACGTGGTGGGGGAGGTCACCTTAGGTGTATTTGTATGGCGCAAGGACACCAAAAATATATCTGCGCTAAACAAGCTGAGACCATACATATGGTTTAAAAATGAAAACAAATTAATACTATAATAGTAAAAATGTATTAAAAGTACATCGAAACGATAGCATAAAATCGGATGGGATTAAAAGAGAGATTAGATAAAAAATTTAAAGTGATTTCCTGATTAAAAGAATCGAATAAAATACCACAGAGGTTGAAATCCCTTCGGTTAAAAGCCAACGTCCGCTGTTGGCTAAAATTTACGCAAATGGATAAAACATGCGAAACATTTTATGGTTCATTACACGTAACACACCTCGGGGAGTTTGCTCCTTTCAACAGACGTTGATGAAAAAAGCGTGTATGAAAAATGCGAAGTACAATACAATAATTTTATACAGATAGAAACATAAACCTATTTACATAGCTTGGGTTTACAGATTATCTACCTGCTGCACTGTGCACTGTTGCAAGCCTGTTAATTCTGCGCTTGCTTTTTAATGGAAAACATGGTTTCCGACCAGAACGTTTAGTCGGCCCCCTTTGGTGGTCATTTCTGGCACACTTACAGCACAGCGGTACGTAGACGACATTCTACGACCGGTTGTGTTACCGTTCCTTTTGCGACACCCTGGACTTACGTTTCAACAAGACAATGCCCGGCCGCACACGGCACGTGTTGCTATGAATTGTCTTCAAGCTTGCCCAACACTTCCTTGGCAAGCTAGGTCTCCTGATCTCTCTCCCATAGAGCACATTTGGGACGCTATGGGAAGGCGATTGCAACCATCCCGGAATGTTGACGATTTAGCCCGACAGTTGGAGACAATTTGGCAAGAAATTCCGCAGGACACCATCCGGGATCTTTATCAGTCTATGCCACGCCGGGTGACAGCTTGCATCCAGGCCAGAGGTGGACCAACGCCTTATTGACTTCCTCCCTTTGTAACGGTCAAACTCTGCAATAAATCATTCAATTGTTCTGAAATTTTAATCGTTTCTTTTTCTATGTATGTTCTTCACATCCACCAATTTTTATCGCAATCGGACAACTCCTTCTTGGTGCGTCGATTTTTTTGTTATAGAGTGTAATTAGTTGATCGATTAGCAATATATGTTTTATGTGATCCGTTTCAGTGGATCTAAGAAAGCGGGTTTGATTAGATAGAAGACAAAAGTATCTTTTCTGAAGAATAGGAATTCTTAGAAGATTCGATTTTGAAGTCGATTTTTCCCAGATTAGTAGGCAATAAACTAGAATTGAAAAGATTAAAAATAATGGAGATCAATAAGAATAGAAATCGGTAAAAAAAAACCTAACGTTTCCAATTACTCCTATGTTTCTACTGATTTTGATGCAAGTAGTATTGATGTGGCTACTCCATTTTAAGTTGGATTGGAGCCTGATACCGAGAAAATTTGTTTCTGATAAGAACATAATAGTTTCATTATTGATTTTAAGGTTTAGTTGATGTAGGTCAATGCATTTGTTTTTGTTAGTAAAGAGGATGCATTTGGTTTTAGTTGTATTTAGTGAAAGGTAATTTATTTTAAAAAAATTTGTGAAATATGATGTCATTATGAACCATATAGATCAGATCGTTTATTTCTGCGCTATGAAAGAAATAATGTGTCATCGGCGAAACAGATTTAAAGCATGTAGGCAAATAGAAGATATGGTTAATGTAGAAATTAAATAGAAGGGGACCAAGAACAGAATCTTGTAAGACGCCACAAAGTGTGGAACGGAGTGCAGAACAGCAATCACTCAAGCGCACATACTGCTGTCTGTTTATTAAATAATTATGAAATAGGGTATTGAAAAGGCCTCGTATACCAGCTGGCTCAAGTTTGTAAAGTATTCTTTCGTGATTAATCGTGTCGAATGCCCTGGATAGATCAAAAAACACACCGACTGCTGATTTTTTTCAGTCTAATTATGAATAAATCAAATTTGTAGCTGCAAGTAGAGCCTGTTCAGTGGATCTACCCCTGATGAACTCGTATTGATTTTGGTGTAATATTTTATTGTTAGTAACAAAAGTATATAGTCTTTTATAAAGAAGCTTCTCGAGTATTTTTGAGAAGACAGTAAGTACAGAAATAGGTCAGTAGTTAGATATTTCCGTTTAAAAAGTCTACGATAGCGACCTTTTTTTCGACGGTCGCTTCTGCAGCTAGACTGCCACATTTCAATCCATAGTTTGATATAGTAAGGTTTATTAAAAAAAAAATTGCTTGCCCCACTCCAACTGCCATTTTTTGTATACAGGAGATATTAGTGGAACGGATTGGTTGTATCAGATTCCGCAGTTGCTGCTTTTGCAGTAATGTCATCATTAATAGCAGACAAAACGTTTCCGTGGCTTTAAATTCCACTTTTCTAAAAAGGTGTTTTCCAATTTTCAGGAATAGTGGGGGGGGGTAAAGTTACTTTCGTGTTCATTAGAATACTCAACTGATTAGTTATCGTTAGCGAATGGCGGTTTTCGTTATGTCCAGCAAGAGACGTCGGTTGGCGGAGTAAGCGTATTTGTGGAGATTGCCTGCAGATCAAAGCCTGCGAGTTGTTAAGAGTTGATTATTAATCACAGCCTGTTAGATCGTAGGTCAAAGCTTCGAAGAAATTGAGATCGGCGTTGAGTTAACCTTTTAAAGTCAACTCAACACTTGATCTCAGTTTCTTTGAGGTATTTCACATTCTAGCAAACATCAATATTGCAGTTAATGATCAACTCCTTAGTAACTCTATATCATCCACTTGGAAAAACCTTTTGGGTCTCACGGCTGAAGACGTCTCCACAAATACGCTTTACTCCTCCGCCCAATCAAGTTTCCAACCGACGTGATGGCAACACCGACCAACAGCACGGACATAAACAGAAGCCGCCATTCGCTCTGACGACGGTAGCTGGTTAACGCTATCGAAATAGCTATCAGCAGTGTTATCGTGTTAATGATTTTATCGAACTGCACCATAAAAATTGTTTTGCATTTATTTCTATAGTCTAGAATTTGATTATGATATCAAATCCTCTTATACAAATTTTATGTACGTAGATTAGTAGATTTCATTGTTCATTGTCGATTGGCATCTTTGAATATTCTGTAGGACTCTCTGTCTGTATATCTCTTAATTGTATATCTGGACTGTACATCTCTAATATTCTGTAGGACAATTACTGCGTGAATGGCAAACGAGTATTCGTATTTTTATTTTACATGCTGTACCTTTTAGGTACCAGGTGAAAATATCAACATCCGTATGCCAAAGACGCATGTGCAAATTTAATATTTCGAGGAAACGATATTTAAAATTTCAACTTTTTCCTTAACGGAAAGAAATTAAATTTAGATTAAGACTTCAGCTATTTAAAAGGCTAAAAGGTAATTTGTGCTTTTGTTATCGGATAGAGTATCGACAAACTCAAAAAATGTAGTTAAGTAAAAGCAGCCAAGCACGCACACATATTATACGTATATTTTATACTTACTGTGCGTATAATTGCCACAAAAAAAAAAAAAAAAGGACAGTGTTGTGTGATGAATTTCGCTCCTAAAAAGTGCTCTGCGGCCCTAAATGTTTGGGAACGCCTGAATTAGATATTGTGAATATAAATATCGATGTGGCACTACGCAAAATAAAGGATAAAACATGCATACATTGCCTACAACGGCGACTAAAAAAATTTCAGATAAAATACTTACTGATACTATAATACTAATTCCTCAACGTCGTTGTTCACATACATATATTAAGTACCCCTCTGTTAGATGTTAAGCATGGCTTAAAAATCAAAAATGCTTATTTGATTATTAGTAAATAATTTTATATATAATATCCAAGAATGATTTTACCTCTGGTAATCATAGTAAAAATTTCATACGTTGGAGGATGAATGGTTAATATGACAACGCGCCCTCTAGCGGCCCATTGACGAAGGTATTCCACCAAGAAGAACGTGTCAAATATGTCCATTCCTTTGGTCGGCTGGTCCAATAGTACAATATCTAAAAAATTATTTATGAAATGTTATGTAAGACATAGGCATTTCGAATTAAAGGAATAAGTTCATTGATAAATTTCAATCCAAATAAATATGCAATTATGAAAGTGACATCCCCTCTTACTTCCCATATACTACATATGCATAATCACTATATAATACGCATGAATATTAATGAAACGAGTCAATATTGTAATAATCATTATTAAAATTGTTTAGTTACCGACTACTATTAGAAATCTAAATTGAAGCACGTTTTATAACGACGGCTCCACAAATTTCATTTCAAAATTATTACCTGTATCGAGAAGCAATTGGCACGCGACGTTCAATCTTCTTTTCTCAGATTCGGTCAGGTCGCAGACCCTTGTGTGCTTGACTTGACCAAGCCCCAAATCTTCCAAAAGAGCGTTGATCTAAAAAAATATTACGCTTTTGTAACGGCTATGTGGCAGTATTGGTTCTAAAATAATCCTTAATCTTATTTTTAATTTAATTTCTTAAATAATCTTTAATTCGCATAAAATTTCAGTGAAGTGATGTATGGTAGAAATGATACCAACTGGGATCCCTCCTAAAATATGGTTTCTTACGTGGCTATAGGTCGTGCATAGTAAATATTGAGGGTAAAATGAGTTGAAAAAGAGCATAAAACATTAGTAAGACTTTCCAATGATGTGAAAGCTAATTAAACTGAAACGGGTTAGGCCAGCTGGTTCTCGCATAAATTTAACATTATATAAGGACATAATTAGATCCCTTGTTTATTTTCTGGAAGCTATGCCGTTATATGTAAAAAGTCTAAATATTTAAAGTTTTTATGTGTTCTTAGTAATTGGACATTTTGGTAAAGATTCTTATATGCAAAGTTAATTTTCTCGCTAAAGGTTGTATTTTTATGTTACATTTCGTTATTTCATGAGATTACAAAATCAGTTAATAATAGCACATTTGTAAACTGATTTGGTTTATTTTTCTCCTTCTAATTCATAAAACGTTTCTAAGCTATAGTGGAAGCTGGTTTCCATCGTGTTAATTTCATTTCGACAAAACAAAATAGATGCAGAATTCTGTGGCGATTTAAGGCTGAAACTTGAATTATGAATCTATTATCTATATATACAGTAAAACCTCTCTACAACACTATTATACGGACCGAGAAAAATTATCGTTGTAGAGGGATTTATCGTTATATCGAATATCGTTGTAGGGAGGTTTTACTGTATATTAATTAAACGCTGTAAAGTAAACAATTTAAAAAGATCACATCAGCGTCTGTTTTGTTTATCCTATTAAAATTACATGACAGTAAAACAGAGGGGTCGATAAAAAGTCGAAAAATATTTTTGAAAGGGTACTTTTTTTTAGTAGACGGCAAATAAAGCCCATGGTGTGAACGCTAAAAATGAAGAATTGTTGTGGTCTGAGGTGCAATTTGAAAACTGAAGGTAGCTGATCGTTCAAGCGTCATGCCGCAAGAAGGAAGTAGTTCAGAAGATTCGGTAAACTGATATGATGCTTCAGCTTCTAATTGAGACTCAGAGGCGTAGTATAATTTGAAGTGCAATAGGAACAGAGGCTTGAATTAAAGCAAAATAGCATGTAAAGTAATCTTTATACCACTGTTCTAATCCAAGTATTATACTAGTAAATTATACTACTTTTGTGATCCAAATGTAGTGTAAAGCGTGCCTTATACTACTTTCGTGATCCAAGCATAATTCGCTGAGCCCATATAACCTAGATGCACGCTATATATATAGAACAAGATTAACATCGCTAATTTTCCCAAGTTTTTTTTAGTTTGCCATGCAGTTTTAAAGATCAATGTTCAATTTGCATAACATCTGCCCAAGCATTTAATCAGCTACGCAAGCGGAAGAGTAAAAAATTCTAAGCACCAATCTTTTCATTCAGAAAAATTAATCCTGAACGATATGTAGGCTGGCGTGGTTTTTGGAGTATAAAAGATTTATTGGCGACCTACTTCCAATATTAGTCTCTCCCAAGCCCGATTAGGAGAATCTTTGAGAGGCTAATGAAGCGTGTGAACGAAAATGATCAGCGTGTTTGCTTTAAAACTGTTCATCCCAAATTATATAAACGGTGAGAATTACCGCATGCTAATTTGGTGAAAAAGCCCCAAAGGAAATCTTTGACAGCTAATATACGCCAAATTGATGCGAGGACTGAAATTATGGATTAGATAGTTGTGTCTGATCGTAGGTACTATCCACTCATGAAAATTTAACTCACAGATTAGGCACTGCAAACGTTCTTCTTTCCTCTTCCTTCAAATTAAAACGAAAGATTTTACCTGAAGCTCGGGCTAGCTAAACATATTGGTCAGTTAAGCCTTCAACTGAACGAGAAATCCGAACCTTGGACTAATTCATTCAAATTAAAACGAAAGATTTTATCTGAAGCTAGCCAGATATATTGGTAAGTTAAGCCTTTTACTTAAGGAGAAATCCGAATCTTGGACCCATTCATTAGAATTAAAACGAAAGATTTTACTTGAAGCTCAGGCTAGCCAGACGTATTGGTAAGTTAAGCCTTCAACTTAACGAGAAATCCGAACCTTGGCCCAACAGCCACAGGATCCCATGCTATGGTCAGACTCATTTGTCACTCTCCCATAGAGTGATCCTTCTGGCTGCCACTAGTTTGAGCATTTAAACGGAAATCAGTAATTCCAGCAGAAGACGACAGGGAACAGGCGAAAATATATGTACAGTGCTGTATGATACTAACCATGTTGCGATAGAGCGTAAGCACCGAAAAAAGCTTAATTGTAGAATGAAAATAAATTTCTCAAGGAGTGCTGGGGAGAAGACAAAATCGTTAAAAAAGTATTACCATCTCTCCCCAATAAAATTGGAATAATTTGCTAACAGCTATTTTAATAATTTAGTAAGCAGTTACTTTTTCCACGATCAGAACATCAACGGACATAAAATTACGAATGTCTTAAATAAGCTTTCGATTCGGTAGTTCCAGATTAACTCCTTAATTACATATAAATTTCCAATCCTCTGTCTAGAGATTAATGGATTATCCTTATGCATGTCTGTAATTTGTGTTTTCCAACTTTGAAAAACTATTAATCCAATATTGCAGCTTGAGCTTTCGGCGACAAAATATAGGAATTCTTAATAATAAGCTTCAACTGCGAAAAGATTAGTTGCTTTTTTTTCGTTCCTTCAAACCATTCATATTTGATTCCATTCGAAATGTCGAAAAAAGATCTTGAATTTAACTTAGAAATCCCAGATATTAAAAACAGCTTACTGAACTTTTATAGTAATACCGTGGGTTAATAACAGGAGAAAAAGCCGGCGTAAAATCTGACTGATGCATGAATAATCAGAAGTTGATGATTGCAGATCTGTCAGCTGTAGGCTTTTCCTAAAACTGGGAGCCATTTCTTAAAGCGGCCTTTTAGATATAAGATCATTCCTTCAGGCAATTGTTAAGACAACAGCAGCTTAACTGTTTTAAAAATAAGCTGCTTTAAAAACAAAACATGTTGCAGACTTTTTCTCACTTTATTGTTAAGCAAAATGCCCATAAATCAGTTTGAAGTTAAATTCTGAAATGTATTCAAAAGAAATGTATAACTTTGTAGATCCGTGGTATTTCCAAACTTTGGGGTTACTCACTTTAAGAATTCCTTTACTTACTATGGACTATCAGTGGGAGTATACGTGAATTTTAGTGTAAGCTTCCCACCCCCATGGGGTGAAATGAACATAAAAATACATTGTCGGAACATAAAATTACAACAAATTCTGGTAAATAGCATTAGATCTCAGTAACCATTATCAGTTGGAAAGCTAACTTGGTTCCGTGTGTATTTATAGTTTTGATAATACACACAAAACCAAGTTAGCTTTCAACTGGCAGCAGCCATTGTCAAATTTCCCCCTATCCCAAAACAGAAATTTTTTGAACGTCACAGATATCGGTGAGGATGACTTAAAAGTTTTATATTCCGCATTGAAATTCTTATTCGTCGTAGACGAGCCCTGATGCTAAATGCATTTCATTTTGTTTTTCTAAAATTCTCTGAAAATCCAGCTGAACACATCATAGACTGCTTCAGACCATAATTTGAAAAACTAAGTTTCCTCTCACCCATTTGTTTGCTTATAGTTTTATATCCTAAAGGTTCCAAACGGGTTTTAAACGGGACCGACGGCGTAAGTTTATCGCAATGCATGTGCATATAACAAGCTTACAGCGAATTTTGAATTTTCTTTATATATGAGCTTATTTAAATACCAGGGTTAGAAAATAGTGAGAAGACAGACATATGCATCTTAAATTGTTTATTGTATCACGTGAAGATTGTTATATTCCTTCAGTGTAATCTCCAGTCACATTTATGACACTTTGTCACATCTGTGGATGATTCTGGACCCCTATAGTGACGCCGTTTTTATTTGCGCGTCTGGAGGAGCGCTCTACTCTTTGAAAAATGGGATCTCTGGTAAGAAAACGCTGTTCCCTCAATAGTTCTTTAAACTTAAAAATAAGATCGAAATCACAGGGGTTTATGTCGGGTGACTATGTTGGATGTTTGAAACTCTCCCATCTCCTACCATTGAAGTAAGTCCCTCACTGCAGAAGTAGTGTGATAGTTGGCGTTGTCATGCAGAATAATGGGTAGATGTATTCAAATGCTTTTTTTCTGTCACAGGACAGACGATAGTACGCGACACTCATAGTGTGGCACGAAGAAACCGTTTGATGGAGTTTCACGTGGCACATTCTCCACACAGTCACACCCTTATATGAAGATTGTTATGCAACAAGCCACCGACTGATATTTCAATCTTTGTTACAGGGTTCGCGAAGTTCTACATGACATTTCTTTGCATTTCAGCCACGCGCCATCTCAATCTTGATCCTCACGAGTGTTCGTTCTTTGAAAATATCGCTTTGGGCAGTCCAACTTCACACCATCGAATTACATCTTTCTAGAAGCCCGTCCGCATCCACAACATGAGCGTGTTGGGGACTGCAACGCCTTCTTTCGTTTCTACGAATCGTGGCAACAGTGCTGCCACTATAATCTTTCCAACCCTCATATTAAGTATTTAATCCAGTTATATTCCTCTCCTTTCATTCTATATTTTCGTTCAATTAAAACATTTAAATATATGGCATTGCTAATAACATGTTTCAAAACAATGCAACAGATAAAACACCACGAAGCGACAACCTTCTGAATAAGGGTAATTGAATTTTTCCCTCTCCTATATTCAACGTTTTGGTTGGTCTTTCAAATCATTTGCGTCAAATAGTAAAGACATTGGGTAATGGCGAATAATTATTAATGGTTCATTTGGGAACAGGGCATCCTATCAGACGATTAATATCGCCCCAACTCGCAGCTAATCTCATATGTGGTCACCCTTTCAAAAATCGACCATCCCCAAAATCGATTAATTTAGGCGATTAGTCGGAACCGGTGTTCTCACCATTTCACGACAGTGGGCCAAACTAATTAGGCATTTTATGTACACAATTCCACTCTACTAGTTCAAGGAAATGAAAGTGCTGTTGATCAATGTCTGATTAACCCGAAAGTACAGATATGATGTCTTAGAAAGTAAATCAAGGAGAAAGTTAATTGATGTACCTTAAAAAATAACACATCGGGATTAAATTAGCCTTCATTCCGTGCCTTTGTGAAAAAACGTGGCGGATTTTCTCAAATTTCTTTGAAAACCTCTCCAAAATTAAAATATTTCCTTCTTTGGACTATTTACTTCTTCTGGAACTTTTTCAACACTTCCTGAGAAATATTTCTTGCAAAAATCTTGGACATCTTGCTTCGGTTTTCGATTTGGGTGCAAAGACACATATCGTCTCTACAAGTTTTCTTTTCCAATTTGTATGGTATGTATTCCTTTTATAAAGGTGGCTACTAACTGTCCTTCCATCGTGCCAAACGGAATGCTATCACTCCAAAAACTTATCATGAGTACGAAAACTAAGTTTAAATGGAGTGGAGTGGTGTGACGGGTATCCAACAGGCTGGAAATCCATCGTTCCTTTTTATTCCGCCATCGTTCCGTGTCCCTATGAGTGGAAAAGCCCATCTGATAGTTCAAGACAAGAGGAATGATGATGGTGCACTCATCAGTGGCGAATCGTGATGTGAAAATGGACTAGTAGATGTTGAGCCTCTGTACAGTAAAGACGTATTCGACTGTGGGAATTTACCTGGCCAATTTACCGGATTTGTGAATGTTAATTGGTTAAATTGTTTCTATCGGATTGGGTTATAATGCGTGAGCATATAGCTGTAGGAAATTTCAGTTCTTCATAACTCATACAACTTAGTGGCATAGGCAAAAGCTCATAAGGGATGAGTTATAGGTACAATAGAAAAGATAACATGGCTCCAACTCATATATTCCTATGTTAAATATACAAAATTTCATTGCGATGAGGGGGTTACAACCCCCCAAATCTCCCCCTGGTTACGCCTCTGACGCAATTGACTAAAAATCTGAGAGTTGCTGGGAGTCCTTCGTGAGTACTGATGCTTTGTCTCATATCCCTGTCTGTCTTCTTAATTAAAGAGGTTACCAGATTGAGCAGGTGCAAATAAGTTTGCTGGTCCATTCGCAGGTAATTCCTCCAATCATAGGGTTCCAGAGTCAATTCGTTCATTAAGTTTACGTGGCTAAGAATGGGTCTGTCGTAGC
>QLNU02015359.1:40187608-40202462 GCA_006491805.2 Dysdera silvatica | reverse complement strand
AAATATGTCTATAACTAGGGAGCGCAATCTAGACGGTTATAAAAGGGGAGCAACATCATCTAGCTATGGTCCTACGCAGCATTAATATCAATAGCCACACTAATAAAGTTTTGTCGTGGAATAGGCTCCATCTGAAGCGAGACGCTGAAGGAGAAAGAAAAATGGGGCATTTATCTACTCCCAATGTATATAAAACCCTTATAGTCATGGTCTAAAACAGCGGTCGCCAACCGATTGTCCGTGGACCACTGGTGTTCCGCGATAAAATTTTGGTGTTCCTCAGAAAAGTCTAGACATTATTTGCATTTTTAATATTTTATTAATAATAAAACAAAAATAATATTCTAAGAAATTCTCATATTCTGAATGACAATTTCCACCTTTATATTGCACTAAATTCACGGAATGTGGTCTGCGGGATTTAAAATTATGAATTTAGTGGTCCGTGAGGTCCGAAAGGTTGGCGACCGCTGGTTTAAAATGATTAATTTCTAAATGGTGATCGTTTTCATTTGTCACCTTCAATGAAATAATGCAGTACAATGGCAATTAATTGCTTATCCCCGCAATATTGCGGATACTTCCGTAATCCTGTTTTTTCGTTGTTGTTGTTTTCTAAAGCAACGATAACGCCTCTACGTTTTTTGTCCAAGGAGAGGGCCAATTTAAAAATGAATGTCTAAAAAAAAAAGAAATTCAAACGCTGCAAAAAAAAAAGACTCGAAAATTGGCTGTTAATTTTATTTTTAGGTCTAGCTTAAACAGTCCTCCTATAAAAGGTGCATTGCTTTTAGGAGTAAAGCCATGGTATTTAAAATGTTACGGAAGAACGACATCATGGTTAATGTTTTCTACAATTTCAAAATATTAAACTGCAATGTTTTTCGTAAGTCATTTTAAGAAAAGGGCCTAATACTACTTTTAACTGAAATGGTATGAAAATTTTCCTGCAGTATAAAAAGGGTACATTGAAAACTGTGTCGTTACGGAAAGACAGAAAAAGACATGAAATAATGTCCTTCCGTAACGGGGTATTCAATGTTTTTCGAATTCGGTACTGTTAATTAAATAATACAAACCTTATTTTGCAAAAATATATAAGATTATAATGACATAGTTTATTAGCTTTAGTATGATATATAAAACATAATGTATAAAAACAAAATTTTTTAAATTTTAAAATTTGTCACTCATGTCCCAAAATACCATGGCTTTACCCTTAGATATTTAAAAATTACTTAAACCGTTTTATAAACTGGTGCATATTTCTGTGCCTTTTAGTTTTGGTTTTATTAACGTTCATGGAACACTTACAAGACAGTTGCGTTTCGAAAATATTTTTAAAAAAATATTTTAAAAATATTTTTTCGTTTTTATTTACATATATTTACATGATTTGTCAGTATGTGAGTTTATGGCCGGCGTCAAGTGGGGGAGCTAACAGGGCATTTTCCTCAAATGGCCGATTTTTAAGGGCGGCAAAATGTGATTATTATATAAAATGAAGCCATTTTTGGGTGGCAAAATAAGTGTTCACCCCCAGAAGCACCTGTCGACTTAGCGCCAGCCTTGTATGAGTTATTACCCCAAAACAGATTCTATCATTGCATAATTTGTAACCAAATACTGCCCTCTATTTTACACAGAAGCACCTGCACGGGTCCAACATGCTATGTGGCTCGTCTTAAAACACCTGGATCGCGGCAAGTTGATCTGCAGCTTCATCTATGCTTCATAGGAGCTTTTATTTTACACCCACAGAGACCATTTGCTGTATAGTTTCGCATAAAAAATTAACGACTTGAGGTCGTGGAATCTGGGTCCCCAAGTAATAGAACCCACTACTATCATCCCGACTAAATCCATAGTAGATAATTTTAATTTAGAAACTGTTTCAGTGTAGTGGAGAAATAGCGTGTTAACAGTGAGTTAAGATATTTTCAATAATCCTCCCAAAAGGTACTGATTATTTTCTTGCTCTTTCCCGCTTTTTCTATTCCTCTTAGCTTATGCCTAAACGTGTTTTTGTCTGCGCTACAATGTAAGTAGTCCTGCGTGCATACTTTGGACAAGAAAATTTTGTGCTTCGAAGCATGACCTACTCTTGAAGGTCCAATATTTGGGTGTTAATCAAAGCAAAACTAAGAGAAAGCATGAAAAATCCAGCGGAGAGTTAAAAACTACTTAAATTGCTTTACAATCTAAAAACAATGCGTCCTGAACATGAGGATTTTACGAGCTGGGCCTAAAAAAGGAAAATAAGTCAATTTTCGAGTCACTTTTCATAGTTGGAATTTTTTTTATAGGAATTTCACTTTTAAATTTACCCTTTCTTTAATTTAAAAAACATTGTGCTGTTATCATTGCGTCAGAATAAAAAATGGTGATGTCCCATTTGCGTACATCCCAAATGCCTACATGTCAAAATTTGTCCCAAATGCGTACAAGATGAGAAAATGAGCTCATAGTTATGCTTACTACAATTTAGCTACCAATTTAACTACCATTTGTCGGCACACAAATATAATCCCTTATTTCTATATTTCATTTTTGTATAAATGAAAATTTTCACTATTATTTTCCATCACAGTTTTATCTAGAACAGCCTCTAAATCGCTAAGCTCTCACCTCTTCAAACAGATTTATTTCATCCCTACTGTGTTTTTCTCCCTCCCCTCCTTTGTATCCAAGTGGGACAGTTTTTTGATTTGTACGCTTCCAGGATGTATGCAAATGGGCTGTAACCGAAAGGATAAGTACGGAAGTATACGTATTAGTTTCCGAGATAACAAATGAAAGTACCACCACTCTGAAACTAAGCATTTTCGACCCTGACAACGTCCTTTTTCTTATACAGTGAGCATAGTTTATCTACCCCATTTCTTTCATTACTTCCTTCCAGGACACCCTGTACATTCAATTTTATTTGGAATGCTCAGATGTAACGGGCTCTTAACCTTTTTTTTTCCCATGTGCACCATTTACATCACATATCAGGATGCCATTCCCCTTTCTAAGATTCATTTGGCAAAGGCGCATCCAGAGTAAGATTTGTGGTGTGTAAAATACAGTAGCAATGTAATGTAACGAGCCCGCATTTGGCGAGTGTCCGGACATAAGGAGGAAAATGTGGACTGAGTTTTACATAATGATTAAGCGCAATATAATTTAACCGCTTTTAGCGTACAAGTCTTCTTTAGACCCCGGATTTAACGAGGAATTAGAAAAAAAAGTACAGTATGAAATGAAACTTTTTAAAAATTCCGTCGTTATAACCGATTTCCATTGCATTTTTGCGGATTTGGGAGGGGAATTTCCCTAATACCCCCTCCGTAGATCAACCATCGTGTTTAGTCAGCACCATCAGTATTTATACAATTTGAGTCTATTAATTTAAGTTTGTAATTCCCTCTCCTCACTGATTGAAAACCCCTGATAGAATGGGTGGATGTAAAACTTACTAACTTGTCCAAATTGAATGATGCTCGAATCTCCGTAGTGCTCTAAAATTATTCACCTGGTCAGCTGACACGAAACTAAGCATATGTCAAAACCGTTTAATGATCGAATCACTGGACGAGTCTACTCGTTTATTACAGATGAGCAAAATCAATCAACTTTGTTTCCAAACTCAAGAATATAAAAAACAAATATGGAAAATCTGGAGAGTTTTATATATATAGATTTGAGTTTGGTGGATGCAAGGAAAAAAAAATCAACGAAGTTGGCTTGACAGGTTCCAAACACATAAAAGAATAAAAAGAAAAAAAAGAGTAACAAAAAAGTAGAAAAAAAATAGAAAAAATAAATGGGCTCAGAGAATAGATAACAAATAGTGTGACTGAAAATCCCAAGACTGTTCAATCGAGTGATATCAATGGGTAAACTGTTCCAGATTCGAGGTACTATAGAATCAATATGGTAGAAAAAGAAGCAAGTTCATTCATTCGTTCGTTCAGTGAGCGATTTGAGACATCTGAACACGAAACCATTCCCTAACCTGATATTTGAATCAATATCGACGGTGATGTCGCCAGTTTCGAGAGATCTAGGGAGCATGTAGCCCCAACCCCATCTTCTACACATGGCGTTCATTCGTATTTTTTGTTTCTCTAGAGAGTTCTGCCCCTCCTAGCTTCTCATTCCTTGGAATATCGGAAAACGGGAGTACTTTATTCCTGATTCAAATCCATATATAAAAATGTAAATTACGTAAGCCCAAAAAAAAAAATAGAACAGCTTTCTGCTCTAACTAGAATTTACTAGTAAAATTCAATCCCTGATCCAATGTATAAGAAAGCTGAATACGTAGAAAAATACAACTTGTAATAAATACAGGACTTTTTTATTTTTTCAAAATTTTCTTTGATAAAAGGAACAGTAGTTCACGAAACGTTGTGAGATATTTTCTTATACTTCGGACCAATGACGAATTTTAACTGTGGTGGTAAGCCCTGTTCCGTTCTTATATTCCTTTGTTAGAATAACATCAGTGACAACGTGGTAGCAAATTAGAGGGTTTTTTTTCTCCTATTATATCACCCCGGAGGAAGTTAAATATCTATAGTAAAAGGCGGCATCAAACCATCTATTTCTGCAAATGACATTCCCTAACCCCTAATCTAAAGAAGTTATAAATATCTGCATGTCATTTTTTGTGAACTTTTAAATATGAATAAAACCCTTACATCACATTTGCTATTTCATTTTCAAACAGAAAATTCATAAAAAATCTTATTTATCCCTTCCTCTTGGGTGTACAGGCCTACTTCGGGATACTATTTGTGTAATGAAAGAATATGGGAAACATGTTTAGAAGACAAACTACCACTACGCAAAAATCCTCAAAATTCTGAAAGTAGTTTTTGAAGCAACTCACAAAGTCCATAGCCTGCTTCTCTCACGCATCATCGGATAAGCATGTTCACGTAAGTAAAATATTCACTACTCTATATAATACACGTAAAAGTACAACGATTACGTTTTATCGACACAAAAGTAAGCGCTTTCCATAAGGGACATCTATACTCTTATATCAAGAGATTATATCAGAGACTGGCATCTCTTTCTAAAAGTTGTCTATTTTCTTATGGAAGGAGAATGACAGGATTCCAAGGTAACCGCTTTCAACCTTCTGTACACGTCAATTGCAGAAGCAATTTACCGGGAATGATAAACACGTGGTTAAACGCACTACTGCCTCAGGAAGGGGTGCTGCTTGAATGCTCACTTCTGAGCCAAATGTGGAAAGCTACAATCTGTAAAATTGCTTTTTATGGAAAAATTGATTAAATGTATCACTGAGGTCGTGGACGTTAAAAAACCTGAGATTCATAAACGCCCTCTGATATCCATACTAAATAAAAATTTGAATTATTCATAACTTTAACGGGCTTCAAGCGATTCTTGTAAGTTTCACGGCATCACTGCTTTGAAAAGGGATTTAAAACAGGGAAAGAAATTGACATGCTTACCCTACTTTTGGCATCGAACCCTTTGTTGTTGCCCGGCTCTTGTAACAAGGAGGTAAAAAGCAAAGTCTGCCTCACGCTCATGTCTGGCGTAAAGTCAGCGTGTCTTTGTACGTATGCCACACACTTTTCTAATTTCTTGAGGTTTAAGAACAAACCATTGACCATAAATTCGCCACGCAAGCGACAACGCCACTTGCGGTGGCGATTAGCAAGGATATCTAGAAGAGCTGTACCTTCGCTTTCTGTATTAAAAAAAAAGGCAAAACAGAAACCATATACAATGCGCACTTGTAATATGCACCAAAATTTTTAAAATTTATTGAAAGATTTATGAAAATGTCTGATAAAATCTGCAGTATTTTTTTTAGGATTTTTCCTTAAGTTTTCATCACATAATCGCATTGTATTTTCTCCAACATGTAATTTTATATAAGTATTAAATACAATTAAAATAATGCAATCAAGATATATTCAATGTCATTGTCTACTTTAAACGAACTATCTTAATATTAATTATTCAAATTAATCAAATAATATTTACATGATACTTGTAAATGCTGAAAAGTGGACTCGGAGAAATTAAGGTTTTGCTATCTCCATTAGAATAAAAAAAACTAATTTTGTTATGTGGGTGTTTCTCAATGGCTACTGGAAGTTCCAACTCCCCTGGGAGAAAACTTGATAGCCCTACTCAATAAAACTTCTGCTTACTAATTCCTATAATTATCGTAAATTGTGAATGTGTATGTACCTAAACATGGATCATTCAGCTGAACACTGGTAAAATATAAATGTAGTCTCATCTTGGCATTTATATCCTTGAAATTCAATGTTGTGCGAA
The DNA here is from genome assembly GCA_006491805.2 of Dysdera silvatica. NCBI lineage: Eukaryota > Metazoa > Arthropoda > Arachnida > Araneae > Dysderidae > Dysdera > Dysdera silvatica. The sequence goes on along the minus strand of QLNU02015359.1, from coordinate 40,196,147 downwards.
TTGAAAATACGTAAGAATAATGTATCATACAAGCATCGCATGATCATGATATTGAATATTTCTTTTAAACAATTACAGATATCGTCATACGAGACAATTGACCTCATGTAAGCTCTGAAGCATAAAACTTTTGTAATTAATTAAGCTTATAACAAATTGAACACTGACAAATAAGCTTACACAATGAACACGACTACAACTATTGAGTTCTAAAGGCATATAGTTGTCACCAAAATATATTTGCTATATATATTCCAACTCCAGAAACTTTTGGTAGAAGAATCTTCGAAATTACGCACTGTTCGCTACACAGAAACCCGCTCAAAACTGTGGTAAATTCCCACCACGTTTAGTGAATATTTTATCTCAACCATGTTATTTACTGTCAGGGCTTTAAAGTTGAGGTAGATTTGCTAGTACATTTTATGAAAATTACTTACCCTTTGTTTACATATTAGAACTGTGCTCACAAAATGTCATAAGATATATAATTTTTGCCTATTATAATCAAAAATTAAATTTTGAGACATTCTAAAAATTCAGTAAAAGTAATGGGTGAAACATTCTAAGAATTCAATAAAAGGGTTAATATATTACTCCTTTATTTATTGGAATGCTTTTCCATGTATAATAAATTAAATGTTTTTGTATTGAAGAAAAGTGTAATCCTTGTATTGAGAATAAAGTACGTACTTTAATAAAGAATGAAATACTCTTATGCAGTTATTTAAAATTATTATAAGCTTGTACACAAAATACTTAAGGACATACCCGTAGTGGCCATTATAGCTAAAATCTCGCCTCCAGTTACCTCGAAGGATAAACCCTCCAGCATCCTAAGCTTCGTCCTTGCACCTCCACAGAGCGTGTGCCATGCAGAAGACATGTCCATCTCGTAACTCAGATCTCGTACTTGGAAGTGTGGATACCTCGATAAACCATGTCCTTCGCCATCTGGTCCTGGTAACGTTGAGTACAACGTATCTTTCGGGAAAAAACGCTCGTTGAGCATCGGAGCATCATGAGCATAGAATCCATCCAATTTGCTTCCAGGACGGTGGATCTGGTGATGGTGCATTTTGGACATCCTGGAGTTTACAGAGAGATGTGAACCCGCTTTGGAAGCAGTCACACCTTGGTGGCTCCTCCGTTCAGTAGCAGGAGCTGAATCTCTCTGATCAAAACCGTCGCGAGTTTTGTGCAACTGCTGATGTTTGTTGAATCGTAACTCATTCCCCATGGCAAGAAGATCAGCTTCACTGCTCGCCTTCAGGCGGTGGCGCTGTTCTCTGGTCTTTTCAGCTATCAGCGACGGTCCGTTAACGTTGGAACCGCTACCTTCGATGACGTGGTTCCGAAAGTCCGGGTCGCTTCTTGTTCGACGATTGTTCATGTAGGGAGAGCCATCGTCGCTGGAATCATATCCGCTGGAGCCGTTTCTGCCGAGTTTGCCATTCGGAGACGTTGTTTGTTGTTGTTGTTGTTGATGCTGAATCTGGTGAGGAAACACTCTGGGCAGACCAAACCTGAGGTAAGTGAACACGTTAGACCCCAGTTCTGAATTGCGTTCTCGAGGGCCATATTTAGGATGGTTGAGGATGGTTTGGACAGTGCTTTCCCGGAGTTTGAAATTTCCGAATGGTGGTTGAGATTTGTCACCAACACCCAGGGCACTATCTGTAAAGTCCGAGTTAAGGTTCTGCCGGTAGATACTCCATGCGTGCAAGTCTTCCGTCGTGCGGTACCTACCGGAAGGATCCGAAAGGGTGCTCGGAGGCACAGAATACCGGCGCTCCATGGTACTCATTTCCCACATTCTTCCTGAAAAACAAAATATATACATGTTAAATTACTTGTAAATAAAGGAATGATTTTCCTGTGCCTGGTGGGACCCGGAACCACAACCGCTTGATCGCTGGTCAAGTGCTCTACCAATTAAGCTATAGGCGTCAATCATTTCCTCGGAAAAGGTGGGTGTGTTTCCCATCAGCAGTCGATAAATCCTTTCTTTTCTTTGTGAGTAATTCATCATCTAATACTACCACATCATTGGTTAAGATGAGAATTGTTTTACTTAATAAAATTAAATATTAATATTTATTAATAAATTTATAATTAATTAAATATTACTGCTAATCTCGCTTATCGGACGTTTAGCTTCTTCGATTTGTCGCTTTGTTCTAAAAAAAGCAGTCCATGCACTGCCCCACTAATACGAACTTGTCCATAGTATTGTCTTATATACTCTAGAAAGAGAAAGAATATCTGACACCTGTAGATTAATTGTAAAGCACTTGACCGGAAACCAAGAGATTGTGGGTTCGTATCCCACCAGGGTTCGATAAAACATACAACGTAGTTTATAGAATTTACAGTGAAACCATTTTTGCACTATTAAAGTAATTTTACATGATAATCATTGTATTTGGTAATTTTAAGCAAGTATTCAACGCTTAATTGTGGAAAAAATTACGATCAATCGCGCGTTTAAGGAAATTGCGCTTATAAAATTAAATTCTCAGCCCGAACTCAGCGATGAGCAGAAAAAATGTTAATAATCAATAGCGTAATATTTTTAATAATTTACCGAGGGTACTCTCCTTAACGTATAGTAAAAACAATTTGGAAAACAAGAATTGGTTCTTAAATGCTCTTTGCTAACCCGTTTAACTTACTTCCTCCCTTCGTCTAATCCTCTCCAAATTCCTTTGTAACGCATTGTCCAGAAATATTTTGTCTTCACAGGTTGTACAATTTTAATTCATGAACATTTGCAGCGCATTTTCAATTTCCAAGAGGACATATGTAATATACTGATGAAGATAAAAATGTAGCACCGTCGCCAATAATTACCTTTCTTATGCTAAAAAAAAAAGATTCCGATTTTATATTTAATATAATTTTCAGAAGTTTTTTGAAGAAGAATAGCCCATATCAAAATATTTGAGAACGCGCCAAAAATGAGTTCCACTAATCCTTTGGGTCATTCGCCAAATTCAAATTGTGTCCGGTCTTCAAAGTTGGCGTTTTCCTCGATTAATTTGTATTTTATGGCTCCAAGACATCTAAGTTTATGTTGCGCCCGGACTTGAGGGTTTCCAATGAAGCTGAACCTGTGTTTGCTAGGGAACCAAAACCTGGTTATAGTGGGCAGAAAAAGCGGCACGCATTCTACTGTGCCAATGAAATCAAATCCTGGTTAAATACACAATGGACTTACTGTACTATAATTATGAGTATACTAAATGAACTTATGAGATATGTCTATACTTAGTGCCGTCTTAGAGAGTAGGCGCCAACGAAGTCCAGGGTAGAACCGTAGCCATGCTGGGGCTAGAGGCGCTGAGCCCCCCCCTGGAAATGTAGTTAATCAGTTGGAGGGGCATGGGCGGATTTACCATTTTGCCGCCTCTTCCTACCCGTCCGTCCATTAATCAGTAGTAGGAACATAAAAATTGCTACATTCAATATACGCCAAAAACTTTTGTATTGACAATAAATATGTTGAAAAACAAACTCACGAATTGAAATATAATCATTAAACACGCAACTTATTAACTTGCATTGCAGTATTATTTCTTCCTAATATAAGAACAAATGAAATTTTCGCAAAAAGATAAAAGCCTATCGAACAGGTATTTAAATGGAAAGCATGACGTCTGGCTTTCTTCTAAGCATCTGATTATATCATCGTCTGGTATTGATTTTGTTATATCAGACTCAATACACAAAATTTTGCCGCCCTAATCTATAGCCTAGTGTTGCCTATTGGGAAATACAGCCAGGGCAGGCAGAAGGTACGGGCGAAGCGGGCGGCAGTCCGGGGCGCCACTTTACGAGGGGGCGCCCTAATCAGTAAACCGATTGTACATAAAGTAAAACAGATTGTTTACTTATTAAAAAATTAGAAAGGGGGGCGCCAAAATATGGTTTTGCCCGGTATCTCACTTACTGTTGCGTCGGCTCTGAATACAGCACTATTAGAGGGGGGGCACTTAGGCAGGCCTCATCTATCTACGCACGTGGGTACAATATTAACATTAAAAACTGACATCGATAATGAAAATTGTAAAAAATTTACCTGCTTCATGATCTTAAAAAAACAACGTTAAATTTAGAAAAATACATTTGAAATAAAAAATTTCCGAAGTCCTACAAAAAAGTTCAAAAATATTTTGTTTTATTTTGTCTCGAAACAGTTATTTTTAAAATATTGAACAGGTGCGAACAGCTTTTTCTTTCAACTGCTCAAATTAATGTTATATAATTAAGTTTTATTATTATAACTTTAATCTAGAATTTGGATGTCACGGGCTCTCTAAAGGCTGGTTTTCCTAACTGTACACATTTTTTCCTGCTAGCACGTGTTAAGCGTCATGTTAACGACGTGTATCATGTAGCGGCGTGTTAAGCACGTGTTAAAATGCGTCAGCGCAATGCATTTCAGGCTCAAACAATTATAAATACATGGAATTGTGTTTCTAGAGTGTATTGCGTCAGGTACAATACACGATAACGCAATTCGTAACAGCCAATGTGCAAAAAGTGCACAGTTAGATAACCGGGCCTGAAGTTATTTGGTGGCGCCATCTAATGGAAACATTCTAAAACGATCCAACAGAGCTCGATGGGTAGTTTAAACTGAAAAAAATTGATTAATACACATTAAATATTAAGCAGTAAAATTTTTAAATCATGTACAAGTTTAAACCAACTGCATTTTTTTTTTATGTAAAATTTTGCTTACATAAATTAGACCTGGTTCAGAAGGTCTGAATAATGGTGATGAGCGATAGCGCAATGCTTTTAAAATCGAAAGAATTGGAATCGAAACAAATTTACAACTGACTTAACGATTCACTCGTCTTTGAACTTAAAAATCGAGATGTTCAATTGCAACGGAGAGTCAGCAGACGTACCACCTCTGTCCGCCTGTGGTCCTACGATATGGACGATTCCCCTGGTCCCCAATCCCTTTGAATGTACCCCTTTGAGGGACGCCACTATTTAAGGGGAAAAATATCAGATTCCGTGGTTGTCCGTTATCGGAAGGTAACACTGTACTTTTAAATCAAACGTTAAACTTAACAGCATAAAACTCCACTATTTACTACACCAATTTTGTCTTACAACGAAAAAACTTTCTATGTCAGTCATTCTAAAAGTTAAGAACAATTATATAATAAGCACAATATATTATAGCATGAAATGAATGTATTCGTCCAGAGAGCTCTGGCGCGAATTTTAAGATTTGTGATAAAGATAAATTTAGGCAACCGGTATCAAAGAAAGAGTTCTCAAAATTACACATTTTATGTATATTTATACATTACAGTATATGTAAAATTGCAATTTATTTCAGATTATTGGGAGGGTCTCAGGCCCCATGGGCTCATTTAACGCTATGTCTGTGGCAACAGGTATGCAAAGGAGGCACTTGCCGTTTATTGAAAAAATTTGTTATATAATTTATCACTAGATGGCGCTGCATAAAAATTACCTGAACACAATGGCGCAGCGTATAGAGGATTTTGCGAAAGGAGAAGCTTCGAAATCACAAAAGCATATATACAATTCCCACCAGGTGGAGCCATTAATATTTCGTATTAATATACAGCTAATTTCGGTGGGATTATATTGGGATAGAGAGCGAGGTGTCGTTATTATTATTTATATGCTTAAAATTCCTTGAGATTTTGTCACCTTCAGAGTTTTCGCTAATTAAAAAGAAAAGTTATTTCTGAAATTTTAAAATTTGGGGTAAACATAATGAATTTGGGGAGGGAAAATAATGATTTCCATAAAAGTCAGATATTTTTTATTTCAAGCAAAACGTATTGCCATCAAATATCATAAAATGACAATAATTCAAAATAGAACTAAACTTTAGCACCTAAAATAATGCTCTTATAAAATTATCTTAATTCGCCTATTTTTTCCACTTTTGGTATATTTTTCAATCATCTCTTCGTCAGTTACGGTAATGTCCATACAGAGAGAGAGAGAGAGTGTGTGTCCTATGAGATGCGATTCGGATATAGAATTTCGCAAATATGCTTTAAGTCTTCGTAAGGATGAGAAACTTGGCTCAACACTGGCCGTGGAGACAGAAAGTACTGCTAATATCTTAATCAGGACCTATATATTAGGAAATATATTTATATCACATGCAGCTAGAACATTCAATATGATAGTTGGCAAGATCCTCTATTTGGTTGTTCTGATTCCACTTAGCTGTCCATTGAGTATATTCTGCTTGTGCAATATCAGGATATCCAAGTTACCAAGTAACCTACTCGTATGGGTGCCCATGCATGTATGAATACGAAATTGCCTTTAGATAATACACTTCAGGGGTATTAAAAGGTACGTTACGTCTATTTCCCGCTAATCCATATAATCGGAGTATTTCTATGATATTTAATTCGTTTGAGACATTTTTTGCTTCATTATAGAGGCCTAAGAACTTGACGTAATTTTCCTTCGAGTCATCACGTATATTTTACGTATCATTAAAAGTAATATTTTTAGATATTTGAATAGGCATATTAGATTTGATGTGTGGTGTTTTTATAATTTCAAAATTATAATCTGATCTTTTATCATAAATGTAATTATTTAACAGAGGATGTTTATTAATTTGTGTATTAATAACCAGAAAAGACTTTCAAAATTGATTGCTAAAATTTACAATCTGCCAAGCTTGCTTCAAAAACTGGTTTATTACTTTCGGAAACGTTTGAAAGTATATTCCCAGGGTAAGGTTCACAAGCAGCTTGGCCAGACGATGCATGATTTGCATCAGCCAGTTTCCGAAATTTATCTTCCCATATTATTAAGAGACAGGCAAACGACAAAAAAAATGAATTATTTAAATTAAAAAAAATTTGCATGTTAGTAGATTCTTCAAATATTGCTAATATTTTCATTTTGTGAAATTTTCAATTTGCGAAATTTTTTCTGCTATATGCGGGTTCTTCAAATTTTTTTAAAACTTTTGATCTCGAAGAGGGTGCTGTAGCACCCTAGCACCCCTCTGGATACGCGTCTGCTGGAATACACCGGTTGTGGCCATTTCTTTACCATTAGAGCAGTCTATTCATTTTCGACATATGCTTAATTAAACGCTAAAATACTCTGTCGCTTCAAATAATATTAAAAATCGCTTCAAGAATATAAGAAGCTGCAAACCGGAAATAATTCAATCAAACGTATATAGGAAATACATAATAACCCCCATTAGAATACATAACCAGGGGCGGACTGGGCCATTCGTTTCCACGTCACCCCAACCTCTTTTCTTATTTCATCCACCCATCTAGTTTGAGGACGTTTTCTAGGTCTTCGGTGGTCTCTTGGAACCCAGTTGAGAATTTGCGTTGTCCATCGTTGATCAGTTCTTCTTGCGATATGCCCAGCCCATTGCCATTTAAGTCTTTTTACTTTAACAATAATATCCTCTACTCTAGTTTGCTCTCTCACCCAAGTGTTTCTTTATCGATCTCTCCTAGTTATTCCAAGCATGCACCTCTGCATCCTCCTTTGCGTTGTCTGTAACTTTCGTATTGCTCCAACTGTTAGACTCCATGTCTCTGATCCATAAGAGAGGACTGGCAATACACACTGGTTGAAGACCTTTCTTTTTAGACACAAAGGCAATTTCCCCTTCAGGATAAAACTGTTTCTTCCAAATGCACTCCAGCCAAGTTTAATACGTCTGTTGAGTTCTTTCATAATGTTGCCATCCATTGAAATCAGCTGGCCAAGGTAAATATATGAATCAGCAATTTCTAGCTCAATGTTGTCAACTTGTATTTTTGTTTCCTCTACAAAATTATTGAACATGATCTTAGTTTTTTGTAGGTTCATCTTGAGTCCAACTTCTTTACTTCTAGTTGAGAGCTCCTGTACCATGTCTTGGAGTTCTGATGGGTTCGTTGAAAAAATAACAATGTCATCAGCAAACCGCAAATGATTTAAATATTCACCATTTATTTTTATTCCCTTGTTATTCCAATTTATCAGCTGAAAAATCATCTGTAAAGCAGAAGTAAAAAGTTTTGGAGAAATGGTATCTCCCTGCCTCACCCCTTTGCCAAGTTTGATAGTTTTGGTATCTTTATGTAACCGAAATTTTGCACTTGCATTTTTATACACACGTTTCACCATGTCAATGTACACATCCTCGATGTCTGCTGATCTTAAAGAGTTGATGACTGCTGATGTTTTAATAGAGTCAAAGGCCTTCTCATAGTCAATAAATGCCACACACAATGGAAGTTCATATTCATGTGTTCTTTCAATTAATTCTCTTAATACTTGAATATGGTCCACTGTACTGAATCCACTTCGAAATCCAGCTTGTTCTCTTGGTTGAGCTGCATCTAATTTTTTCTGCAGGCGATGTGTTAGCACTTTTGTGAAGATTTTATAAATAGCAGGTAACAAGCTAATTGGTCGGTAATTTTTCAAATCCTCTTTATCACCTTTTTTATGCAAAAGAATTACTGTTACACAATCCCATTAGTTTGGTATGTTA
>QLNU02015359.1:40160440-40187508 GCA_006491805.2 Dysdera silvatica | reverse complement strand
TAATGTCAAAACCATGTTCACAATGATGGATTTTAAAACAGTGATCTTGTGAAAAAGTGCTGAGAGGGGTCAAACAAAAAATATCATTGTAATTTTTAAACATTTTACCCAGTTTGATTCATTTTCTTGCGCTTACCGTCACAAGTCTACTCTCCCAATCCCAGACTAGAAGAAAAGGATCATGCAAGAGTCATGTATGCACAGGGATATTTTTATGACTTTAAAAGTTATTGTGAGAACCCCTGCCACTAATCCTAATTGGGCACTTCCTGGGAGGGTTAAACTAAGAACTGTTTCTGCTTTAAACAAATTGATGGGGGAATGCTTGTGTATTTTTATTTATATGAAACGTACTGAGATCTTTCAAAAATACACTTAACAGGGTTCCCACACACCTGGAGAACATGAAATTGTCTGGGTATTTGCCCATAAAACTCGGGGGGAGGGGGGGTATTAGGGTTTTTGGGCAAACCTGAAAAAGTCAGGGAAACCAATCCTAACTTCTGTGATCTTAATAGCTCAATTTCTCATGAATGTGAAGCTATTTTTCCCATAACCGAAGTTTGATTTAAAATTTTATTTGTTGTTGCTTAGGGAATTTTGTCAGAAAAAACCTGAAAAGGTCAGGGAATTTTTTCTCCAATGTGAGTAGGAACCCTGCTTAAATTAAAAGTTCTTCACAATAAATTTAAATTATATTTATCATCATCATCATATTCAACCATTATCTATCCACTGCTGGATGAAGGTCTCTCCAAATGCTTTCCACACAAGTCTATCCTGAGCAATTCGCTTCCACGTCACCCCAACCTGTTTTCTTATTTCATCCACCCATCTAGTTTGAGGACGTTTTCTAGGTCTTCGGTGGTCTCTTGGAATCCAGTTCAGAATTTCTGTTGTCCATCGTTGATCAGTTCTTCTTGCAATATGCCCAGCCCATCGCCATTTCAGCCCTTTTACTTTAACAATGATGTCCTCTACTCTAGTTTGCTCTCTCACCCAAGTGTTTCTTTTTCGATCTCTCCTAGTTATTCCAAGCATGCACCTCTCCATGCTCCTTTGCGTTGTCTGTAACTTTCGTATTGCTCCAACTGTTAGACTCCATGTCTCTGATCCATAAGAGAGGACTGGCAATACACACTGGTTGAAGACCTTTCTTTTTAGACACAAAGGCAATTTCCCCTTCAGGATAAAACTGTTTCTTCCAAATGCACTCCAGCCAAGTTTAATACGTCTGTTGAGTTCTTTCATAATGTTGCCATCCATTGAAATCAGCTGGCCAAGGTAAATATATGAATCAGCAATTTCTAGCTCAATGTTGTCAACTTGTATTTTTGTTTCCTCTACGAAATTATTGAACATGATCTTAGTTTTTTGTAGGTTCATCTTGAGTCCAACTTCTTCACTTCTAGTTGAGAGCTCTTGTACCATGTCTTGGAGTTCTAATGGGTTCGTTGAAAAAATAACAATGTCATCAGCAAACCGCAAATGATTTAAATATTCACCATTTATTTTTATTCCCTTGTTATTCCAATTTATCTGCTGAAAAATCATCTGTAAAGCTGAAGTAAAAAGTTTTGGAGAAATGGTATCTCCCTGCCTCACACCTTTACCAATTTTGATAGTTTTGGTATCTTTATGTAACCGAAATTTTGCACTTGCATTTTTATACACACGTTTCACCATGTCAATGTACACATCCTCAATGTCTGTTGATCTTAAAGAGTTGATGACTGCTGATGTTTTAATAGAGTCAAAGGCCTTCTCATAGTCAATAAATGCAACACACAATGGAAGTTCATATTCATGTGTTCTTTCAATTAATTCTCTTAATACTTGAATATGGTCCACTGTACTGAATCCACTTCGAAATCCAGCTTGTTCTCTTGGTTGAGCTGCATCTAATTTTTTCTGCAGGCGATGTGTTAGCACTTTTGTGAAGATTTTATAAATAGCAGGTAACAAGCTAATTGGTCGGTAATTTTTCAAATCCTCTTTATCACCTTTTTTATGCAAAAGAATTACTGTTGCAGAATCCCATTGGTTTGGTATGTTACCGCTGTTAAGACATTTGGTAAAGAATTTTGCAAGTATGTCTTCTACATGTTCTCCAGCTTCTTTTAAGATATCTAATGTAATGCCATCATCGCCAGGGGATCTTCCTTTCTTCATACTTTTTATTGCAAATGCTACTTCTTCTTTTAAGATTTTAGGAGCTGTTCCTTCGACTATTTCAATGTCTTCGTTTAATCCACTGTTACTTTCGTATAGATTTTTGTAGAATTCTTCAACTCTTCTAAGTATTTCTTCCCTATTTCTTGTTACGGTGCCATCCTCTCCTTTTAATGCAATGATGTGTTTCTTCCCAACAGATAAACTTCCTTTAACAACCCTAAGGCTCTTGTTATTTTCAATGGCTTTCCTTACTAGCTCACAGTTGAATTTTCTTATGTCTTCTTTCATGCTTTTGCGCAGAGTTTTACAAAGTTCTATGTACTCAATCCTGGAACTGGTATTTTGATTGTCCACCTTCATATCTCTTCGCCTTTTCATGAGCTGTTTCGTCTTCTCAGATAATTTGCTATTGTGCTTTTTACAGGTTACACCACCAATTTCCCCAGCAGTTTCAACTATTGTCTTAACAATGTTTTCATTTGCTTCTGAGATATCACTTTCATCAATAAGTCCTTCCAGTGCAGAAAAGCGATTTTTTAATTCCAACTTGAATGCCTCGGTATTTTCTTTTAATTTCTTTAAATCCACCCTCTTACTTACTTGTTTCCTAATGAGCTTCTGTCGTTCTAATTTAGTATTTAAGTGCACTTTACATCTCACCATTCGATGATCACTTCCAGTATTAAATCTGTTCAGTACACTGCAATCTTCAATAATTGATTTCTTGTTTGCCAGGATATAGTCAATTTCACTAGTTCCCCCATTTGGGTGTTTCCATGTCCATTTTCTTTGCGGTTTCTTCTTAAAAAATGAATTCATGATGCTAAGATTTTCAGCTTCTGCAAATTCGATGAGTTGATCGCCACGTTCATTCCTTTCCCCATATCCGTATTTACCAACCGATGTCTCTCCTTGTTCCTGTTGTCCAATTCTTGCATTGAAATCCCCCATGATGAGCTTGATATGTTGTTTCCCTTTGGTGTGTAACTCTTTGATTTCTTCATAAAATTCTTCAACCTCTTCGTCGGTATGGCTTGATGTTGGTGCATATACCTGTACTATTTGAAGTTGGTATCGCTGGGTTAGTTGAACAACGAGCCTCGCTGCTCGATCTGACGTGCTTTCGACTTCAAGAAGGTAGTCTTTAATTCTTTTGTTGATTAAGAAGCCAACACCACTTGTTCTTCCAGTTTCCGTTCCTCTATAATAAAACAAATGTCCACTTTTAAGTTCCACCAACTCTTCACCTTTTCTTCTAACTTCACTGAGTCCTACAATGTCCCATTTGATCTTGTCAAGTTCTTCTTCCAATTCCTGAAGTTTTGCTTCAGAAGCAAGGGATCGTCCATTAAACGTAGCCAAGGTCAATAACAAACGGCAGCCTGGGCCATTCCAGTGATTCTTAGCACCCCCTGCTTTCATGCCACACTGACCGCTGCCTTGATCAGGAGCACTCCAGCACCTGGAGACTAGGGGCCATGGTTTCTGGTGTGTCAACATAATGGAGGAATTAGCCATAATTTCACCACGCTGGCTAGACGGGTTGGTGAATTAGCCCTCCCCTTCCGCCTTTCTATCCGTGTAGCAAATATTAATTTGCCACATAAATAGAAAGCTCAGCCTGCACCACTTGAAGGCGGGGTAGGACACTAGGTTACTGGCCTGGCCGGTTCCACACATCGTCACATACGTTCAGCGTGTGGGTCTCCTTCCAGTTAGATACCAGCAACCCTTTTGCAGGCCATATATATATATATTTCATAAAATTCCTTTCATTTAATTTTCCATCGAAAGATGGCGCTGCCTCCGCTAAAATTGTCATTACTAAGAAACGATACCGTAGTAGTTTTTTTTTTTTTAAACAACTGTCTGCAATAACATAGCAGAAACCGCTAAAAATAATACTTACCAAACTTATTTTCCTAATTCTGACCATTATTTTAATATTGTCATGACCATGTTTTGTTAACAAGCGGATGGATATAATTCATGCAGGATCATAGGTGGGGGGGAGCAAATTACTCATACTAAAAAGCGAATCACTAAAACTAATACTAAATCAGCTCAGACTTCAAGGGTTAGAGACATTTTTGTAACCCCAATTTAATTTTGTTGTATTTTCTTCGAACCCCTAATATTTTTGCGCATGTTTCGTAAAAATATAGGCTTATAGGCATAAATTTTTGTTTTCGTTATCAATTCAAGTTTTGCTCATTTTACTTCCATTTACTACATACATAGAAAGTGCGCATGGAAATCTACGCCTTAGACCTTTCATATTTCCTTTAAAAAATGCATGTTCGCGCTCGTCGGATTTGACACGACGACATGGGCGAACTAGGCCGCCGGCACTCGCGCCCTCCCACGGGCACCGTAAGCGGGGGGACAGGGTGACCTGTGCCCCTTATGTTGGCATTAGGGTTTCATATTCCCCTTCAATTTCAAGTAAAAGCCTTTTAAAGGTATATTTTGTCCCCTGCCCCCAATATTTTCATGCCGTCGGCGCTGATGCGCCCTCCAAAGTCCAAGGTATGCGCCCTGAGTTAGAAAGAAAGGTTTCCGCCCCAAACAAAGATCCAAACTCTGGTCTCTCCAAAGAAACTTTCTTCTACGGATCTCAACAGCACATAGGACCTCCCCAACTAACGCTCTCTTCACTCTTCTTGGCATAATACTAATCGACATCATAGAAGACCTCTTCAAGAAATTTCACTTCAAGAACCACACAAAGTTAACCTCTTCTCTTCTACCTCACCTCTTCCTTCACCGTTGGAGCCCAACGTTCCGCTCTGCTCGATTTCTAGAGCACATAAGCACCTTCAATTGTCTTCACAAGACCCTTCTTTTCTCTACGATATCTTTACTGACGGCTCAGGCATCGAAAACAACACTGGACTGTCCTTCTTTGTCTTTAGGGATAACGTCCTCACTGACCAGTTTCGCTACCGACTGGATCCCCATAATTCCGTTTTTCAGGTCGGGCTCTTGGCTGTAAACCTCTCCACTAAATGGCTCACAAGTAACAACACTACCGGCAACATTTTCACAGACAGCTCATCGAGTATTGCCACCTTTAGTTGTACAAAAAATAAACCATTCTTCGTCAACACCATCAAAAAGGACGCTCACCTTAACAATAATAGTTATAGCCTAAACTGGATCAAAGCTCACTCGGGTATTCCGGGTAATGAAGCCGCCGACCACTTTGCCAAACTTGCTGCTTCAACCGGTGTTCACCTTACTTTTCCGGCTCCTCTGCCCTCACGGAAGAGTTTCGTGAAAAAACACAACATTAGGCTCTGGCAAAACCAATGAAACTCCTCCATCGTTGAACGTAAGGCCTACCAATATTTGAAGAAAGTCGATAGCAACCTCCAGATCACCAAGCAATTCCTCCTCTACTTCCTGAGAGATCACGGATCTTTTCCATCACACCTTCATAGATTTCACCTACTCAACTCATCAAACTGTTCATGTACCTCTATTGGAGACTCTGAGCATTACATTTTTGATTGCCCACACACCAAAGTCTTTCATCTGACTCGACCATCCGAAACCAACAAGCCCCTGTGGCTTAACAATGTCATCAATAACCCCCGCTCTCTTTTTCTTCTGAATCAATGCATTTATGTTGCCATCCAGATCTGCGACGAACTGTCTAATTAACTCTTGTCAGTATCTGTTCACCGTCTCCTGGAGTATAATTATATATATATTTCTTCTGGATTTTTTTTTTTTCTTAAATAAGTGCTGCCTTGAGGTCTGTGGGCTGCTCGTTGGGTCTCCTCCTCTTGGGACCAGGTTCTCCCGACCAGCCATCGAACTGCTTCACATTTAACGGTAAGATGGCTGTCCCGGTTTATATAAGGTATGTTCTCTTTAAAAAGACCCAGACCGCCCCTGCGCGTCGAACAATACCTCAAGTGTCCTTAGTTAGGAACATTTAAACTAGCTTCTTAATAAAAGAAAATCCCTCCCTTTGTCTAAGAAGATTCTAAGAAAACACAAAAGTACTATCTCTAGCTCAAAGCAGGGGCGGACTTGTCAGCCGGTGCGCCTTCATAGGAGATAGGACTTGCGCCCTCATGAGCTATAGGACTCGCGCCCTCTGATAATCCAAGGTATGCGCCCTTTGAGAGGACCCAGTCCGCCCCTGAATCAAAGTTAGATACCGAATACAAGATTCTAACATAGAAATCACTTGATTGATTAGTTGTATATCTATGGCGTATGGTCAGCAACGGTCGTCGGTGTTCTTTCGCCATAAGAATACAAGGACGACAGTCATTCGGCGCCAAACAAGGTAACCCCGCTATGCAGTTTTAGAGAAATCATTTGAAAAAACAACTCACTTTGCACTCAAAATGGTTTGTTTGTTTTGTGGTTTTACGGCTCAAAGACTACAATGGTCATGCTGCGCCGGGACCTACTGTTTTCCGAGGAATCCGAACCTCTTAAGGCCTAGGGAACCAAACCCCGGACTACAGTGAGCAGTGCGATCTTTATGAGATCTCTGAGTAAGCGTTCTTTGCACTGCTGGGAGTCGAACCCGGATTAGCGGCGCACTAGGCGAACGCGTTACCACACTGCGCCACCGCAGGGCGCACTCAAAATGAGGATGAATAGTTGGTATCGTATGGTGAACGATCAGTGAAGACGAAATTCAAGTTCCAATCGAATCAATACCACTCAAGTTTGTCGAATATATTACTGATCATTGTTGGTCCTACTACCCACTGATCACAGTGTATATTCGGCCGCTGGATATATGCGATTTTTCAAAATTAAAACAGCTTCCTCCGAACTCATCTATCCATGCATTTTCTATCATATTTCGAGTATTCCTTTATTATGTGGCATTTTCTTTGTGAGGCAGTATAAATTTTTCCCAATGGTCTTTAGTATACATACATTAAACTGAAGAACCCGTGTTGGAGTGGTTTCATTACCATGGAAAATTTAGTTATTTTGCTATATTTAGAGAGTGAAACCTTCCTGAAGTGACCACTGTAGTTAGACTTGAAAAGTGGTCGTTCAGAGAAGTAGTCTCTTAATGGAGGTCTATTGTGAGGAAGGGTATGGATATAAAATTTAACGGGAAAGCAATTGTAATTACATAAATAGCAAACTTTGTGTTACAGTAGACTAAAATATAAAAATAAAAAGCATGATTTGGTAATTTGAAATTTTAATCTCAAGTTACGAAATTTATAACTTTATAAAAAAGGAATGAAAATAGTTTGAATTTACACTTTTTTTCCGTTGCAGTTGGTTTTTTTAAACAATTTTTATGTTCCGAAAATAAATTAAGCATTTTATCGTTTTCAACAGATACTGGAAAGTCTGGAGACCAAAGAGAATGTTTTTTTTTGTTTTTTTTTGCAAGAGGTAAGATGTTCCTTATCAAATTCGTACTGAGAGTTAGAAAGGCAAAAAAAAAAAAAAAGGAAGTTTTAAAAACAAATTTTAAATCAAAATATTTCTTTATAATAATAAAACCTTGAAGAAAAAGGTCACCGCTAAAATTATTCATTTCATTTAAGGTCAGAAGAAAAACAGGAAATGAAATTCCTCCTTCTCGCTTTCCGAAATGTGGTCGCTGCCTGAGGGAGAAGTCGTTTGCGATAGTCTCTGAATGGGGATAAATTTAACGTTGAATGTAACAAGAAAAAAATAGATTTTGGTGAAAAAACGGTCGTTTAAGGAGGTGGTCTTTCACAGTGGTTTACTACATGTATGTATATATATATATAAGTAAAAAGAGAGAAATTATATCAACCATTTTCAATCCACTGCAGGATGGAGGTCTATCACACAGACATGTAGTATTGTGAAATACATACAGAAGAAGTGGCCTTAAGCTCACCACGTTGGCCAGACGGGTTGTCAAGCTGGACCTACAGTTTAATGAAGATTCCGAACTTCGGTCACTATAGCCGAAGGACATGCGTTAAGATGACTCTTGTCATCCTCCTACGGAGTAACCGCTACCAGGGCTGCTTCGAAGCGGCGCTCTGACGATATTCTTTGAGTGCCGGTATTCTTGGCAGTGTGATCTATCTATCTATCTCCAAAAACATTCACTTTGGATCCACCGTTAATATATCCGAGTTACATATAAGCAGATCCAACTGAATATTCCAATGGTAGTATGCTAATTTTGTAACAGTGTAGGGTGAATAACATTCAGGAAACTACGAAGAAAAAAGGTCAAGAATCAAACTGTGTTTTACGACGCAAAGGTCATGTTATGTCGAGACCTACAGTTTTCCGAGGAATTCGAACTTGTTGCCTAGAGAAAACCGAAAACTCCGCAAAAATAAAATACTCGTGAAGATTTTACAATGCGCCTAAATATGTAAACGGGTGAAAGACAAAAACAAATGTATCACCTAGTTCAAGTGAAAATGACTATATTCAAATGAAAAATACATTAATAAACATATCAGATCTGTGCACAAGATTGCAAAAGGGGATTTTGATAGAAAAATTCTCTCTCTCTCTCGTAATATGATTTTACAACCAATTAAATTTTTCAAATGGGAGGCCCCCAACCATGTTGCCCTCAACCCCCACCAACATTTGTGCAAGGCCTTGAAACACATGATTCGCTGACGAACGCTGCATAAGTCGGACATTTACGAAATAGGAGTAGTTGAACACAGGAGAAATATTCTTGCGTGAGCTGAGTCACGAGTTCGTGCCTACTTCAGCAGGACACTCAAACGAAGTATTGTCCAAAACAGGCAGAATGAAAGTTAGCAAATTTTCTTAAGGACTTGCCAATTTGTATTTTCTCTAGATTGGAGTTGCTCAATGAAGATTCCGTGAAAAATTGGGATTAGAAATTCATCTAAAAACCATTAACGTGCAGTAAGATGAAACAATCTTTATCCCGGACATCCGTCTTACCCACGAAAATTATTTTGAAGTTCCTCCAGACAAGGGTTTTCCAACTTCCTATTCCCCACAAATCTACGAAATTTTTTTTTATTAGCGTTCACTTCCGCTACAAAAGTAATATCACATTTGAAGATGAGGTCTAATTTCTGCAAACAAATTGTATTAAAAAAAGTTTCTCTGCCGGACCCCGAGTTCGGGAACAACTACTCTAGCAGGACTGTAACCAGAATGAAGGGGCAACTGTGGCAATCCAGGGATTGTTCTATATAATATAAATAGCTTGATGGGGCACAAGCATGACGTAACTGGGACCACGCCCCCTGCTTGGCTACAGGCCTGTGCTCTAGAGAGTCTTGGATTTAAAGAGATGTGGCAGTTCCCTCACACAGGGTGTTACACTAAAGCAGAGAGTTAGGCGTTTTTTAATCGCATCGTCAGCACCCTTTATTTATTTCTTTTATTTATTTTACCCTTTATATTCTAGTTATAATTTGTAAATTTTAAATAATGACATTGTTTACAAACGTTTTGCTAATATTAAAGGCACACTTTATGGAAATGAGCTGCCAAATACTAAAAGTGGTAAAAAGTTAGAATAGATATTACAGGATAAAAATTGAGTATACTTCAAGCATGGACGCCCATATGAGTATTCCTGGGGGGGCTGAGAAAAATTATGACTACTTTCTCAAGGCTGTCCAGCATTTTAGTGAATGTATAAGATACTAAAATGCTACAAAAATAATTGATACCGTTTGACAATTAGTAATGAGCTAAAAAGTACCTTATTTTAAAATCTACTTGTAAAACCTTTGAAACTAAATGCATAGCAGAATTAGGCAAATAAAATTTTTGAACGGCTAGGGGGCCAGAGCCCCCTCTATCCCCCATATAGATGCCCAGGACTTCAAGGTGGATATGTCGTTATTCCAGAAAAAGTATATTTTAAGCTACGAAATTTGTCTTTTCACTGTTCTATTCCAGAGTTTCATAAAATGTGAAAATTATCCATCGTTGTTCGAATTTTTACGACGTGCGGACAGCAGGGGCCATTTTGCGCTAAACGCCATTCGTTCAAGAAAAGAAGTCCGATGGAACAGTTAGAAATAACGGGAGGTGACTTCACAAACGGGCTATCCCATTACAGCAGAGGAGGACTCCAATTTCCGAACTTGATTTTGGCTCCGACAAACGTTCACCAAAAAACGAGTTCTGAGATTGGGGTCCGTTGTCCTCCTCTACTGTGATCAACTAGCCCGTTTGTGACGTCGCATCTCGTTATTTCTGACTGTTTCATTGGACTTCTTTTCGTGAACGAATATTACTGTTCGTTCACGAAAAGTAGTCCGATGGTACCGTTAGAAATAACGGGAGGTGACATCACAAACCAGCCAGCCGCTTACAACAATGTATTTACAAATGAAATACACACCAATTTTTCACAACGACAAACGTTCGCCAAAAATAAATTCTGAAATTGGAGTCCTACTCTTCTGCAAGTAACTAGCCCGTTTGTGACGTCGCCTCCCGTTATTTTTAACTGTTACATCGGCCTTCTTTTCGTAAACGGACAGTACGTACGGTTTTGAATAAAAAAAATTATACTTTATGCAAAAAGGTAAACTGTGTATTAAATACACAATACAATAAAATCAGCTAAGACTAAACAAAATGGATTTCATGATTGATCACTATTCATCAACAGGGCCGTCGAGAGGGGGGCAGCAGGGGCTGCATCCAGGGGGCCTCGGATGAAGTCTAGGAGCCCGCACTGGCAAGGACCCATACGGTGGGGCGTTGTGCCCGGTCTCTCCGCTGCTAGTAGAAAGGCCAGAAAAATTGTTCTCTAAATCCAGATTAATAAGATTTTGTACACTTTTAATGTACTATTAATTATTTTTATTAGCCTATCTCAATTATTAAAACAAAATTATCTTATTTTCTTTTTTCAGCAGTGATCTTGTAAAATAAGTAATAAGTAAGTAAGTAAAAAAAAATGCTTTCTTATTTCATACTTTTTGTTCATTTGTGGGTTCAACCACCCCTTTCCTCAAAAAGAAATATCTATGCCACTGACCAGGGAAGGGGTGATGGGGTCCCTTTGAAGTGAGCCTGATGGGACCGCGTTGGCTCCCGGCGCCCCTGCTCATCAATGCAAGTGTTGTGTTATTCTATGTATGCAAATATACTGTATATAAACTTCAGTCATTCTCTGTGGTATTACGCGAATTACTGAGTACGAAACATTGTCTGATGTTCAACCTTTTACACAAGCCCCCAACGACGCATTATCAAAACATTTGCTTCGTGATAATTGTAAAATTTACTTGGTTGCCTACATGTACCCCTTTCGAGTAATCTTTAAATCTAATAGAATGCTCCATCGAAGCATAGATAATAATTAGTAAATTAGTAAAACCATTATACACGAATTATGTTAAATAGCCATTATACACCTCATTAATGTAGATCCTTCTTTTTCATTAGCACCAGAATTATATCGCAACAATTATGCTTCTCGTAGAAATCAGTAAATAATCTGTGGTCGTGAAAATCACCAAAATCTCAATATCTTATCACAGATGTCTTTGTCCGAAAGGGGTTTCAAAATTCGCGAAAAGCATCAACCACGCCTGGTCGACTACGCAACTCGTCCGGAAAAACAAGCAACCTATCAAAAGATGCCACGTCATATTTCTTTGATGTTGCCAACTCACTGGAACAAAAAATAGTTCTTAAAAGGATCTGGTGAAGTGTGTGCACATTTAAGTCAACGAAGATAAAAGCGGAATAATTAAAGAAAATTATTGAAGAGTTAAGTAGGTTAACTAAGCTTTAGGTCAGCGAAGGGATTATAAAAAAAATATAAAGCACATTTGTAGGGCGCATAAAAAGAGTTTCTAAAAGATTTTACATAATATTCGTCTTTGTCTCTTCTAATTAGTCTGCTCTCTCGTAGTTCATTCTCGCCTCTGGAAGAGTGGTTCTCAACTCAATTTAAGCCGCAAACCACTTTTATTTCACCCGCGGATCATTTCGAAAAGTTCTCACGAGTTCAGGGAAGGGGGTCGATCGCCCTCCCTTGAATGAAAATTTAACATTGAAAAGATGCAAGGTAAAGGTCCAATGAGGTATCATTTTCAAAAATCAAGTCATTAATCGCCCCCCGAATGACCTTTAAATCCGTCCCTACACGAGTTGACTGCAAGACCTTAATGAAAAAGGGAGCCGGGTCTTTTTTTTGGGGGAGATTTCTATATGTATAGAAGTAAACAAAGCAGTGTTGCCAACAGTGAAGCCAAACAAAACAGTGCTGTCAAGATGAAATCCCTAGTGCCAGCGATGGAAAAATCCCTACATTTCACCAGAAGTCCCTATGTACAAGAGCGTAGCCACCTTTTCTTCAAAGGTGCGTGTGTGTGAGGGAGAAGGGGGCAAACTACAACAAATATGCCATTAGTTTCATTTTTATATTTAATTTTAATATTTAATAATAATAATTTTATAAGTATTTTTTTTAATCGTTTTTTTAAATAATGACCCGTCTCGCGGACCATTTGGGACTTCTAGGACCACCGGTTGGGAATCACTGCTCTAGTACATAATATATTTTAACGTCATCATCAAATCAAAGGTTTATCGCCATTAATATAATTAATATTTTTATATTAATTGCATTAATATTTTTATATTAATTGCATTAATATTTTTATATTAATTGCATTAATATTTTTATATTAATTGCATTAATATTTTTATATTAATTGCATTAATATTTTTATATTAATTGCATTAATATTTTTAATACGTTACGGCTTTTCAAATCGATTAATTTGGAAAGTCTCGGAAAGCAATATATTACCTTTTTTTCGTAAAAGGTTGATTTAATAAAAAATAGAAAAAAATATATGTAAAAAAATTTAAAAGAATAGGGTGGTCACTTCGAAACCTGCAAAAAAAGGACATATGCCGTGCACCATGTCCGTATCCAGAGAGGGTGGATCTTAGGTACCGATGCACCCCCCACCCCCGAAACTAAATTTTTAATGGGACTTGGCTACGGCCTTGCATGCTGTGATTGTATCGATACATGCTGTAAAAATTTTTGAACCCCCCGAAATTAAATCCTGGCTACGGTCTTACTATGTACATCTATATGTACTGTCCGTTCACAAAAAGAAGTCCGATGGGGGAAGTTAGAAATAACAGACATTGACGTCACAAACCGGCCAGCTGCTTACATCATAAGCCTCCAAGTTGTATACTAGCTGTTGGCAAAGACAAACGGTCGCTAAAAGCAAGTTCTGAAATTGGAGTCCTGCTCTGCTGTAAGCGGCTAGCCCGTTTGTGACGTCACCGCGTTATTTCTAACTATTCCACCGGACTTCTTTTGATGAACGGACAATGATCATAGGATTTTGATTTCTAAAAATTATGATAATAAGTAAAACAAATAGTTTAAAATTGTGCCACCACAAGGAAAATTTGCGCTAAAATCGCGCAATTGTCCATACTTTCACTCAACTCAGCTAGATAGTCTATTAGTAAATATAAGGCTGGCTGAATATGTGTTTCGTGTTTGTTTCATAAAATTGATGCACTATGCTGTCATCATGTGCAACATGACCCTGCTCTGTTGGTAAAATCCTGTCACCAAAAAAAAGTGATACAAATTCTACACATTTTGGAAATTTCTGAAGGTTTTTTTTTCTTTAAATCAAAATCTCATTGTCCCAGAAATATGGTATACTAAATTTGGTTCGGTTTGGCCGAATTGATTTCCCGTCACTGATCATCTCCAAACACATCACGCTACATTATGGCCACCCTGTACTTGTAGGAGAAAAAACACTATGTATCCAGTGAAGGTCAAAGCATTGGGACCGTAATCCAAAGATCGCAGATTCAACCCCAGCCTGGTACGTGGCATACTTTGCCTTCTCTGCCCATAAACACAGATTCTGATGAAAACCACATAAAAAGCGAAATGTCAAGACAATTGTACGAAATAATACGAAACAATTGTACAAACAATTGTATTATGCAAAATTAGATGTTCGAAAAATTAACTCTCGTGGTTACAATCCCTCCATAACTTTTTTTTTTTTCCTTTAACAAGGCTACTCTCTTCTTTAGAATATTCTTTTAAAACTGAAATGGGAAGTCGTCTGTGAGCATGTAAGTTCCATGCTTCAAGCACCACTTCATGAAAACTCCAACCACAATATTAAACGGAAGTAGTTTGCATTTTGTCCTGTAATACACGACATGTAAAATACGTTTATTAAAATTTCCGAAAGTCTCTTGCGTACTTACGTTGCCAGCGTTGAGACCAAAGTCATCAGATGATGCAGTTAAGCAACTTCCTGTTATGCAACTTGTTAACTTGTCCTCGTTAATCATCAAGCAGAAAAACTTATTGTCACTCGTGGTAATAAGAACCGTTGTTGTGGTCAATGATGTGCACCTAATTATCAGGAATCTATGACATCACCAGCATCATAACATTTCGGTGCCACCCCCGATGCCACACTTTAATTTTTATTATGTATAAATACGAAGACTTCTTCAGATTCTTTAGGCCATCGATGGCCCAGTTGTAAAGCATTTGGACACCATACCATTCCGCGTTTAGCTGTGCTGCCATTTTTTTTTATTTAAGTAGAGACCCAACGCTTGCCAATTTTTTCTACCCATCCGCAGGTTTCCTTGAAGCAGATTGTTGTCAAAAAGGGTTCGGATTCTTATCCGAATACTGGGTCCTGACCCATGATGTTAGTTGTCCTTGCGCCATAAAAGGAAAGCTTACACATGCTCGAAAGTTAAGAATCCAGAAGAGCTTTTCTTTGTGTGGGTTATATCTAATGTTTCAGTATTACTAAGACCTCGTGGACCCTCTGAAATGAAAGTATGCCGGGGACCCCAGGAGCTTGTAAGCGCACCGGTAATTTAGGTTAGCGGTTCCTGAATTTTCTTCCACTTGTTTCTCGCCACTTAGTAAGCCATTTCTATAATATTAGTAATATATTTGCTGATGTTAAAGTTACGGTTCATGCCATAACCGTATCCAGAGGGGAGAGGATCTTAGGGACCGGCCCTCCCAAAACTAAATTTTTAATGGGACTTGGCTACGGCCTTGCATGCTGTGATTGTATCGATACATGCTGTAAAAGTTTTAAACTCCCGAAATTAAATCCTAGCTACAGTCTTGGTTTATGCTTACGTTTTTACACCATTGCTCGACGTTTTTTGCGTATCTCAATTTCCTGGCGCATACCTCAGGTTAGAAATCGTTCTTCTAGATAAAAGACCTAGATCTGGTAGATGGAATGTTCTAACAAATCTAAATCTGGATTTTTTTTATATTGTTTATCACAAGTTGATCAGGTACTTTTTAAATTACTTTAATGCTCCTAGTTATCTAGAACTAGTCAGTGATATATTATTTTTACAAACAATTTCTAAGCCTTACGGATAGTAAGGGTAATTCTGCATCAAGCAAGGTGTAGTTGAACTTTTTTATGATAGGTAAGCTGTATACAAAGGTAAAACGTATATTTAATATACTAACTTAAAACCAGTCAGTACAATCGTATGAGTGTTAAAACTGACATAAAATATTAAACACGATTTCATGATTAAGAGAATTACGTAAAATGTTGCAAAAGTCAAAATTATTTCAGATAAAATCTACTACCGCTCTTGGTTGAAGTTTCTGCTAACAGATAAAATATGTAAAGCGTTTAACGGTAAGTTGTACAGGCGGCATATATCGGAACGTCGTCTCTCTCTCTCTCTTAAACACATATTGGTGAAAGAAGAGTAGGTTGGATGCGAAGTCTAGCTGGAATTGTTTCTTGTTTTCGGTAGATTCTATTGCTAGATTGCCATATTTCGATTTGCAGTTTAATGAGGTGAATGAAGTTCATATAGAGAGGATTAAGAATGTTTTTCAACTCCTTCAAAATAATGGTCATGCTGTCATGTTCTACAATTGCAGTTTTCACAGCACTGTCCATCTGTTCTCATTTACCCACAATTATATCTACACTTTCAAATACGAATTTCGATCAAAGATATAGGGAGAATTTCCACAGCAAGACATAATTACTAATCCACGTTATGTCCACACATCGATAACAGTTCTCAGTGTTAATAGGTCGCCCCCGATACACTAGTGACGCACAAGTAGGCCTACCTCTGAGAACTAATTTTCCTTTAAGGTAGGTCTGAAAAATTAGGAGCAGCGGAAGGTTTTTCCCTTGCAGATAATTCATCAGCTGCAAAACTCCTTTCGCCTCTTGTTTACTGAAGGAGGAGGAGAATCAATACTTTCACATATTGACCCCAAATGAGCAGGTTTTGTTGTAGAGCTATTCAGTAATAGGGTAAACTAGTGGACGATTCCATGTTGGTCACGAAGAGATGTAATTTTTTGTAGCGTCGTGATTCGACGTACTGCGAGAACTTTACATGTACCAGTCTTAAACCAGCACATCGCGTTGCCCCAAGGGCGATCAGAGTAAAAAACGTGAAGGTTTTACTCTGAGCAGGAAATACGCTGTGGCCTGAATACCAAATATCGGAGAAAGTCGAAGAAATTACTCGTTTCAAGCCCCGGAGGCAGCTTTTGTCAATAGATTGGAATTTCATATATTTTTTTCGACGAGGTTTGACCTGAAAGAAGCTCCGGTTTTGTCACTATCTAAAAAAGATCTGAAATTATGCTAATCAATAACGTAATCAAATTCACCATGGGCTTATCGTACTTCCACGAGCTGATTACGATAGTAATCATTACGAAGTTTCGCGGACACAAGTCATGAGAATTAATACCTTGGACGGAATTTTACATTCAGTGAAACGTCTCTAGCAGTAACACTGTAGCTATTTCTTATATCTATCCTTAAACGCGAGTTAAATAAGTGTCTCCTTAAAGAAGATTAAGTGATATGGCCTTAGACAAAATGCGTTTTGATCCCCAATGGGGTGGTTGAGTCCTCTTTCCGAGGCCTCTGGAGAGAAAGGATATTGTTTGTTTGGATTTTTATGGCGCAAGAGCATCTGGGCTATACTGCGCCAAACATGGTAAAATCATTAATAATGTGGTATCGACTGTTAGTAAGTAAAATTGCAAATAGATGAGGGCTATTTTGTACATGAATAAATGAATAAATGTAAGTTGTTGTTCATAAAAAAATAAGATATCCCCTGAAAATAAGCCATAATCGGACTCTTTGAGCAAAAATTCATATAAGACACGATCTTATTTTCGGGGGAACTAGATAGCAAATCCCTTGCTTGAAGTATTATACCTATGCATGTAAAACAGGTTAAAACTTTTGAGAGAACGTTGTTCAAAACTCTCAGTTTCCGTACGAAAAGGGTTACGCCATTAGATAGCTGCTACTGTGCTATAAAAACAAGCCAATGTCAGACAACTCCGCCGGAATGAATTGTTTTTCAAGGGAACCTTACCTCTATCCAAAGGGAATTATACCCCGGATAAAGAACCAGTGGTTAAAATGACAATCATTCGTACTATTTTTACACAATTGACACAAATGCATTACTACTCCCCTTTAGGGGATTTTATGCACAGTTAGGCGAAGTAGTAACACACCAGTACCTCACGAGATGGACAAAGGTGTCAATACGGTTCTGAGAAAGGTTATGTGAAAATTTTGACTATAAAGGCGCTCTGTGACTGCGTTAATAAATCTAGCTTGATGTATTTCAATGCATGTAGCATGTATATTTGAATATGTAATAGTAGGGACCAGAACCAGTCAGTCCATTAGGCTAATTTATGGGGACACAAAAATTCCAGAGACGCCTCTCCATTTTCATCTTTTCTCCTTCCATCACCCACCTTGGGGCTCTACTATCTTCTCTTAAGCATAAATGCAATTTCTTGCTGCTTGACTTATTTCCATTCTATCGTCATTCGTTTTCTCCCGTCAGTGCTAATCTCATCCTGCATCATTATTATTATAACTTTGCCACAAACCTTTTCTTGTCTACGGCACATCCGGTTGCTGCCAACTTTCCTGGTTTCGCATATAATTCTTTGGACATACAGATTCCAATAAAATCATTTTTAATAGGCAGAATAAACGCTCCAAGTTTGGGGCACAGATTTTGTGTCACTAAAGCGCATATAAAGCACTTGTTCAAGTCCAGCATCCAAATATGTTATTCTATATGTTACTAGTTTCATTAAAGAATCTTATGAGAACTGATAACCACTTGTTACATTTGTTATTAAGTCGAGTCGCCAACTCACCCTGCTTCGACTATAGCATTCGATGTTATTAATGAATTCCAAGAGATAATTAATGGTCTGCATCCCCTTTTCTAATAAAAACGATAATTATGACAACAGTTCTCTGAATCAGCACCCAACGCGAAAGCCAGGTTCATTTGGACTTCGCAACTACCGTGGGCCTAATCAACTGTCTATCAAGGTAAAAACACAGCCTTGAAACTGATGACGAAAGAGACAGATTATGTGTGGACAAGGCTGTACCGCTCGATGACGCATGTGATATTATCAAGATGGTTTCAAAACGCGCGAAAGATTTAAAAAAGGAACTATTGAACAACCGACTCAAAATAAAGATTAATTTCCTTGTTGCAATTACTGGCCGTGAAAACAACGAAGACTGCTTAGAACGTGTTGTCCTGGTAGCTTGGAATCTATTCCTTTGACCGCACCGCTGTCAAACCATTACGCCATAGAAAGGACACAAGTTTTCTGGGGAACACACCTGCACGTCTTGGGGGAATTCGTAATAAGAGGTATATAAACTTCTTGCCTAAGCCATAGGGGTCAAATTCCTACGAGAAAGTCACGGAGATTGGAACCGGTTGTATATTTGACCCGCGGAAACGAAAGCATGAAAGATACAAAAAATCCAGGCGACCCTGCAGAAGAACCAGAAATTCGGCTTCGGCATGAAGCAAGCACTAACCGCACTGCAACACACAACTAGTTTTTAGTACCTGAGAGTTTAATTCACAAATAGAGATGGTAATGATGTCAACTTCCTGTAACACACAAATATTTAACCTTTTACCTATATATTTTTTAGCTTAAAATTTGCCTATGGGCAGAAATTTCTACGGAAAAGTATTGTTTCCAGCTATATTTTTTCCCCACAAAATTTGTGCTTGAATGAATGTACAATTTGAAGCTTCATTATGAAGCAGTATAAAGGCAATGTAAAAGCACATGGAAAAAAATTGGAAGTCTCATGAAAGAAGGGATAAAAATCAAATAAAAGTAGTAAGGGTAAACCCAAAGAACGTCGAATTAATTACCAGTAATTGAGAAAACTTCAAGATCACCAATAAAACAAATAAGTTGAATAATTGAAGTACTTTGGCAGCACTGTATTCAGTGAAGGAGGAAGATGTGCATAGGTGTATCTGAGGGAGGGATAGAGGCGGCCTTTGCACCCTCTAAAAAAATTAAATCCCTAGATCTGTAGGCTAACCACGCCATCGAAGATGTGAAAGACTATTGGAAAAGTCAAAGGTGTCTTTGCACAACTAAAAATTATTAGAAACTAAAGAAAAAAACAACTATTTGCAACTAAACAAAAAACAACTATTTGGAACTAAAAAAAAGTTTTACAAATAACCTGAAACATTAGTGCTGGTCTTTGCATGGCCAAATAATGGGAAGGAACTCAAGCAAAAACGAACCAAATTTAAGTTTTTGTAAATAACTGCCTCCGTAAAAAACTGATATATAATTATCATTAGTTTCATGGCACATGGCATAAGCGTAACTTGGGTGTTTAAACTGGGGCAAAAACCTGAGCATTGAAAAAAATGCCCTAAAATGAGAGGGTAAGAATAAAATTTTGAATATGCTTTTGAGAAAGTGTGGGGGGGGGGGGCACATACCCCCCTTGCCTCCCAAAATTACGCCTATGGGGCAAGGATATGATGCTTTGGGACCTAGAGTTTGTCGTGGAATTCGAACCCATTAAGACATAGGGAAGCATCCCCCGTAAGTAGACAGTCGGTAAACTGATACATTCACTATCGAAAAAAAGTTTATTGATATAGAACTGTGGATAAAGAGAACACAGTGATTGGCCAGGGTTTACCATAACGAATGAAATTTTAGCATCGGTTGGAATATGAAAAAAGAAAATACTTTTATTTTTCTTTCTATATTTCTTACTTTCCTTTTCTTTAGAATTCCAACCAGTAATAAATTTTTGCTCGTTATAGAACTTTGGGATAGTTACGCCTGAAAACATGTGTCAAAATTAATTCGAAGAAAATAAAGTAAATATAAACACACCACTCGGGAAGAAATAGAGTAATATTTACAGAAAAGTCCTAGACTAGAACCCTCAAGTGGAGGTAAATAGGAGGCAGACCGAGAAACTCGTGGAGGACTGCGGAAAACGAAATTAAAAGAAAATATTGAAGGAGGTGGAGTGCATTGCAGGAAATTAAAGCAAATGGAGATATTTTGCGAAGGCCCTATATCCTACCAAGGAATTAGAAGGAAAAAAAAGCTAAAACTGTTTTTTCTTCGGTCATTTACACAAGATATAAAAATATAGAATTATAATTAATTGCGTGACAGGATCCTGAAATGTTGTAAAATTATTCGTTTAAAAAAATAATTCATTAATTTCTAATGACCAATTCACTAATTTCAAATAACTAATTCCTTCTTTAATTTTTAACAATTCATTATTTATATAAATCGAACACTACGCAGATTAAATCAAACAATATAAATCAACGTTTATTGGTTTAATACCGGTTTCATAATTTGGTTTAAATAGTAGTCCATGTACTACACCATTCTGCGAAATAACTGGCAACAGTAAATAGTCTTTATATACGTTCGTAAAGAGATTATATATTGTCCTTCGTAGCTCAGTGGGTAGAGCCTCCGCCCGGCAAGTGGAAGGTCGTGGGTTCAGGTCCCACCGAAGGCAGAAATATTTATTTTCTTTCGAACGTTTCACCATCTAATCACGCCATAACATCGGCGTTGGTATCACTACGCCAATAAACGTTGATTGATATTGTTGTTTGAAATAATTCATTAATTTCTAATAACTAATTCATTAATTTAAAAACATTCATTCGTGTAAAATGGTCTATTCATTCATATAAAATGGTCTATTCATTCATTCATATAAAATGATTTATTCATTTAAAATAATGCAACCTAACATATAAAGCAAAAAATTGGAAATAAACTAAACAACGATCCTTTTGGTGAAATTGAGGAAATTTTCAAAAATCCAAGTATGTGACGAAATTGAAGAAATCATTTAGCAGAAGATATTTTGGAATGTCTAAAAACTGTTGACAGAGCCGAGGACAGGACATACGGACCCTAGGAAATTGCGCAGATCGCTCCCCCCGACACCCACAAAACGAATTATGTTTGTCATAACATTAAACCTTCACGTCGACCCCCTGAGCATTTACCACCCCTGTCCACGACCCTGACCCACGACAATATTCTTAGGCTTCAAATTTAAAAAGGGACAGGTTGCTTGCGAAGTTTTACCATTAGCAGTGAGATTTTAAAGTTTTCCACAAAATTACTTTATGACAAGGTGTAAAAATTAAAGCTAGCTATATTACGCATCATTTTTTACCAGTTCAGATCGGAAATTTTGGATTAGTTGAGGTTTGCTGCCAACCAGAAAATGGAAACTTCATATTATGTTTAAAATATTGAAGAACAGGTTTGCGGGCGGATACAACTTAACGCCTACTTTGGAATATGACGAGCCTATAGTGAAATTTGGATCACTTATCCGGATGTCTATTTTTCTAGTCGCGTGTCTGGTATTTTTAATTATTTTTCTTTCTTTTTGGTATTTAAAACTTGCCACACCACTGACACTTACATCTCATTAAAATGCCGATACGTCAGATCATCAAAACCACCATAACCGCAAATATGGCATGTGTCATGAGGGGAATAGACTGTAGGTGGCGCATGCGGATGTAAATATTTAAGTGGATGAACGTATTGCCAGTTCCGTCTTTCTTTTCTCATTGATTTGGCAATTTCTTTTTCTCCTCTGAAACAAAAATTATAACTAATGTCCTATTGCTTTGGTAGACCCGGATTCACTAAACAATCATTTCGACAAAGTTAAAACTGATCTAAGTAACAGTGTTATGTAAATTTTTATTTTTAAAGGTGTCTGAATTTTAATTTAACACCCACTGCTTTGTTCAGAAAGCACACATATCCATATCGGAGGTTTCACAATTGCCCAACGAAGTTCGTGTTTACATTTCGGTTGAGTGTGTGTGTGGATTTCAAGAAATTTGAGAAACATTAATACTAAAAGTGTTTTACCTATAGGCGTATTTAAGGGGTAGGGCTTAGAGGGATATAGCCCAGTGCGGCAAGTTTCGTAGAGGCAACAAAGGTTAGGAAAAAGATAACGTGCTCTTTAGATGTGAAAAAAAGAGCTGGCTTATAACGTATATAATTTAGTAATAATTAACGAAATAGTTATTAAATTTTTCAGATATTAACGATGTTTTATTATTACAATGGCAACCGGCCAGCCACCCCGACAATACTGATCGCCTGAGTTGGTTTGCAATTTTGACAATTGAATCAGACATAACTAAAAGGATCAATCATGACATCAGATTCTTTTACTTACAGCAAGTCCCGGAGAAAGCAATTACTGTAAATTGTAAAATTAAGATAAAATAAGAAGTAAATATTTCTAAATACGGTAATCTGATGGGATGCAGTGATATTAAGCACAGATGATGTTCGCCCCGTAACATCATCGCGTAACACGGGATGTTACGCGACGATGTTCTGTTGCGTGTCTGTACGCACCTTTATATACAGATACAAAGAGATTTAGGTAAGACAGGGAGTTAGGAAAGGTGGCCGCCGAAGGCGGCGCAGTAATTTCAGGTAAGGTGCACAGTCTGCGCAACCATCTACCATAGGCACATGGGTGGGAAGGAAATGGGGAGGTCAATTCAATGCAGCACCAGAGGTACCCGCATCCCATGTACATGATTATGCAATATATATCTAAACCTGCTAACGTCGAGCCGAACTAGAGGAACGGAAATATCCCACCTGAGCGGGGATGCCATATATACACGACTGTTTTTATCGAGTCCAAGCAGTTTCAACGTTTACAATCTGTGCCAGTTTCCTTCAAATGAAAAATGAAACTGTTTTTTCAATGATTAAAAGAGGCTTTTGCACTTTCGTACGTTAAGGTGACCTTCACGCCAAGAGATGCCAAATGACCATTGTATTTAGCATCAGGGGGGAATTGAATTTTACATAGACCCGTTCTATTACGTCAATTTCACCCCTCAACGATCAGCGATTACAGTCCAAGAACGAAGAATAAAATCGCACTTCAAATAACAAACCACCGACCACTTATACAAAAACATACCAAAGTAGTTTACATTGCTGAGAATGCATCATTTCAACAGCACTCAGACTCAATGTAGCAGAAATGCTAGTCAAGAATCATGCGAGGTTCAAGTAGCTTTATAACAGATTGTATGATATAGAGCTTTATAGCATTGTATGATAGAGCTTTATAACAAATTGCATGATATAGCTTTATAACAGATTAAATAATATAGCTTTAAAACAGACTTTATGTTATAGCTTTACGCAGGAAAAAATCATCCTTGTTATCAAATAAGGTGGACACGATGCCCCAATTTTCCTTCCTAATGTCTCTGATTCGTCTATTACATACCATTGTTGGCACAAGTGGGAATTCTGGGATGGATTAGAGATCATAGATCCAAGATAGATCTAGAACCCCCTCCAACCACAAGCAAAAAGGTTTGCCCATCCCAGAATTCCCACCTGTGCCAACAATGGTATGCAATAGACGAATCGGGGATATTAGGAAGGAAAATTGGGGCATCGAACCCACCTTATTGGGTAGCAACAAACCTTTTTTCTTGTGGTTGGAGGGGGTTCTAGATCTATCTGGGATCTATGCGGATATTTCCAAAAATCTATTCCTGAACGATTTCCTTGCAAATTTCCTTGCAAATTTCTTGCTAAAACAGGATGACGTCATCAAGAAGAGAAAGGCAATGAGCTAGAGAGGATACAAAGTAAAATATTCCGTAAGTGTGGAAATATATTTTTTATTCTTGGTTCGTTGAATCTTTATGACGCAAGGATAGCAAAGGTCATTTTGCGCAAAACAAGAAGTTTAATATATGTAGTTTTTGTATTCTTACATAGGTATAGAGGGCCCATTACAGAATATAAATCGCGGATGTACTTGAAATTAAAAGTATTAAAATCATTACAAATTGTATTTTTAGGGCTCTTAGTTTAAATTCGAGAACAGATTAAAACGCCCGCTGTGACTAAAAAATTTAATAAATTGGTTTCAAATTTGTTAATTATGTAATATCTGGAAGCAATATAAATTTAAGAGTGGAATACCGTTAAAGCATGCTTTCCTTATTTCAGATTTTTCGGAAAATATTTTTTTTCTCGCAAATTTTTAATTAAAACGTTGTAAGATATAAACTTCACGAAAATACGATTTAAAGAAGATTTATTTTCTTGCCAGTATATTAAAAGTCCCATAAAATCGTACCTAGACTTTTTTTTTTTTTTAGATTTCGTAAATTTGGTCGAAATTTTGAAAAAAGTACTATATAAGGGAGAAATAAGGAAAAATGATTTTAGTGACAAAAATTGGGAGACGTCGATTTCAAAAATACATAAAAAATGAAAAATGGCCAATTTTAAGCCATTTTCCTCAATTTTGCCTCCTTACTATTCCTAGTTTGAAGACTGGTGAAAGTACGAAGACGTGACGTAGAATCTGAAGTAGCAGTTGAGGAAACGATTTTTGAAGTAAAATTGGCGCATTGTGGTTTCAAGGCAAGTCTGAAGAACCATTAGTGACGCTTCAATGGCTATTTAATGGCACATAATGTACAAAACAGTCTATACCAATGGCTATCCAATATCCACTCATCTGGTTAGCAAACTCAATAGAGTCCAACCACACCTTGTCAACAGGAGAGAAACCATCGCACTTTAAAAACAAAATTAACGAGTTTACAAACCCATTGTTAAGTTCGTTTCAGATTCTGATTGCTCTTATTAAAGTAATTAGTAGTCGAAATCCAATGAGAATTACTGTACGGAAGTCTAGTTCAATTCTGTAATCGGATTACGTGACGTCAGAAGAAGATACCACGTCATAACTTCCATTTGGCAAGGAAGTATATTACAGCCTCGACTTATTCGAAATAAATGAAGGGGACTGGCGATTGCGAATATGATCCGAAGTTCAATTTCATAACATTTGCATAATACTTAATTATATTGACAATAAAAGACTTACAAAATGTGTGCCAAGATATTTCTTTGAAAACATTACATTTCTTCATACATAAATTCAATACATATATTTATCTTTCCGATTTCTACCATTTGTATTGGTTTCTTTCTTAAGACTGCAGTTCACTAGAAAATAATCTGATCTTTGTCCTGGGGCACACTATGGTCTTAATCCAGCCCTGGGCTTGGGTCCCTTACGCCACTGGTCGTTTTACTCTAGCCTATGCCCCCTCCTGCCTAATATAAAACCATTAATTGATATAAATATCGTATATGCCGATTATGCCATTTACGAATTTTAAAAATATATACCAACGGTTTAAATATTTAATAGTGGTGGTGGTTGTTAGTTCGTGGCTGAATTATTACGTGGCACGCGCGGAAACTTACACGGTGGCAAGCCGACAACACGAAGGTGGCACACGCCAAAAAAAATTTGGCCATCACTAGGTTATAGTGTTAAAGTTTCGTCTGTCCCTTGAATGTCATTCAAATAAGGTTCGAATACTCTGTGCGGTGTATTTATATTGTCATATAACCATCTACTTTATAATATCAATACTAGAAACAAGCTCAATATTTAATAAATTAAAAATTAGTTTAATAAATGTAATTTAATAAATTAACAAATCAAAGTTTGAAAAAATCTATAGTTTATTTTTACTAAAACTATTAAAATAACTATTTGTCTGACTATAGATTTTAATTTCCGTGTTTCTATATTGATTTTTCGTTGGCCTTTGACGCTTCATCTCTTATTGTGCAGAATATCATCTTCAGGGTTGTTTTTTTGGTTTTTTGTTTTTCCCCCTGACGGCGGTTCCCCAATCACGACCATCTTAGAGCCATGGACCGATATGATACTCGATTAGTTTATTTGCGTGTAAATAGATATAAAAATCGGTGGTGACGTTATGCTTTAAATACCGATATATGATAGGCTTCATGACACTTCAATGATTACCGAGTAAACTGACTGTTCGGTTGAAATAACTATCAGCACAAATAGTTATAACACTTAAATTCACTTGAACTCCTCCCGCCACTAAGTCTGCACCTGTCTGTTTCCACGGAAACAAGCTTTATCCCATTCTCAGAAAGGGGTGAAAGTGTGAATGCGCTTTTTCAAGCACCTTCCCCCACACCCCATCGAGAATAGGCTTGGGCTTGTTTCCACGGTAACAAATAGATTCAGACTTAAGGGCTTGAGAAGTTGAGGGGAGGGGGAGGTTGGCCGCCAAAGGCGATGCTGTATTCCCAGGACAGTCTAAATCTCTCAATTATTTTATTAACATAGCTCTCCAGGCCTGTAGTCAGGATGAAGGGGCAACTGGGGCAAGACAAGGGTAATATAGGGCGCAGGACACCCGGAGATTATTCTGTATATAGTTGAACAGCTCGATGGGGCAACTGTGGCCACACCCCTGCTTGGCTAGAGACCTGCAGCTCTCTAATGGTCCAATGATTATGTCTAAAGCTTTCGGGACCACTAGATTTAGCTCTGACTTCCAAATAAACTTGGTTTGATGTAAATGTGTTATAGGGAAATATCAGTCGCCCATCGGAATTTCCTGCATAGAATGACTGACAAAAAAATTTCCACAAT
>QLNU02015359.1:40122869-40152507 GCA_006491805.2 Dysdera silvatica | reverse complement strand
AAAAATCCCATAAAATCCCATATCGTTGCCAACGGAAGAAACGAAAATTAACTGCTTTCGGCTATTGTATGGAAAGTGGATAACAATGCCGTGGAATTCAAGGCTAAAAAGACGATTTGAATCCTTGAAATCGTCTTCAACCCTTTTACGGTGGACTCAACAACGAACGAGGACACGTCTGAAATCCTACACTTTCACTCTTCAGTGTTGTAATCATGGGCGTTCTCCGGAAATCAGCTACCGTGTAGGATTCACTAAACGACGATGTCCTTGTTAAACTGTTGTTTTAAATCTTTGTTTACGCCTTTCAAGTTCACATACTTTTTCCTTTCGATGTAACGCCTTACACGAGTCATCAGAACGAAAAACTTTATATGGTTGCACATTCACTCTCCAACCGATAAAGAGAAAAGATTGAATAATACATACCTACTAATAGAAACTACTCACTACATTCGCTAGCATAGGGAAGTGGGGAGGTGCTAAGGGACTCCCCATAAAATATCACGGCATATTCCTCTTTAATGTCGGGTCACATGAAACCTTTGAAGTTACTTAAGCACCCCCCCCCATAATTATTGAATTACTACTCCACTGAAAACATTTATGTGCAACACCATAAACGTGTAGGTGCAAAAATTCAATTTTCTAAAAGCGCAATTTAAAAACAGACATAAGCGTTAGCAGAATTTTTTGTAGGGATGGGCAAAGATTACTTTAGCAGAAATAGAAAAAACCTCCATTAAAAAATATCATAGTTAAATATTTCATTTGTTTAATTAAATAATAAGACTATTTTGTTCAAATGGAATAGAGAGACTGAATATTTTTGCCCGTGAGGGAAAAAAAAAGATTTTTTGTTTAAAAAAAAGATTTTTTTTTTAAAAAAAAATCCAGGTAGGGGCAAGTGCTCACTCTTGCCCCATGCTGCCAAAGCTAATGAAAGCAGACACCTATGAAACGACCTTTGCGAACCAACATAAATCGCAGTAAGTTTTAATTGTTATAGAACTCACTACGTTTAAAACTTGATGTAAAGTGTGTTTATTTGATGTACAGGCATAAGCTTCAAACTTTGTTTTCGCGAAAGTTGAATTTTGGCACCTACGATATTTGTGCATTATACTATAGACATATGCATTGGCAAATCCATAGCAGCCAGATCCCAAGAAGCTAAAGCCCACATGAAACAGAGTTAACACTATCAAAATGCTATCAGGTAAAAATATTTTATAATTAATGTTTTAAAAATTCAATCAGAACCTTCGAGCACTATGTATATATGTAAAAGAATGGTTGTATTTTTATGGCGCAAGCACATCAAGGGTCATTCAGCACCGTGTGTAGAAGGGTGATAGTAAGGGTGGGTACAGACATGCAACAGAACATCGTCACGTGGCATTCGGTGTTACGCTATGATGTTACAAGGTAAGTATATGTTGAGGTTCAACAGAACATCGCCGCGTATAATCAGCGCGGAACAGCAATACGTCCCATCGTATCTA
This sequence comes from Dysdera silvatica, assembly GCA_006491805.2. Lineage (NCBI taxonomy): Eukaryota > Metazoa > Arthropoda > Arachnida > Araneae > Dysderidae > Dysdera > Dysdera silvatica. The sequence goes on along the minus strand of QLNU02015359.1, from coordinate 40,151,002 downwards.
GTTTGCACTGACTAGGCGCTGGTAGCAAATCGGTTCAAATATACGAATATAGGAGTGCACCGTGGGCGCGTAACGTTTCTTAGATGCGACGGCCAAAGACCGAGAACTGATGGTAAGCTGAAATGTCACGATGTTCTGTTGAGGAGTACGGTCCAGACTTAAGACTTGTGTTAGGTTACGATGTTCTGTTGCATGCCTGTACGTGGCCTAAGAAGAATTAAGAGCCTGGCAATCCATTAGCTTTACGTTCTTGAAAAATGGTTGTGGACGGGCAGGAGGAGGAAGGGATCAGTTAAGAGCTCGATTCGCTAAATAAACAAGGCCTACAGGCCTGTAAATCCTGTCCCTTGGCCTACCAACCGTCGCCGGTTGCTATTGTGAGTTTTACTGTGCAAGCAAATGTCATGCTGCGCCTGAACCTACAGTTTCATAAGGAATCCCAACCGCTTATGACGTAAGGAACCAATCCACGGACAATAGTGATCAGTTAGTCAAGTCTTTTTTGGCACCTTTGGGAGTCGAATCCGAGGTAACGGCATGGTAGACGAACGTGTTACAATTGCAGTGCTCGCAGTCGTCGGAATATACGTAGGGATATATAAAATTATAGTGTAAATATGTTGTAAAATTACTATATGGGTTATTCATAATTACAGTTGTATTTATTATATTACGGTTTATTATTTACTCTGTATTCAGGGTTTGTATATTATAATACAGTTTTCATTTATATTTACGTTTTATTGCTTTATTTTGTTTATTTATATTTCCGTTTGTTGTTTATTATATTACAGTTTTATTATTTATAATATTAAGTTTATTATATATTATATTACAGTTTATATTTATTATATTACGTTTTATTATTTGTTATATTACTGTTTATTATATTACAGTTTATTATTTATTATAGTTTTGTACTATGATTTGTTATTATACTATAGCTTATTATATTATAGTTCATTTATTGTACTATTATTTATTATCTATAGTTTATTGTACTATAGTTTACTTACTGTAGTTTATTATATTATAGGTTTTATTATTTAATATATTTCCGATTATTGTATTATAGGTTTTATTCTTAATATATTTCAGTTATTATGTAGGTTTATTTATGTATTAGATTCTTTCATGTATCGTTTCTTTATTATAAACATAGTTTATTATACTATAGTTTATTATTTATTATAGTATATTATACTGGACATTTTATTTATTATCATAGTTTATTATTTATTGTATTATAGTTTAAATTATATATATAGTTAAAGCTTCTTATAGAACTTAACTATTAAAATCATAGTGTAACCTTCAATACCAGGTCCTATACCTTTTATCACCACACGCACGTCATTTGCACAACCTTCACTAATCCTTTCCGAGTATATACTGTTTGCAAGGACAGCTGTAACTAGGATCGCCAGTCTACTCGAAAACTGGACAAATTTATCCTAACCACCTTCCTTGTCATAGGCATAAGGCCATATTTCAACAACACTACCTTTATCCCCTTCCCCTTCACAACATGGCTTATGCTTGGATTGTAAGCTTTCATAAACCAAATGTCAAAATATCCTGTTACGTTGTCATTGGTTCAGGAGAACAGGATATCCGGATTTTAAAGTTGTATCAAAAATTATGACATGACACATCCATGTAAATTTTCTTGCTCATATTCTCTACAGTGCCCATTGACCTTTCTGAAAGAAACCGCGAAATTGGCAACAAAAAAAAAGCAATTTTCCAAGTAGAACTCGAGCATATAGACGCCCATGTGGGTTTTTTTTTAAAGGGAAGGGAACTGCTTCCATAATACAAAAGTTTTATTTTTTTCATAATACAACCTATATATAAATGCAAATATTGCAGAAAGGTAAGGGGAAGGGCTCGAACGACCTTATCTATTTATAGGCACCCGTGTGCTCGAGTATCTTTAATATCAAAATTCAAATCTTTATTTTCTAACTACAGTAAAACCTCCCTAAGTCGACCATCGTCGATTCCGTGAAAAAGCAGTCGCTCAGAGAGGTGGTCTCCGAATGGAGCTAAATTTAGAATTGGATCTCTTGTGGGTGAGAGAATCAATTTTTTCCAGAAAAGGTGGTCGTTAAGAGGTTTTTGTTGCATTTAATTCTAAGATGCCACCGGAAATTACTATTTTAGTATCACAACTGCAGAAACTTCGTAGGCGATACAGTAAGTAAGGTAACTAAACCTCTTACGAATGTATTATTCCCCGTGTGTGAAAATGTGGTTCTCAAAACTCCATCTTACGAAACCCTTTTCTTACCAAATGCTTAGTCTTCTATAATTATTTCTGGAGAATTTAAGGGCCATTATTAATCACAGTTTGAATACAAGCACGAAGTTAAGCTACAAATAAGTATAAAGATATAAGACAGGATATAATACTTTACCATCGTTAAACCATAAATATGTATAAAAATATAACACTTTCCAATCGTTCCCATGTATCGGTTACGGTTAGTTGAGCTAACTTATATCTTTAAAGGATTGTCATATAATAATTTATATATATATATATATATATATATATATATATATATATATATATATATATATATATATATATATATATATATATATATACAAAACTATATGAAAGTAACAGTGGATTAAACGAAGACACTGAAATAGTCGAAGGAACAGCTCCTAAAATCTTAAAAGAAGAAGTTTCATTTGCAATAAAAAATATGAAGAAAGGAAGAGCCCCTGGTGATGATGGTATTACATTAGATATCCTAAAAGAAGCTGGAGAATATGTAGAAGACATACTTGCAAAATTCTTTACCAAATGTCTTAACAGCGGTAACATACCAAACCAATGGGATTCTGCAACAGTAATTCTTTTGCATAAAAAAGGTGATAAAGAGGATTTAAAAAATTACCGACCAATTAGCTTGTTACCTGCTATTTATAAAATCTTCACAAAAGTTCTAACACATCGCCTGCAGAAAAAATTAGATGCAGCTCAAACAAGACATCAAGCAAATTGTTTTTTCTCGTTAAATCCGGAGAATGAAAAAGTATTGCTCGCTCAAAGCGATTAAATTGCATTGCACTTTAACGTTATACCAAAAACAAAAATCTATATTTCTCTCGTTAAATCCGGAAACTCATTACATGTAGACTCGTTACAAACCGGTACTACTGTATATGTACCAGATATACAAGGTTTCTACGAAGTTCGAATGTGGACAATAACTTTTGAACTAAGATATTGCAACGAATGTTAGGCATTGGTATAGTAAAGTGACTATGCACTTTCAGAAGCGATGAACAACTGCGCCCCTGGTGGCGAATTGAGGAAATTAAAAAATTTATTTCGAAAAATAATGAAAATATGGAAATATTTTCAATTAGAAAGTTGTAGAGAATCCTTTAAATAGTAAGAAAAGATATACGGCTCATATGAAATGTGCACACGTACTGCCACAAAGTGAGGTGTTCCGGAAGTTTCAATTCATCTCTTTCAAATGCTCTTTGGTGTGTTTCGAAAGTTGAGTTGAAGTTCTTATAGGAGAGAGGTCATGGTTTCTTTCCTTTAAGAACTTCTATTCAACCTGTAAAGAACTAAAAAGCATTAACTGAAAGCTATGCATTGAAACTTCCAGAACACCTCACATTATGGCAGTACGTGTGCATACTACATGTAAGCTGTATGTCCTTTCTTACAGAAGGATGCTCTACAACTTTCTATTTGAAAATATTTCGCTATCTTTAAAAATTTTATTTAAAAAAATAATAATTTCCTCAATTCGCCTCCAGGGGCGCTGCTGTTCATTTCAGCTGATAGTACATAGTCCTATATAACTTTTGAGGCAATATCTATCTTGGTTCAAAAGTTATTAGTCGCATTCAGACTTCCCTAGGAACCTTGTATAAATTTACCCAATAAGAGGGATAGGCGTACACATAAAGTTCATAAAGGGGGTGTTAAAGCTACAACTCACATATTCCTATGCTAAATATACAAAATTCCATTGCAATGAAGGGTTACAACAATCCCATCAAGCACCCCGCTGCGTACGCCGGTGATGAAAGGTCTTATCTTTCTCATGGGGTATTTCTCGCCTTCGTATGTCTTGATCAACGTCATCTACTATTTCTCACTGCGACTAGTAATAACGACCATAGGCGCAAACAGAAAGTATATAAGGTGGGGTTATAGGCTTAATAGAGGGATTACAGAACTACAACTCATATTCCTATGTTAAATATACAAAATTTCATTGCAATGGGGGTTACAACCCCATGAACACCCCGCGTACGCCAGTAATAACGGCAGAAGGTCCCAGAAACTGCTACAGAAATATTTCAGGAGCTGTAAAGACGTTCTTGTCCAAAAATGGCGCCGCCATAGATGTAACAAGGGTGAAAACATTTAAGTATGTCATTGACTCATTATAGGATGCTGGAGATGTTGCTCGAAAGGGATAGTGTTCGAACACGTCATTATACCCACTTGCTTTTGCATAAACAAAAGGGTAACACCTTCCTCTCCCATATCCTGTCGGGGCGTTTCTTGATTATTAGCAGCCCACACGGCGGTGTATGACCCAAATATAAACAATACGATGACACATTGTCCCGCATGTCCTCAAAACACATATTTACGTCGAAGAAAGTCAAAGAGCAAATACGTTTAACTCTTCTTAAACGTTCCACCTCGATCTGAATATCATTTCCATGTTGAATGCGATAATGAGAAGCCACCAAACCGTGTCTCGTGTGCTGATGCGTATGAGCTTGAGGATGGGCCTGCATGAACACCAGGTATATACAATGGGGTCTCGTCAATCCGAACTAAATGGAATCGAGACCTATTCGGATTAACCGAAATCTGTATAGAATTTACTGTAAGATATAATTGTTTGATGTGCACACGTAGCAGACCTCGGAAAATTTCCCTGTGCTTTATGGGAAATTTCAATTAGTTGGCAACACCCACACTGCGCTGTTTACATCTTCCGTTGAAAAAGATATCCAGACGACTGAAAAAAGTTCGGACTAGCCGACTTTCCGGATAGGCGCGGTTCGGCTTAAGGAGACATGTAAATTTTATGGCGCAAGGACAGCAATGATCATTCTATGCTAAGCTAGATATAAATATATCTGAACATCCACGTCTAAGTGTAAGCAGTTTTTTTTTTTTTTGTTTTTTAACACGTTTGATTGCCACGCGAATTTATGAGGAAATCCTCGTCAGGCCACGCGCGCTGCTTAGAAGTGCGCCGGTATAGTGGTAGAGCAATGCGATTTTTTGAAAAGAAATATTTAAATACATTAATGATACAATCCTGTAATAAATAAAAATTAAGTAAATTTTAAATAAATTTTAGGTAATTACTTAAAACAATGTAAATTTTTTAGTTTCATATCGTATTTTACACTGTCAGTCACCGATGACTGGCGCGGTTTGAACGGGAAGTTCAGTATCAGTCACCGATAACTGATGTGGCACTCAACGCGTTAATATTCGACATCGTTTGAAATGACTTGGAATCATTTTTCTTCCTTAATTATGGTTATCTCGTGTGGACTAAGTGTTCTAATATTGTAATAATATATAAGAGTTACTACATATGCAGGGTTATCTCCAGCAAGCAACACCTCCGAATAACGGACGCCTCCATTTTAGGGACGATTCCTCTCGGTCCCAGTATACAAGATGCGTCAAAGTTTCCTAAAAACTTTTAAAAAAGTTACAAAAAAGGAACAAATAATGATAAAATAGTACGGTTTGTACGAAAAGATTTCTAGAAAAAATCGGATTTTTTTAGTCGCAAACATTTTTAGTTTAAAAGTCACCTGCGGACGACGCTATTACGCAAGGTATTCAGCAGAAGTATGCAATGTAGGCTTGCATTAAAAGACCTGGATGAACGTGGACGGTTTATTCGAATCCAACAGTACTGCATAAATGGAGAACGTTATCGATGCCAGATCAAGCGTTGCTTGTGAAGTTCTTCTGACTGTTGAATTTGAAGCCACTGCGTTGCGAAAATTTCCCACGGTGAAACAACTGAAGACGAGAAATGTCCACATGTCTTGTTCGCCTTAGTTCTGTCATACAATGTTTTGGAGGTAATATTAAACAACTGTTGCAATAATAAACCGATGAAACGAACAGTTGTCCTGTCCATTGTGTTTTGGATTTGTCAACGCCATTTGTAGATGATTTGTTGGAATAAAACTTTATTTGCTACTAAAAAAATCCGATTCCCCTGCAAACCGCATCTCTTTATCATCACTTGTTCCTTTTTTATGTTTTTTTTTTTTTTTAAGTTTTACGAACTTTTGGCACACCCTGTATATCAACATTTAAAGTTATTTAATGGGCCAAGTGAGATCAAGTCGAAAGGTTAGCGCGACCAGGTTCAATCACACATGATTCAACTTGTTGAAAATCGAATCCAACAAATCCATGTGCTGTGAAGGCAGTATAATAGTGTGGGGCTAACGTGTTGACCTGCTGCGCAGAAAATTGGGATTTAAATCCAGCTAGAACCGAGCGCCACCCTCTCTCTTCTTTCTACCGACCCGTACCCTGAGGTGTGGTTATTCCCTAGGCTACACGTATTAGGATCTGTTGGAAAACTGTAGGTCCTGGAACAGCATGATCGCAGGCATCTTTTCACGCAAATAATGCTATCATGGTTGCCAATGGACCACTGGGACGCGGTTTAAAAAAGAATGAATGTACTTCATTTATTGGAAAAATCGTGGAATGAATGATTTACTGAAAGATTCGGTCTACTGAATGAAGTGCAGAAGGAATCATTCAGTGAGCCATTCACTGAACGCTTTCGTTCACTTCTAACCTGGTTCTTACGTTCCCCTCTTATTCTCTCTGTCAAGCTTCTAGCTGAACAATTTTCCCTTTTACAAAGCTGATCTCCAAGCAATAAGTTTCTTTAAAAGCCGGTTTCTGCTGTGACCTCCCTCTTTGTCAAAGCACATTATAGGGCAATTTTCCACCTGCTTTGTCATCCACCTTGAGGAGACAGTTTATCCTCGAAAAACAAAATACCTTGCATATAGTAACATGAAAAAACATTTATGAAAAACAAATTTACTAGAAACGTAGCACTTCCATCGTAACGCACTTGAGTTTATGGGGCAAGGACATCAGAGATCTTGTGCAGCACCGGGACCTGCACAATTTTCCGAGGGACTTGAGCCTCCATCGCCAAGAAAACAAAACCCCGAAATACGGTTTAGTAGGTATTCATTAATACTACGAAAGTTTGTTGTTACTATGTGATACCATAAAACAAAAACCCACCAATTTGTTCTCACAAAATTTAATTCAACGTTTTTCTTAAACAGTGAATTATCACCAGGGAATTGAATTCCAATTACCAATTCAAGTAATTGAATTTCAATTAAATTCAGATATAATTTAAATTGCCAATAAATTCAGGTAATTGAATTTAAATTACCAATAAATCCCGGTAATTAAATTTTATTTTCCTGAACTAATTGAGACCAAGATGTAAGTTTCGATAACCAAAATTTCTAGCGATTGAGCGTATTAAACTCAGTAAAGGTAATATTGTTTGGGCTTTATGGCGCAAGGACAACAAAGGTCACGTGACGCCGGGATCTATAGTTTTTGAAAAAATCCAAACCTCTTCCGACATGGGAAACGAACTCAAACTACAGTGAACAGTTCGTTGGTAACTTTTTTTTTAACGAGGTGAGCACCGTTAGAAGTCTGATCCGGATTAACGGACTGCTAGGCGAACGCGTTACCAGTAAACCACCATAGGTCCTAAGTAATAAACCAATTAAAAGTAATGAACTGATGAGAAAGCTACCAAAAAATCTTTTGCCAGTTAGGAAATAATAAATCCGTTATTTCAATACAGTACAGCAGGATTCCCACATGTCGAAAATGAAGGCTCCATGACGATTTTCGTCACACAGAAATAATTTTAAAAAATAAGTAATGTATACAGTTTCAAATAAAAAATACATGAATTACTCAGCTAATAGTACAAAATGCATTTATACTGTTATGTCTAATGCAAGATCTCTGTTGTGACCTTTCAGATAATGAATGGGGTTAATGGAAATGATCTTGGTTAAAGGTGCATTCCGAAATCTTTTGGTTTGTTTACATATATTTCTCATCCCAAAACTAAGATAGCTATTGAAAACTACGTTAAACGTCACGTTAAGCCTACCGCTTAACGTGGGCTTTGAACTACGATGCATTTACAACAAAGCAAGTATTCCCCAAAACTACTGTCATAATAGATCTGTAGGCCGCTTCAAGGAATTAAAATTGTTCTGTACTTTGTACTGTGAAATTTTAGATTTTTCTTCTAATTTTTATTTTATTTTTTGTATCATGTGCTCATTTATTGTATATTCGTCTGTCTTTTTGTGTCAACAAATGATAACCAGAATTAATCGTAGCAAACTCTGATCAATTTGTGCATCGCTTTATAAGATATAACAGATTTTCCACTCACACTGGCGAAGGAAAAAAATTCCTTGACTTTTCCTGCAAAATCCTTTTCAATGAAAGCAACTTTCATCTGAACTTCGGTTGGGCAAAAAATGGCTTAGCACTCGTGGGAGATTAAGCTATTCAAAACAGAAGTTAAGCTTTTCCCTGACTTTTCCAGATTTGCTCAAAAAATATCGTTTTTTCCGGAACTGCAGGGGCAATTTCCAATTCCTTGAAAATTCCAGATTCTGCAGATGCGTAGGGGTCTGAGTAACAATAATTACGTCTCAATTGCCGGCTGAAGATTTCTAAAAACCCGCCAGCGGGGACAAGAAAAAAAAAGGATCTTGTTATAGGTCACGAGAGGTCAACTTTTAGGTCAGCGCCCTTCGAAAGTGAAACCTTTCTAAGACTCAAAGCAAGGGTCTCCTGCTGGCCGGACATGGTGCGTAAGTTGCGCGGTGTAGCAGAAACACGACAGGAGATGCCCATCAACTGCACGAACGCCATGAAATTCCTTATCATTTCCCGAGATCGGTAATAAGTATTCTATGCCAGGCAGCCAAAGAATTCCGAAATAGACGTTTTCAGATCTTTTAGTTTTCCCATCTCCTCATTGCCTGTCAGTTGGCATCACAAACATTATAGACTTCTTTGCGTTTGTACATGATAACACTTTTATTATTGTTACCACCACTTAAGGCCGAGATTCTTAAACGGGTTTGAGAATTTGAATAGCAAAAAGGCATTTTTGCTTTCGTTTACTTTTGAAATTTATTTGATTTTTGTTTGAATATTTTATATCCCAAAACTGTTTGGTTTATCTGGAACGCAGAGGTGTAGCCAAGATTTCCTACTGAGGGTTTGCTGTTGGAAGAACGCATTATATTTTCTCTTAGGTTTAACTATCTCACATACGAAGGAAACAAATATACACACACACACACACATATATATATACACACACATATATATATATACACGCACATATGCATACACGCACATATATATACACACACACACGTACGTACGTAACATGTAAAGTATATGAAACACCTTGTGCTTTTTTTTTTAATTTTATGGGAAATCCTTATGTTACTGGGATCTACGGACATTTCTCATTTCTTCGTGGGGGGAGGATATAAAGATTAAAGATCTAATAGGGCGCTTCAGAAGACCTCTGGGAAGGGTCTCGAGTCTGCGCCCCCCCCTGGCTACGCGCCTGCTGGAACGAGCTTGGAAATTAAGCATTTCCTGCAATTTATAAATATGGGAAGCAAATTATAGTATTTTAAGTATCTGAAGTTAAAAATATTCTAGAAAAGGGTATCTGCAAAATTCACCAGATCATCAATATGATCCACTGGGCAAAAATGGAGAACATCTTGCTTATGCTAAAAAAAAGGCGAAAGATTTAATCCTTCTAGCGTTCATGTTTTTTCGGAAGTAACCCCCCATCTTCTATCTCTATATAACCCAACCTCAATAAACAGTTTTAAAGGTTGGATGAAAAATTTCCTGTTAAATTTACCATTTCTACATCTTGGGAATGAAGCAAGCGCCCCCTTCTTTTTTAATACACCATTCCCTAATGTGCGTATGTATAGCGCGCAGCCGGGGGATAAGAGAGGTCTAACCACCTCCCCATATAAATTTTATGGCCTGTTTTAACGAAATTTTAACTCCAGATCTTATGAAATTGAAGCAGCAAATCAGTCTCAGATCCCTCCCTTGACTAAAGTCTCCAGCTACACCTCCGATAAAGGAAAGACATCTCGTAGAAAAATGACCTTTGTACTCCGGTGATTTTACTTTAGGTTCAGTTTATTTAAAAGAAAAAATACCGTAGTATTGTCTCTATTTAAGCATTTAAAAACCAAAAAAAAAAATTTAAAAACGCATTTTTTTGACGTCGATTGCGCAGAATAATTTCGTTACGCTGCAGTGAACATTATGAATTGAAAAAAGCGATTCAACTTGTCTGGGAGATTTAATTCCAATGCCATGTAAAATCGCTCGCATATGCAAAATACTCCGTTTGAAAGTAGTGTTACACGTTGTTGAACACGTCAGATGAAGGTCATATTGAAAACTTGCTGTCAAGGCTTGTTATTTGCCACTTGTTGGTTTCAATAGAGAAAATTCCAGTTAAAAAAATTCCACTTCAAAAATTTTGTTTTACGCTTGAATTTTATTCTTTTTTTTCCACGTCTCCTAAGATGAAATTGGGGTTTACTCTCAAAAAAAGTTTCATAAGTTCTGAACTCATTCTAGGCAGGCTTGGTATGACTTCAAAATATGACACACGGCGCCTTTACTGGAAGCCAAACTTGGTTACCAAGGCGATTAAGATTTTGGCATTCCACTTTCATATATGGTTCACGCACAAATTGTATTTTAGGTAGACGAAAGAACATGTGCCTATGTACAGTGTATATACATATATGCAAAATATTTCTAGGCATATTTAATCAAATGATGGAATTCAAATTTCATAAACTAAATAGATGCGTTCGTATGATGTTTTTTCGTTTGAATTTTCATGGCGCAAGAGCATCTAGGCTATACTGCTCCAAACACGATAAAATCAAAGACTGGTGTATGAACCACATTTAGTAGTATATAATAATCATTAATATATATATATATATATAGCAAAATTGTAGTATGATTGTGACATGTAGTACCTTTCCATTATATTACACAAATACACTCAACCATACATACACAAAGCAGGCCAAGGCAAGGCAAGTACAAGGTTAGACAAAAGCAAGTAGTAATATAACACAGGTAGTAAACTAAGAATTAGTGAAAGTAGAAACTAAGCGAATAAAACTGAATTGTAGTAGTAAGATTAGCCAATGTCTGGCGAATTTGTTCTTTGGCAAGAGGGACAGCACAAAATCCCTGTTATTGGTTTGCTTTTTCTGACTACAATAATTGAGATTTGTGATCAATACTGAATGAACCAATATTGATCAAAACTAATATCTATTTCCATTATTTAAAAATTTATATTTTATATATATATATATATATATATATATAAAGGATGAGATCTTAATGATAAAATTAAAATAATTTTAAAAAACTCGAAGAACCCAGTTTAAAGACTTGTGTTCTATTCAGTATTCAACTATTGTCTAAAGACTGTTTAAAATTTTTTGCTTTGCAGTATTTTTATGTTCATTTAATTTTCGCTGTAAAATACTTCGCGTAATTTATATAGTCGTCAGTGTAATCTATTGTCTCAAAACAAGAATTTATTATATACTAATTACTATTGTATGTGTCCCTATTCTGCACATTGTGAAAGAGATGAGAGTTTAGAAATTCTGCGGTTTCTGGTGCTAAAACGTTAATTTGATCACATTCACCTCAGCAGTTAAAGACTTCTTAACTCATCAATTTTTATAATGTTCTTCAGAATATACTGCAGTTTGTTTAACAAATCACGCCGTTTTATCTTCCCTAAATCCAGGGTCCGCAAAATGCTTTGCTCCTTAAAAATGTTTAAATAGTATATCGCACACCTAATTATTATACTAAACAAAATCCATACTTTCCACGCCTAAATTCGGGATTGTCGTAAGTGGGCTCTGCTATATAAAGTGTTATTCAACAACATTTCCGTGGATTTTTAAAAGACAACCTTTAAAATACCTACTAATCTTATAGAAAGTCGACTAATCTTTAAAAATATTGTATATATTTCGAGAAGTCATTAAATATCTTTTTCAAATTCTGACAAAAAAAAGCACTGATCAGCTACCTTATAATCCGGATTTTGAAAAAGATTTGACTAATTTATGATAGCTGACACCTTGCTGGTAAAGATCAACCTGTCCTGATCTTTTTTTCCGGGTCGTATAAATCACACCACCTGGATTGTTCCGTATGTGGCAATGACAAATGGAATTGTGAAGAAAACTTCAACCTTGCCCGACTTTAAGAATTTATTTCCCCGCGTATGGCATGAAATAGAATGTTCACAATGTAATTGATTTATCTCAACTATCAATTGAGGGGATGGATGCTAAAACACAACTTAGATTGTCATCCAAATGGCAGACGTAGTCTCAACAATTGGTGAGGAGCCATCATGAACGTAATTAGTTACATGAAACACTAGCTTAGAGCCGAGCCTTTATATGAAAGTCAATTTGTTTTATATGAAACACTTAAACCAGGGAAATCTGCCGCCTTTTGATCATTGACTCTTCTGAATAAATCCAAATTTCTGTAATAATATATCCTTATTTTATTTATTTTTGTTTTTGTTTTATAACATTAAAATGAATATCTTTAAAATATTAAAAAAAAAACTTAAAATTTCAACGAAATGATCTCTCCCGACTGAACGACATAGAACGTGCGGCCTTCGAACCCCAATTTAAAGAGTTGATGTTCTAAATGAATGAAATTATCTTCCATGTTAAAGCGCTTTCAAGCGTCTTCTGCAATATACTTTCAACATAATTGCATAAACCCATGAATTATACATACAGAATTTAACTATACATTGAAAGGCCGTAGGAAAATATCAACTAGGATATGAAGAAACCATGGATGAGAACATAGATGTAAACCCAATTAATAATTAATTGAAAAGAAAGTACATCCAACCAAATTGAAGTATGGGATGAAACACCCCCCTCTCCTTTGAATGATGACAAGCATCGAATTGCTGTCTTGTTTTAAGTCTGTAGCACTTTTATGCTATAAAAATATAGTTATTAAAATGCTATGGCAATACATACAGGACACCATGCCGTGTCTATGCCACTCAATATGTATTCTCTTATTTGACCTATATTTGTGTAACGTAGGTTACGAAAAGTGTTTTTAAGGATCCTAATCTTTGCAAAGCGACTTTAGTATCTTGTAGCTAGCAAGTGAAATATCGAGTTACGTCATTTATGATGCATTAGAAGCAACAAGATCACAAGCAACACTGCACACTGTCATTCTTCTCGTGGGGTTTTCCGCCAATTCTATGGACACTGAAAAGTAGTAACACGTATGAAATGGGCGAGTGTTAGCTTTCTTAGTATCTGCACCCAAGTATACAGTATGTAGCGATTTTAGTGTCAAGTCAGTAAAAAAAAAAGTCGCTTGCCATATCATGCGAATATCAAGTGGCTCTAAACCTTTTCTGCTGCAATCACAGATATTTTAGTAGCCAATTCTATTATGCGAGGCTACTTCAGTAGCGAATGCTAAACTTTCAGGTAGATAGTAAGCGAACGAGTCTTAACATGTGATTGAAGCCTTTAAAGTGGAAAACATTTATAATTTTAAAATAAGGGTTTGTCCAATGGCAGCTCGTCTAACTTAATATGCCTTATTCATTATACATAATCATTATATCACTAACTTAATATGCCATAATCATTGTACATATTAGCCTTGAAGCAAACTTGAAAATACCTTTAATATTCACAATAAGCACAAGTATGAAACCCATGGTTCCAATTTTTTAGAAAAATTGCATGAAATATTTTCGCCCATTCCCTCGTTTCACCAAATTCTTGAATTTTGTATGCCAAATAGAGTAAAACCTCTGAATAGCGGACACCTCAGAGTTGAATTGTCTGTACGCTATACAGAGGTGTTCGTTACGGACGTTTTACTATGTACCTTATCTCGAGGCTACTTAAGCTGCTAGGGTAACTTAAGCCATCGTGCTGGGTAAATTTCGGACACTGATTCTGGCAACACTGTTTTGAGTTTGATTGTTAACTTTCATGCCATCAATTCCATATTTTGACGAAGCTTTGGGCCACATATTTTAATAGTGTGTATGTTTTAAAATTAAGTTTATAATCCTTTATTTATAATTAGGATAATTTCGTCATAAATTTATACAGTCCATAAATTTAATCACCAAAATCACATTTTTAAGTTAAATTCACTAAATAATGTAAGATATTATTACCCTTCACAGGGATAACACAATTGCCAAATAATGGTCAACACAGAAAAGCCTCCGGGGCGAGATTTTTGTGAGTTTTTCGTGGGGGAATTTATTATACAATAATTTTTGCCACCCACGTATAATTACAGCTCAAACTAGAGCTTATGTAATTTTGGAGAAAAAGAGACGCCGTCCTCATCCTGGACTCGAACCAGGGTCCCCGCGTTTAGCCCGCGGTGTCTTGACCTACTAGACGTACTTTCGCATTTTTTGCAAAAAATGCGTTTGTTCTTGTCCTCATTCGTCTAGTAGGTCAAGACACCGCAGGCTCAACGCGGGGACCCTGGTTCGAGTCCAGGATGAGGACGGCGCCTCTTTTTCTCCAAAACCAAAAATACTCTAGCTTGAGCTAAATATACGTGGGTGGCAAGCATTGTATAATCACTAAAATCATTTTTAAACATAACCTCAAACAATACTCATACGGTTGTTATACTTCTTAGATTATATTTCCATTTTGTTTTGTTTTTTTCAATATTTTTAAATTTATTGTTGCTCCCTGTACGGGGTAACAAAGGCCACCAAACCAGAGTGGCTTTTGCCGTCTTCATCCAGGATAAGGACGTCATCTTTTTCTCTCCTAAACAAAAACAGATTTAATTTGAGCTTGTTTCTACGTGGGTGTCGAAAATTATTGAGTAAAAATAAATTCCCCCGCGAAAACTCGCCCCGGAGGCTTTGTGTGTTGACAATTATTTGGCAATTGTGTAATCCCTGAGTAGGGTAATAATATCTTACATCCTTATATACGGAGAAAAATTTGTTCTCATCCTCTTTCATCTAGCATTCAAGACACTCAGAATAGCTCAACTGAGGGACCCTGGTTCGAATCCAGGATGAGGACGGCGTCTCCTTTTCTCCAGAAACAAAAAAAGCTCCATCTTGAGCTATTTATACACGAGTGTTGAAAATTATTGTATAAAGCCATTATGCTGGGTAAATTTCGAACACCGATTTTGGTAACACATGTTAAATCAAACATCTTGAACTTTTTTAGTGTAAATTAAACATCCGAAACACTAAAATGTAAAAAAATTTACTTTTTACTTTCATTTTTACTAATAAATATCTTGAGCAGTATATCTACATTTATTTTAGGCCTTTATATGAATTTTTATACCCCATCACCAACTAACGTAAACGAAACAATGAATTCTCACTGCTGGCTTTAGTTACCCCATATTGAGAGGTAACTTAAGCCACCATGTTTTATGATTTTTTTTAATATACATGTTTTAGAAAACTTCCATACGTGTAGACCCAAGTTTTACAACAATTAATTAATCTCTAAAGTAAATGCTCCTGAATTGGCAGATGTTTTAAATTGAAAAGTGGCTTAAGTAACCCCGAGATACGGTACATATAGTCAAAGTCTTTAATTTCGAAGAGTTCGTCGCCGATTCAGAAATTTCGTTCAGATGCTAATGTACGGTCAGGGATTCCTGCTCAGCAACACCATCGCAGCTTTTATTTGGTCGACCGAATGTTTGGAATGTTCTCGAGTCTGGCCAAACAAGAGTTCAATTCTTTCTCAGCCATTACACCCAGTTCCAAATGGCGCAATCCAACTGCTTTTTCAAATTAGTACGACAAAACCTTCGTGGAGGTGTGTCTGAGGACGGGCAATCTCTGAGATCTCTACACGGTTCACTGACAAATACAACACATTCTGGAGGTTTTCAACCTTATCCACAAGTCCAGCTCATGGCTTGTTTAAACTGTGTTTTACTTTTTTCGACTTTGTGTTATTCGCAATATGGGATCGAATGCATTACATTACCTCTGAGCCGAGATTCATTAACACACATCCGAGTTCAATAAGATTTAAATTTAAAAGCCATGAGTTTAGGTTTACTGAGATTTGAATTTAATGGCCAGCTGCACTGGGATACAACCATTATCATAAAACACTAGATGGTTTCCTCAACCACGGAGGGTTGGAGAGAGTTTAGAGGGTTCCACAAAGGATCGAGTTAAAGCCCTGCGGATACAATTTTAATGCTGGGGCTGCCCAAAGCCTTTAAAAATCAAGGGCTCCGTCAGAGTAGAAAAGTTTAGAAAATTCTGCAATCAGATATTTCTTCTTCAACAATGGAGGTCATTTTAACAATGCAACTTTTTTTTTCACCTCTGCCAGTTTTTATTTCTTATCTATAGATTTATAACTACCCAGTAACAGGCGACGATGGGTGAAACTGTTTACATGGATACTTATCAATCTCGTTTGACAAGTAAAATGTAAAAAGCAAACATGTCAAACATCACTGAGGATCATTGCTGGAGAAATACGTTAGTTTTTCTCCAACAAGCGTTCAATTTTCTTAAAACACTATCTTTAGTGAAATGTCAAGGTGACATGCCAAGGTCGATGTTCAGTCAAGCGAATGCTATACAAATAATGTTCAAATCGACTCCTAGTCGAATTTGTTTTGTGGGTAAAGTAACATATCTTTGTGCTTTATGGATCAAGGGCAGTCATACATCTAGACCAACAAATTTTCAGGGGATCTGAATTTGTTGCTTAGGAAAATAAATCTCTGTCAACGGATCCGTATAAGACACCACATGATTTCATAACATTCATATCCAGATCTTTTGATTCTGGTCTATAAGACCGACAACATTCCGATCCAGATCTTTTGACTCGTGTCTACAAGGCAGACCACATTCAGATCCAGACCACCTTTTTCGAGTCTACAAGATAGACGATCTGAATATTGTCTGTCTACAAGACAGGCAACATTCTGATCCAAATCTTTTGACTCTTGTCTACAAGGTAGACCACAGTCAGATCCAGACCACTTTTTTTCGGGTCTACAAGACAGACGATCTGAATATTGTCTGTCTTGTAGGCCCGAAAAGGGTGGTCTGGATCTGAATGTGATCTGTCTTGCAGACACGAGTCAAAAGATCTGGATCAGAATGTTGTCTGTCTTGTAGACCAGAATCAAAAGGTCAGATCCAGATCTTTTGCTTCGTGCCTACAAGACAGACGAACGCATTTCCACCACCATCCTGTTGCAGTTATAGCCAATCTGTGTTAATTTAAATATAAATAATAAATTAATTTCGCGAAATAGTTTTGTAATAACTAATATTTCGCAATCTTAATGAAGAATTTCAGCAATTTATACTCTTAATTACTTAATATTTTTAAATCCATGAAAGTGTAAATATCTCCAATCGATGAACTTCGGGGGCATTTACAAGTAAGCCTGATAGACAGAGTTTCAATATCCTATTCGAAAAACTATTTTTAAAACTACATAAAAGTGAATATAATGAAAGTTCAAAGAATAAATCTTAAAACAGATGTGATTAATTAAAAAAAAATATTATGATCTGTCTACAGAGTTTGACTAAGTTGCATTCAAGGTATGTTTATACGATGAATTTTATAAAGGTCTCAATATGAATTAATAATTACTTATTGATGAATTATTAAATAATTTTATAGGCGAAACACACTGTGTAAGATTTTCTTAGATAAATTCACAAATAGCCACAGTTATAACTGAATCGTAACAGATGAGTCCATCTAAGACAATATATTACAATAATAACTGTTTGTGAATTCCTTATTGAAATAAATTAAAATTACTGATCATTAATCAATAATAAATTATTAAAATACGTTAATTATTGGGACTCGACCCTCCCTCAATAATTTTAAAAGCTCTATGTCTATGTATAAGAGAATAATAGAAAAATGTTAGGCTGAAGAAATACCCGAAGTCATTTTTCGGTTCTACAAACCCCATCTAAAAACGGAAACGTCAGTCTTCAAGGAGAGGAAACGGGCACATAAGCAAGTAAAACCACTTGGTAATTCTCATCATGTAAGCTCATTTTGCTTTCGGAAATTCAAATTATTTATAATTCCAATGCAAAGCTGCATGAAGTAAAACCAGTCATGATCATATGAATCTGTTTTTATAGAATTTCTTTTCCCAAATTGTCTCCCAAAAGACGTACTTGTTCGGTAAAAATGGACAACTACAAGTATAAACATAATTAGATAATAATTAAGATTTTATTAATTAAAATTTAATTGAGATGTGGTTAATTATTATTTATTTAATTGGTTAAGAAACAATTAGATAATAGTTAAGATTTACTCAAAGAATATTTCGGAAAAATATCACATGAAAAAAATACACTCCGCAATATTTGACACTTAAAAAAAAAGGAGGCGTTCTTTTTAACGCCAATGATTTACAACAGAGTTTATTGCTACATTATGTAATAATTTGACTGCAAAAAACGTTTGTTTTCAGATGTTTGTATTATCTTGTCATGTGAAAAAGTGGCAATGGTGATACTTTTCAATTATATGGCTATTTTTTTAATCTTACAAAAATTTTGGGTAATACGAACTTATGACAAGCGGGTAAAAAGTTTTAATACGCAGGTTTTATTAGTTTGGGACGTGGTCATTGCTAACAGTAGATTTATTTATTTTTTTTAATCTTTTGCTGGACATAGAACGTTCCCCTCTTCTAGCTCCTCACCCTCTATAAAGAAGCCCAGTTAAAGTGGAATATAAATTATGAAGAACCAATGATGCAAAGATAAACCAACAATGGTCGTACGGTAATACCATTATGGGACTAATATATATAATATATTAAAATATTGTCATTATGGGATGATAAATATCTTCAGAGATCCACTATTACAATATTCTACAAAAATTTGTGAAACATAATGCATACTATATATAAAATTAAATGTAACAAAACTATGAATAAAGACATCAAAACCTATATTTACATAAATCTGCGATTAGATCCAAGATGAAAATTTTGAACCACCTTTTATAATTATATACATCAGAAATTTTTTATATATAGTAGATCTATAATTTGCCAAAACAAATGGTAATTTGGTCACGTTTTTTCAAGTAAACCGTTTGCAGCTTGGAAATTTAAGCTTTTGCCATTTAAACATACCCTTTTTCGCAATAATTATCTTCACTGCTAAGATAGTTCATTAAGACGCACACAACGCCTAATTTTAACTAACTTTATTAGTAGCATAACCTATTCCTCCGAATGGGCGTACGAGGTCGATGTTTGTTAGACATTGCAAATTCAGCAACCTTGAGATATCGTACTATTAACATTTTCAAACTTTTACCAGTACCTTTCAAGCTTTTCACCAAATCTCTAGTTAGGAGAATAGTCCCCCCCCCCCCTCCCCATGAGATTCCCCCCGGTAGGCATTCCCGACAAACGTATATATGTGATTCTTGGCCACGCCCGTATCCAGAGGAGGGGTTCTTAGGAACGCCCCCACAAATTAAAACCTAAGCTATGGCGAGTGCTTGCTTGCTTCCTAGTTATCACCTTTTTCTATTTTTCAGCAGAAACGTCAATGTAGGGATCTCAAAATTATCCGGTGGGCATGCACATTTTATTTATGTTTATACATTACAGTATATGTAAAACCGCAATTTATTTCAGATTGGAGGGATTGGGCTCCTGCCCGTGGAGCCCAATCCCTCCAATCTGAAATAAAAATTAAAATTATTGAGTTTTTAAAATTATTGAGAAGGGAGTGTCCACGCACACGTATATTGTAATGTATAAATGTACATATTATGTAAAATTGCAATGTAGTTAAAATTAGTGGGGGCAGGCTCGGGCCCATATAACTCTACGCTTATAAATGGGGGAGGATCCAGGGGCGGACTGGGTCCTCTCAAAGGGCGCATACCTTGGATTTTCTGAGGGCGCGGTCCTTTCGCCCATGACGGCTCACCGGCCCTAGAATCGGTATCCTAGTCCGCCCCTGGGAGGATCCCAGACTTCTGCATTCCGGTGGTTCAGGATAAGTAGTGAAATGCGTCAAATAATCCTTGAGAAACGAAAATTTGAGAAACACAGCCTTAAAAATTGTCAACGGCGGAGGATATTATACAGTGGAACCCAGGTTGATTGAATTTTGCTTAACACTAGGTTTATCATGGGTTGACACATGCCCATTTCTACCAAAAGGGTTAAAATGACCCCTTACGGTATTTAATTAGAAAAAATATAAATTGACCTATCTATTATGAAGTTAAAGTAGAAAAAACAAACCTCAATAAAATTTCATCAGTTATAATAATTATATTTTTTTTTATATATATTTTAACGTAAAGCATTTTTTACAAATGGAAATTTTTTTTCCGTATATACTCCATAAACGTATCTTTTGCAACTGACACAGGTAACTTGAGTTTTATTTTTATTGCAAAGGCCTATTTGGCATTTTTTTTTCTTGTTCCGGAACTCTCAACTGCATTCACCAATAGCTCATTCAAATTTTCTGATTCTGATGAACCCGTGTAATTAGCAGCAAGTTCTTCTGCTATTTAGATTAGATTTGCGATTATATGTCTTATAAATGTAAGTAAAAATTAATTAAAATATTCTCATAAAATACGGCAAGAATTTTCTTGAAGAAAATTAACGAAAAGTTTTCTCAGGGGGGGTCAAAATGACCCCTTGGTAAACCTAGTGTTAAACGAAATGGCCTGCCGTGTTCTTTTATTTTAAGTTGTTACCCTTTCAATGTTTTCTGCGAAAACGTTCATACTTATTTTCTAGTATACTCCGGCGAAAAGAACGAGTGGAGTTCCTTAAGTGGCCGTAAACACTCCCCCCGACCCAGGGATCTTTGAAGAAGGTTCACGCAGTTGTCAATTCCAAGTCTTATTTCAAACTGTGGCATGACTGTCTACTACTCTAAACATACTATCCCGTTAATTTCAAGTTAAACACTGGGGAAGAGAGGGGGTGGAAAATCACCTCCGAACATTAAGCCTGCATACATTTAGAACAAGTCAGTTATGAAACAGATCTGTTCATTAGAACATCCAAACTGTCTCTAGTCCCTAAAATTTCATGGACTGTTCCGGTTTCGGCGTTACCACTTGTGAAGGAATGAAACAGAACAGAATTGAGTGTTAGTTGTGAGTGCTTTCTTTTACATACGTGTGATTTATTTATCTCCGCTTTGAAAGAAAGAAATCCTTGACTCGTTTTTTTATTATCTTAATACAGTAATTTTTCAGTATATAATTAAACTTGTTGTTTCACCTTTACATTGAATTTCCAGATTATCACAAATTTTGCCCCCCCAAAATCTGCTCATCCCCCCCTTTATTTCTGTTAATAGGGGGGTCTACTGTACGTTATTCTTATCACTGATGTAGATCGCATCGCCAATTCTTTGAGGTCATAAATTCATCGACAAACTATCATTAGGCTTATCTGTATGTTCAGAAGAGCATGGCCATTAACTTAACGTGCAAGATATTATTACCCTTCTCAGGGATAACACAATTGCCAAATAATGGTCAACACACAAAGCCACCGCGGTTAGTAATTGTGACTTTTCGTGGGGAATTTATTAACTCAGCACGCATCGTAACCTTTGCTGTACCTTGCGCCATAAAAACTCAATTAGCCAATACGATATATTCAATAACCAGATCGTCAAGCCAGGTCCGTGAACTTAGGACAAATGCAGAATGCGTTTTTGAGTTTTGAGGCGCAAGAACAGCAGTGTCATGCTGCGCCGGAACCTACAGTTTTCTGAGAAAGCCAAACCTCTCAAGACTTGGGGAACCAACCTCTGTACTACAGTGTGCAATTAGTGGGTAAGCATTTTTTTTAAACAATTGAGAGTGGAACCCAGGGTTACCACTGCACCACCGCAGAGCTAAATACATAATACAATGGCTATCTACGATGCCTCCAGTCTAACGACCATCCTTAAAAGTGGACAGACTATTTCGAAATGACCGAGATTTTATGGAAATTGTCGTTTTGTCTGTTCTGAGCATCCGGTTTTTGAATATTCTGAAATTCAACGGATGGCATTTTTGCTTTACTGCATAGTCCGTCAAGCGCCTCTTTCCTCCTGAAATTTGTCGAAAATTGCAGTATATCGGCTTGTGACGTCATACTTGGGTATATATTCATTCAACATTTCAATTATTCAGGCACAACTAGAGGTCTATCCAAACGGACAGTGAGTGGTTTACTCCGAAGCGGTGGTGTATAGGTCTCCCCCCACCTAACCCTTCTATAATAATAGAATAATAATTTATTCAAACCTAAAATGCATACTGAGTGGTGCATACAGTTAGTATATGTGAGTTACATGCGACAATGATGATTATCTAGAGCATGTTTCTTTAACTATTTTGGTTACGGAGCCCTTTTAAATCCAAAAATATGTGACGGAGCCCCAAATCCTATCACGTAAACCTTAAGAATTTAGCAATTCGTTATTTATACAAGGGGGAAGGGGGCGTTAAACCATTGCGAAAGCAACTTAGGGATGGGGGTTTCAACTTTGCTTATTTTTCACTTTGGGAAAACTGGGGGGGGGGCAAACTATGCTGACGTAAACATAGCTCAGTTGTATTATTTTCGATGTCTTACGCATCGAAAATAATACAACGAGCACAGTGGCCCTTGTATCAAGTGACAACTGCCCTAACAGAAGTGCAATAATTAATTTTTAATTAAAACCTAAATCAATTTATAAATTTCTTTAAAAAGTGGTATTTGCAGCAGCAAATAAAAAATCAGAGAATAAAAACCTCACGTAAGCATGGGATGGGTCAGCTATTTGCTTCTTTTTTTTTTTATATATGGAAACGGTTACAAAACAGCCCGAAATATATGCGAAACTTTAACTAATACTTGAACGACCCTTAAACAATGGTAGGAGAAAATACGCTAATAAAATACCTACCCTCTTTGTGAAGGATTAGTTAGTGGGGAAAAGGATCACAGGTTTTTAAAAATTTTAGTCTTATTTTATTTCAAGAAATTTTTATGAAATTATGATTATATATATATATATATTAGATATTATAAATGTAAAAATATTGAAAGTAAATTTTTATACAGATTTAAATGATGAGCGTCCGCCCTTAATGGGACAGATGGTATTGCTTCCTGTTTTCACAAAGATCTTTTATATTTGGTTTGATGGATGAAAGCTGCAGTTTTATTTTAGGCTTAACATTCAGTCTATTACGATATTTAGTTTTTGTTGCAACATAAGCTGAAAACCCTAATTTGCATAATAGGTTGTCACAAATGGCAGTAATAATGAAATCGCATTTTGGGACAATTCCAGATACTTACATTCTACACCGTGCCAGAATTCTCCAAGTGATTTTTTAGCGAATGCAGTTTTGTGGACAGAATCCGAAGTCAACGATTCATACCGTTGGGATATCAGGCATTATGGTTTTTTGGTGATGGCAAACGTATTTTTAGCCCACTCATCACTTTTTAATTGTTCTCCTTACTCCTCTGGGAAATAATCCATAACTGAACGAAGCAAGTCTTTCAGATGTTCGTCGATTTCATCAAAAATATGATCAGGAAGCTCATTTTCGTCCATGTCATCGTCACAGAGGTGTTTTAATGTCGGGGAACAATCGACGTTGCGGTCTTTGATAGGTTGTGCCCAAAACTTCAGCTTCGTCTTAAATATTGTGATTTTGTCATTGGCAACAAACACTATTATGTGCTTTCCTTGGAGACCAAGATTAACATCATTGATTTTTGAAAATATGTCGGTTAAGTATGTTAGCCTTTACAAGACATCCTTTTTCAGTAAGCCGATTTATTAACCCATTCAAATTGTGATGAGTGAAAAAAAACAGTTATTTCCTTTTTCAGTTCAAGCAACCGCATTCATGATTTGCTTCCAGAAAGCCACTTAACTACAGTATGAAGAAGCAGAGATTTGTGAGAGCTACCCATATCGCTGCACATTGCTTGAAACAATTATATGTTGAGAGACCGTGATTTAATGGAATTTATTATTTTCACTGTTTCACAAAGGTCAAATTTCAGAGTCATTGGTGTTTTTTTTTTCACTGCCAATGCCTGCCAGTAAAATACAATGACTTGTACAATGACAAATGCAATATAAAATTTAATGACTACTTGTACAATTGATGGCAAATTCTTTGTTTCGTGCAATAGCATCAGCAATTATTCTCACCATAGCTTTAGCACCATCCATGCAAATATTGACGCAATTTTTCCACGGTATTTCATTTCTGTAAAGTAATCGTCCAATATTTGATGTGTTTCAACTCCTATGGTATTACTTGGTAGGGACTCGCACAAAAGAAGGCCTTCCTTAACTGATACCTCGTGTTTGTTTGTTTTTTGGTTTTACGGCTCAAAGACTACAGTGGTCATGCTGCGCCGGGACCTACTGTTTTCCGAGGAATCCGAACCTCTTAAGGCCTGGGGAACCAAACCCCGGACTACAGTGAGCAGTGCGATCTTTATGAGATCTCTGAGTAAGCGTTCTTTTTGCACTGCTGGGAGTCGAACCCGGATTAGCCGCGCAATAGGAGAACGCGTTACCACACTGCGCCACCGCAGGGCTGATACCTCGTGTTTGCACCGGACGAAAACAAGTAGCACTGCCAGTCCAGCAACATAGGTGGATTCATTCATTTGAAGGGCAAATTCTATAGTTTTGAGAAGAGACGTCAGCTCAGTCTTTACGTTCATCACCATAACTTTAATCCACTAACTTATGGTATCGTTTGACAGAGGCACTGAGGAAACCAGTTTCGATGATTTTTCATCTAACATGAATTTTACAGATGACACATTGAGGGCAAATATTATTGTCCATGAATCCAAATGACAGGTAGCTTTCGTCATACTTGCGCTTCTTCATGTTCACTATCTATTATGAATGGTGTTGCAGTTTACCCTAAATATGCATCGCGTCTAAGGAAGATTTTATAAAATTACACTTAAAAAATATTCTTCAATTCGCACAAAATACCGCCAAATTCCCAGATCTCTTTTAAAACACCCCAATTTGAAACTAAAAAACTAGGTTAATAAATTTAGTTAAGAAGCCGCGATTTTTCCGATTCCTGAATATTTTATGCCGATGTTCATCGCGAAACCAGAAAATATTACCCGCGAAACCCTAGGGCTCCAGACAGCACAATTTAAGAACCACTAATCTGGAGCAATAAATTAAGTTAGAAATGTTGTCCCTGGTGTAGGTGAGAGTAATTTTTCAGGTATAAATTTTGTAAAAAGAAAAAAAAAAAACACCGTCAAAAACATTTCCAATATGGCGGAAGGTGACTTCGCCCGTTGCCAATCGATTTTGGTAACATTGCAAAAAATTCAGGAGATAGATGGCAGGTGCCCCCTTTTATTTTTTTCTTCTACTTTTTTTTTTTGTTACCATCTTTTTATTCACTAGCAAAAAGCACTTTAATAGAACCAGAAGTATAATGTTCCGGTAGGGTGGCAATTCGAAAATTATGGGAGAGAGGGGCTCAAGGTTGGCTCAAGGGGTTATGTAAGGAAATGTGTTTTGATATCGGGGGCATTGAGCCCCCTAAGGCCCCCCTTTCCTACCCCACTGTAATCATGTGCGGATTTACCATTTCGCCGCCCCAATGCTACTTTCTTCCGCCCCTAACCGTCCGCCGCCCCAAAATCAGTTGCAGGAACATAAAAATTGTGGCATTAAATATACGCCAAAAACTTTTATATTGACAATAACTTTGTTTAAAAATAAACTCATAAATTGAAACGTAAATATTAAAAAATATTAACTTATATTGAAGCATTATTCCTTTTTGGTATATAATAAATCAAATTCAATTTTATTGAAATAAATTTTAATTTTAGCAAAAAATAAAAGCCTATCGAACACTGGTATTTAAATGGAAAGCATGACGTCTAGCTTTCTTCTCGGCAAAACATCTGATTACATCATCGTATGGTATTGATTTTGTTATATCAGACTCCATGTACAAAATTTTGCCGCCCTAGTCTATAGCCTAGTATAACCTATTGGGAAGCACAGCACTAACTGTTTTAGGTCAGCGGTTCTTAAACTATGGTCCGCGGATTCCTAGGGGTCCGCAGGATAGTATCAGGGGGCCGCGAGATTCTCCCAATATTCCGCAAAGGTTTGGAAAAATTCTAGGAAAAAATCATTTGCTCTTTAATGCTAAGAATAAATTATGAGGGAAGGGAAAATTCCTTCCTTAAATGGTGAAAATTAGTGATGAAACACTAGAAATAAATATGTATGATGCAAATTCTGGGTTTTAAACTTTGAGTTAATTCTTGGGGGTCCGCGAGGGCGAGTGATCTCTGAAGAGGGTCCGCAGACTACGAAAGTTTAAGAACTGCTGCTTTAGGTGAACTGGCATAGCCAGCCTCCAAGTTTAATGGGAATATAGTCGACATCTTAATGCTCCACACAGTGGCGAAGAAAAGGGTGGGCTTGAGCCCCCCCATTGGATATGAAACATTTTTTCTGGCTGCATCTCACAATTTTTAAAACCACTTGAGTTCCCCCTCCCCACTTTGAGTTTTGAATTGCTATGCTACTGGCTCCGCACATAGCATTTACGCGCATCAGAAAGTGTCTGGGCCGAATCCCACCCCATTAGCTATCAAGACACTATTTTCTAAAACTGCGTCACATAATCGCCTTTTAAAACTACTTTACCCCCCCTGTAATTTTTAAATTGCTAGGCTACTGATGGCTTTCATTTATAAATTTCTTTCTTTCTAGAAGGCGAAATCCCCAATACCACTAGTTGCATCATCTCTACTCTCAAGAAAGTCTCTAAATACCATCACAGCATCGTTGGTAAATAACCGGCATGCCTGGCTAATCAAAGAGACTTGGAGATAATTATTCAACTCAAAGCCGTAGCTAGGATTAATTTCAGGGGGGGGGTGAACACTTTTACAGTATGTATCGATACATAGCATGCAAGTCCGTAGCCAAGTTTCATTAAAAATTTGGTTTCGTGGGTGGGGGGGACCGGCCCCTAAGATTCCCCCCTCTGGATACGGGCATGATTCAGCTTAACAGTTAATTCGAAATCTCAACTAATTGGAAATGAATAAGAGTTTACCTTGATAATACTTTCTATTTCTGCTGCCAGCAATATGGAAAATGAGAATACAGGAACTGAAGTGACAACTTTACGCACTAAAAGTGGTCAATTATTCCTTTCGTAACATCGTCGGATAAGATTCATTTGCATACGGCATTGATACATAGTCCAATGTGGGATTGACTCGCCTTGGAGCATTTGGACATGTGACACAAAACACAACGACGGTTTTAAATGGCACTGGTGAATGAGGCGAAACACCTTCCTTCTCTCAACTTCACAGCGTTCCAAAATACAAGCTTCATAACGTAAGCCGAATTTCAACAGGATGGGAAGCTCGTCTGATAGGCCAAAAGTCGCCAAAAGAAGGACGCCAAACCTCTAGAAAGTGGAGGAATAGTAAAAAAATACGGCTGCAAATTCTATGAACGCAAATGGTTAGAATATTTCGTAAATAAATAGTCGAACAGTGATAACAGCGGCTTATTTAGGCCCTTTATTTTAGGAGGGAGTGTCTTGTTTTTCTACATGAGTGAATAAAAAATGAGGATTGAAGTTCAAACGATATGGAATTCCAAAAATAATTGTATTTTACACAAGGAAATATGTTATTTATTTGTATGTCAAATTATTACGCGTTATATGTGAAATTCTTTTATTTTTATGTATAAAATTCATTTATAATATACTTAATTATGTTTTGAATTTTACATTTTCCATGAAATTTACTCTATACATAAAAT
>QLNU02015359.1:40107988-40122769 GCA_006491805.2 Dysdera silvatica | reverse complement strand
ATATTTTATTACATATTCTTTCGTACATATTTTATTACATATTCTTTCGTACATATTTTATTACATATTCTTTCGTACATATTTTATTACATATTCTTTCATACATATTTTATTACATATTCTTTCACACATATTTTTATTACATATTTCAAATCTACATGTATTTGAGAGTTAAAATATGTAGCACATTTTTGTAACCAAAGATGATGAAAGATGGAAAAATTTTATACCCGCGAAAGTCGAGGGATTGAGCAAATTTTGTTACTTTCATGTTGCCCGTGGAAATCGCGGGATAAGCAATCAAAGGATTAAGACGTAAAACTGAAATGATTTGGATTTATATTTGTCACATTCTAAATTTTCTATTCTACTAGTTTCTAAACTTACCAATATTACCAGCACATTATTAAAATATTATTCTTACGATAATATCAATTTTTACATCACAGCGTAAAATTCTAAACCTTTGGGCTTCATTTGACCTCTTAATTAAAGTCTTAGTTGTCTGCCAATGTGCGATGGGTCTAGATGATCTTGTCCTTGCTCCATAAAACACTCTCGTTAATCTGAACCACGCTAATTCGAAAATCTAGTTTATTCAAACTTTTTTCCAGTCAGCTGAATGCTGTTTGGTTACGTCTTTTCAGTCGGATGCCGTTGAAAAAAACATTCAGCTGACTGGAAAAAAGTTTGAATAAACTAGATTTTCGAATTAGCGTGGTTCAAATTAACGAGAGTGTTTTGTGGAGTAAGGACATCCAAGATCATCTAGAACCATCGTCGCACATTGGCAGACAACTAAGACTTTAAAGCGCAAGCATGTGTTACCAATTAATTGGAATTTCCCATAAAGTAAGGACGGATTTTCCGTCATCTGTTACCTGTTGCGCGCACACCAAAACACACATACATCAAACAATTACAGCTTATAGTAGATTCTATAGTAAAGATTCCGGTTAATCCGAAAAGGTCTCGATCTCTATTAGGTCAGATTAACGAAACTCTTTGGTATAGTGTACAAGTTGTTAATCTAGTTTATAATGCAGAAATTATTATTTGATAGTGTACAAATTGTTAGGTTAAAATTTCTTCTTCTTGGGCGATAAGTGCGGGCATGGGCACCCATATAAGTGGGAAGGGGGGCTCAAGTTCCCTCCACCTCAGCTGTTCAAAAATTTTATTTGCCCGATTCTGCTATGCATTTACTTTAAAAAATGTACAGTCACATTTTAAAATAAGGTATTTTTAGTTCATTACTAATTGTCAAGCAGTATCAATTATTTGTGTAGCATTTTAGCATATTGTACAATTATTAAAATGTTTGACAACCTTGAGAAGGAAGTAATATTTTTTCTCACCCCCGCCCCCCCTAGAAATACCCATATGGGCGCCCATGGGTGCAGTTTCTTCGGAAAACGAGATCTCCCCGCTGTATGACATTTGCTGTCCTTGCGCCTTTAAACAAACAATGAACGTATTGAACTGAATTCGAACAGACTTTCTATCATGATCCAGACTAGAGCCCTTAGAATTCTAGATCGATGCATCAGCCGCCATTTTGTTGTACAATTCCGGTTTCATTTACCTTGGCGATAAAGGTTTTCAGTTTTGGCGCAATGATCGCTATTTTGTCATAGAAATAATCAACACTCCGCGATTATCCGACTAATGTAAACATTGGCGCAACTTTTAAGATGTCGCCAATAAATACAATTTGCAACCAGGATCACGTGATACAATGGCAACAAAATGGCGGATATGCGCCAGCTCCCTTTTTTAGGATCCTTGATCCAAGCAACGCCTTTAAGCTCTGGCGTGACTTACGCAAGCTTTGTACAGCTTCGTTTTGCTTGTATTTTATGACACAAGGATAGCTGAAGCTGTGCTGCGCCGGTACCTGTAGCTTCCCAGAAAACTTAACCTCCGTTGTCTATAGTACCAAACCGCTGACTACGGTGAACATAAAAACGACATATATTAGGATATAAGATATTATTACCCTTCACAGGGATAACACAATTGCCAAATAATGGTCAACACACAAAGCCACCGGGGCGAGTTTTTTGTGAGTTTTTCGTGGGGGATTTTTTATTACAAATAAATTTGACACCCACGTATTAGTAGCTCAAACTAGAGCTATTTTTGTTTATGAGAAAAAGAGAGGACGAGAAGGACAGCGTCTCTTTTTCTCCTAAACAAAAAGAGCTCTAGTTTGAGCTACTAATACGTGCGTGTCAAATTTATTTGTAATAAAAACGACACCTGTTCTACGATACTTTTGAAATCGAACGTGGGTTAGTGACAACATAAACGAACGTATTACGCCAGCATAAACAGGGCCGGATTGTCACATAGACAGGCAAATGTTTTGGGGCCCGCTTTTTTTGAGGGGCCGGGCGCTGTGAAGACTACTACTGTGGCACTACTTCAAAATCATTGCCAATCAGACCATATCACTAGAGCAATAATTTTACCGCAGCGTGAATTTCAGCGAATTGTAGAGGGGTTTTTTTTAATACACGTTTCATGCAATTATGTTACTTGTACCGATTTTATTTTCAAAGTTTAAAATTTAAATTCCAGAACGGATTTAGCGAGCATTTTCGTTGGTCCCACGATCCTCGTCATATGCGGGTCCTAGTGTAATTACACAAGCTTAATTTGTACTGGAAAAGGCCTGGAAAATATTGTGTAGGGTCCCACGAAACCTTAATCCGACCCTGAACATAGGGCAGGTTTGGTGCGTGACCTTAGCGAACGATAGGAGCAGGTTTGTTCGTGTCAACCCCTTAACAGATACTTTGAACGACAGCCTTAGCAAATGTTTAATAAATTCATAAAAATTCTTAGTTACCTTTGTATATAAATCAAAGGGAAATTTTAAAAACATTGGTGTCAAATTGTCACAGAAGTGCTCAAAACGCATAATGAAAATAGCTCTGTGGTCGCACATTCATCTAATGTGTCGTTAATCCGGGTGAGACTTGCAACGGTGCCCCCCCCCACTAAAAATGGGTTATCCGCTGATTTCTCATTGTAGTCCGGGGGCTAGTTCCCGTGCCTTAGAAGGTTTAGATTCCCTGGAAGGAAGGGGTCATCTGCCCTATAATGACGTAGTGACAATGCTGGCTCTGGCCGATGAGAGGCCCAATTTGGGTCACTTTTGCCGGGCTTTGCTTTTATGAGCCTTGCACATACAGTACGACCCGCTTATATTGGACAAAGATATATCAAAGTTTCACATACAGTAGGATCTACTTACATTGAAGAAGGATATATCGATGTTTCCCCCCATACGATACATTCGAGTTTCATATACAGTTGGACCGGCTTATATTAAACAAGGATATATCGAAATTTCACATAAAGTATATCCAAGTTTTACATATAGTTTTCACATACACTATAATATCCAATTTTCACATACAGTATAATATCCAATTTTCACATACAGTATAATATCCAATTTTCACATACAGTATAATATCCAATTTTCACATACAGTATAATATCCAATTTTCACATACAGTATAATATCCAATTTGCACATACAGTATATCTAAGTTTTTTCGAGTCCCTCGAACCTAATAATATTCAACAGCCGGTACGGACACATTAAAGTTCACGTATGTATATAGAATATTTTCGTAGCTACCTTGAACTTCGTTATAGGCGGGTTCGACTGTATGTATGCAGAGTGATCGTAAACTCTTTCAACAAAAAACGAGGAGTGATTGTAATACACGTCAGAAGAACAATATTTGCAATGGAACGTAGGGTCGCATTTCACTCATTGTACCAAAGAAGTCTAAGTGCGGAAAACATCCAGTATGCACAAGTATATACAACCAGATAAACCTTAATTTCTTCTTTCACTTCGCCATTTTTCCATGTTCATATAGGGTCGACGTTACATTCTTTTGTTCTCCATTTCCACAACTTTCTGTAACAGACTTCTTCTCTACTCCATCTAAACTCTTCCAGATATTCCGTTACTTTATCCTTCCCTCTCAACTGTGGTCTTCCTCCCTCCCTCTCTATTACCACCATAGGAGTACGCAGAAAGTTCGTAAGGGGATTAGAAGCTCAATGAGGGTTACAGAGCCGTAACTCACATATTCTTTCGTTTAATATACAAAATTTCATCGCGATGGGGAGTTACAACCCCATCAAGATCCCCCTACTTACGCAAATGATTACCACTAGCCTATCCATAATCTTTCCTACATATTCCTCATTTCTCCGCTCTGTATATCCAAGCCATCCCAACCTATATTCTTGTATTTTTCTTCCCATGCGTCCCCTTTTTGGCCGTACCTCTAAACTATTTCTTACTCTGTCCCTCCTTGTAACCAGAGCTGGCCAGTATCGAAAATACATGTATTTGAAATACGTATTTTCGATACATTTATATTTTGTATCGAAAATACAAATTTCTAGGTATTTTGTATTTCGTATCGAAAATACAAATTTTTAGGTATTTTGTATTTTCAAAATACATTGAAGTTTGAAAATATATTCAGTTTGTAATTTTTAACTTCCAATTCTAGCTATTTGGCTAAACAGATGGTACTCAAAAGTCGATTTCATGATCGGTTTAAGTAGACTGTTGAAGCAGATAGCACCAGTTGTTTAGCGTGGTGGAGTGGCCATTGGTGGGGGGGGGGAGGCATCGGGGAAAAGATTCAAAGGGAAAAAAGTAGCAATAATAAAAGGTTTGTAACAGATGGGCGGCGATTGGGGGTCAAGATAGACCTTTTCTCACTCATACTCAGAAGATAAAGCACACGCGATCGCTTTACAAACCGCTTTAGGCAGTAGTCAAGGAAGGAGTGATATGGATTAGCACCATCAAACGGTTGAAAACTACTCAGTGAGGTGCCCAGGGGCTGTTCGGACAAAAAGCCAACCAGATACTTGTGTAAATTTCGGTTCGTCTGGAAAATGCAATTAAGTGAAACTCTGTCTTAAGGTTTCCACTGGATGCCCTGACGAGATCGATTTCAATAGTCCCTTGCTTATGAGCAACTAATAGTAAGTCATATTACTTTTATTGTATCACTGATTTACTTAAATTAATATGCAGAAGTAAAATATCATCTGTATACCAACACCTAACATTGGATGATTATGATGTATATGTATGTCCAATTGGTAGCGTTGGTCTTAGCATATCCTTATAAAAATATTGCCTACATTACTTATAAAAAATTAATAAATATATTGGCATTTTGATTATTACAAATAGTTCTTTTAATTGATTAAATGCTCATATTCGAAAACAATTACACACGCTTGGGGGGTGGTCAGTGCTGGACTTGTGGGCAGAAGGGAATGCTGACGGGTTTAAGCTGGCGTTATACTTAACTTGGCCCAGGCACTGGCAACCAGTTCTGCGCCGCTGATTAAACACAATTGCGGGAAGACCGAGCATTACTTTAGTTATCAAGCTTTTAAGATATTTATTACGAAATGTGAAAATGTGAACGGAATAAAATACATAGATTTAAGGCGCTAAGGGATCAAGGGGTGATCAATGATTTTTGTATGAAACAATTTGTATTTTTTCATGGGCCGGCGGACCGTATAAAATATGTCGATGCGCCGTAAGTGGCCCGCAGGTCGAAGACTAATGCTTTAATTGTTTTTATTGGATTTTCATATGTGCGTCGTAGGAATAATTTGCCTCTTACTGTTATTTTCAGATTTACTATGTATTTATGAAATACAACTCAGAATTAAAACAGAGTGGAATGTTGAAAAAATAAATTAAAGTTTTAATTTTTTATATTATATTTTCTGAGATATAAAACATATTTCGTATAAAATGTTGACTTCCTCATTGCCTTGTGCGCTTGTTTTAAATATATTTATCTATAATACAGGGTTCTTCTAAGCCACTACAGTGCTAACTTTGACATGAATATCGCTGACGATAAAGTTGCACTTTATTCGATATTTTGCTAAGCCTTTTTATTTAGTTCTAAATGATTATTTTTTAATTAATTTTTTATTTTTCTAATCAGGACCAAAACTTATGCTTTTTGCTTTTAAATCCTTGTTAGATCATGGGGGGTGCCTGCTCTCCCTACCCCCTTAAAAGTCAAATCGTCCTGCTGTTATTGTCTTCGCAGAGTGATCATAACCTTAGATTCGCCGCCAGATTTGTTCTATATAGCGCATATAATTAGTGTTATGGCGGCAAGAACTAGAAAAATTTATATCATTTCTTATCAAATATTTTTGCAATTGTAAATGTGGATTCACAAACAATATGAAATGATTGTGACATATGAAATTATGTTGACATATTATGGAATTATGCGATTATATATTACTATGAAATTATGATAATATAGTTAAGATAATGAAATTATTAAGCCAAACTTAGGCTGCCCAAATGCATTAACGACAAGTAAAAAAACACCTTTAGCAAATGTAATTTGTATTTTTGAAAAGTATTTCAAAACACATTTTGTATTTTGTACCGAAAATAAAAATTTCTAAGTATTTTATATCGAAAATACAAATTTTCAAGTATTTTGTATCGAAAATACAAATTTTCAAGTATTTTGTATCGAAAATACATAATTCCAAATATTTTGCCCAACTCTGCTTGTGACACCGTTCATCCATCTTAGCATTCTCATCTCGGCCACTTCCATCTTCCTTCTATGTGCCTTTGTAATTCGCCAGGTCTCAGCCCTGTACAATATTGCAGGTCTCGCCACATAATTTTATGCAATTTTCCTTTCATTCTGCTGCCTACACTTTTATCGCATAACACTCCGCTCATCTTTTTCCAATTTAACCACCCACTCTGAATTCTATGTCGGGTAAAACTGCATACTCCGTCACCATTTGACTTTTTCACAGAATGGCCAAAAACGACTGTCAACGGTCGTCATCGTCCGCCATGTTGAATTGGTAATTTGCAGAGTTTTTAGGACACTGCAATTTTCCTAAATCAGGGGGATGCCTTCGTGGGGGGATTAAGACACATAATATTAAAACCTTTATCAGTGAAGTGTAAGTGGGGAGACTTCCACACCCCCATGATTCAGGCTTACTGCCCGTTTGGATGGTCTTCGATTACTCCTGAATCAGTATAATGTCGAATCACTAAAATGCTGCAAATTTTTAGTTAAAAATAAGACCAGAAAAGAATTACAAAAGTACTTTCGACAAAATTTCGCTGCTGCGAAAAAAACACAGCCTTGAGAAACGCGAAGCACGTAAAAATGGCGTTACAAACTCAGAAGAGACGCTTAAGTATGAAGTTAGAGGATAACGTTGCAAGCCGATCTACTGAAATTCTCGTCGAATTTCAGGAAAGAAAACTAGGTGGCGAACCATGCAATTGCGCCCTACGTTGTATCTCTGTGGCCAAATCTCCATGTCTATCTATTAAACCTTAATTTGGAATTTAAAAAAAATTATAATTGCCTTTCTACACGAAGTGCGGCAACCGATTCAGTCACATCAGTTGAATTAGCATAAAGCCAGCCCTTCACCGTGATAATGCATCCGTCTGTTATACCACTAACCCGGGTTCGATTCTTCTCGGTATTGTTGAACACTTGTCGTTTTTCTATCCACCATACACCAGGGTATGATTCCCTTGCCTGCAAGATTCTGATTGCTCGGGAAACTATAGATCCTGAAGCACCATAACCTTTGCTGTCCTTATGCGGTAAGAACACAAACGAACAAGCATTGTGAAATTGAACATGTGACTAGAGTTCATTGTCCTCTTGGACTTAAAACAAAAAAAGAAAGTTTGATCGTTAATTTGCATAGTATAACAAGCATTAGCTTCCGCCGCCGCCTTTCTTCACAAGTACCTTCATGCTATTGTAATTGCCTTTCATTTGGCACAAATAAGGTTTCCTTACCATCGTA
The DNA here is from genome assembly GCA_006491805.2 of Dysdera silvatica. Lineage (NCBI taxonomy): Eukaryota > Metazoa > Arthropoda > Arachnida > Araneae > Dysderidae > Dysdera > Dysdera silvatica. The sequence continues at coordinate 40,114,867 of QLNU02015359.1, read as the reverse complement.
ATTAACATAATAAGATGCTAATCATTGTTTTTAGTATCCGGAATCAACAATTGTTTTCTATCCATTTGGGGCATCCTGCCTCACACACACATGTTCGACACAAACACGTTTCTTGCATTGCGAAACGGTTTTGCATGCCAGTCTGTGGCATTGTTGTGTCGTTTGACAATTCGTGACTCTGCTGACCAAACGCGACCTGACCAAATGTTAACTGTTGACATTCCTCGTCCCCTAAAATCCGGCTCATTTAACATTTTCCAATCAATTTTGATGACTGTTAACAAAACGGAACCGCTCCCATTGACCACTGTTGAAATGTCCATTGAAGTATAACTTTTATTTCGTTATTAGCCTGTCTTTTCACTACTTACCGTATGTGGAAACTTTCATCCACAGAATAAATCAATTTTTTTTCTAATAATACGAGAAACTTATCAATTTTTTTTAATGTCAATTTCAATGGAAATTTCATTCCTGACTCACTTTATATTTAAAATTACAATCTTTTGTCGCTGCTCTGCAATTACGACCCTAGACTTTGTTTGTTTGGTTTTTTTTATGGCGCAAGAGCATCTGGGCTATACTGCGCCAAACATGGTAAAATCAAAGACTGTAGTAAAAGCCAGTACTTTTTAAAAATTTTAAAACGTGCGTATGGTCAGCATGGTCATTTAAAATGTCAGACAGTGATGAAGAGTTAAAAGTAAGAATACAAACACGTTCCATGAACTCTAAGTCCAATGTGAGTTACTTTTAATTCCTAGTAAATTTGGATTTGGCCCAGCGGTGGTGTAGTGGTAACGCGTTCGCTTAGCGTTCGATTATCCCAGGTTCGACTCCCAACTGTACCCAAAAAAAAAAATACAGGGTAAGTGCTAACCGTAGTTGGTTCCCCAGGCTTTCAGAGGTTCTTCAGAGTCCTCGGAAAATTTTAGATTCCTGGAATGAGTGACTCTTGCTGTCGTTGCGCCATGAAACTCAAATGAGTTTGGTTCGACGGAAATTTATCGTGGTTCGAAGAATAGATTAAACCGTCGGTAGTGTTACATGGAGCATGGATATCTTAATTCACATTGCGCTAGAATTAAGATGTCCAAGGGATGGAAACGTCTGCTGTAATGGTTCTCAATTAGTTTTCATCGCGGGCCATTTTAGATTTTTTTTTTCGGTCGGCGGTCCAGAAGATATGAAAACGAAATTATCTTGTGCGCTATATAGACATGGCGTAACTAGGAGGCTTATCCCCATCCTCACCCCTAGAAATTTTCTGATTCAATGAAATAGCATTGAGGTAAGAGCTTTACCCCCCCACTAGAAAAAAAATTCCGTTTCTTATTTTTTGTAGCCGGGCAAGTTTTTACTGTTTGCTGGCCGCCTATTGTGAATTACTGGTCTACTGTCTAGGGAATCGAATCCTGGACTGCAGACTCGTAGAAAAAAACAGCACACGTTCGCTACCAGCGGACCTACTGTGATATATTGGTAGAGCATAGTTTCTTAAACTTTTTTGGTTACGGAGCCCTTTTAATTCCAAAACCATGTGACGGAGCCCTTTTAAATCCAAAACTATATGACGGAGCCCCAAATTCTATCACGTAAACCTTAAAAATTTAGCAATTCATTATGTATAAAGGGGGCATTAAACTATTACGTAAGCATCTTAGGAGGGGTGTGGGTTAAAACTTTGCTTATTTTTTTTATTTTTGGGGCAATGGAGGGTGGGCTGAACTATGCTATGAAGTCTTAGGTAAGCATAATTCGTTGCATTATTTTCGACGTTTTACGTCGTAAGACATCGAAAATAATATGAGCACGGTGGGCCTTGTTACCAAGTGATAACTGCCCTAACAAAACTGCAATAATTAATTAATTAAAACCTATACCAATTTATAAATCGCTTTTAAAACTTATATTTACAGAAGCAAATAAAAATCAGAGAATGAAAACTTTCCGTAAGCATGGAGGTTGGTCAGGTAGTTGAATTGTTTTTTGTTTTGTTTTGTTTTTGCTTATATAGAGAAAGGTATAAAACAACCCAAAATATGTGCTTAAATTTAAATAATACTGGAGCGACCTTTAAACGGTGGTAGGAGGAAATACGCTAACAAAATTCCTACCCTCTTTGCGAAGGAGTAGTTGGTGAGACAAAGATCACACATTTTTAAAATTTTTAATCTTATTTTATTTAAAAGAAATTTTTATGAAATTATGATTATCCATATTACATATAAATAAAACACCCCACTTTGGAACTAAAAAAATATTTAAATTAATTGAAAAGGCAACAAATTAACACAGTTTAATAAAGTTAAATCATTTACAGCTGTTTCAATAGCCCTGGGCTATTTTCGCCAGAACGGCCAACGATAACACAATGTGTAATGACAAAGACGTGTTACAAACTACGGTTACAGGTTACAATTGTGTTATCGTTGGCCGTTCTGACGAAAATAGCCCAGAAATATTGAAACATCTGTAAATAATTTAACTTTATTAAACTGTTAATTTATTGTCTATTTCAATTGATTTAGTAATGCGCAGTGTCGTCATAAAATGATTCAAAAAAACTAGATTAATAAATTTAGTTAAGAAGATACTATTTTTCCAATTCCTGATTATTTTGATGTCAATGTTCTTCGCGAAGCCCAAAAATATTACCCACGGAGCTCCAAAATATTACAGCGGAGCCCGAGGGAGCGCAGTTTAAGAGCCACTGTGATAGAGCATCACAGAAAACATACAGATAATGCTATACAGAAAATCAGGATATCAATCCAAATGGCCACAAAATCTAGCCATATTTCAACTACTCCTTATTCTTAGGTTACCTAGACGGTTTATTAAGGGTTCCTAGTTCGTTAGGCTAGGGTTAGAGCAGGGGTTCCCAACCTTTTTCCTATTCCCCTCACATCTAGAAAATGTTTGATTAGCGTTCGAAACCCTTACAAAACTAATAATGTACCCGTCCGTTAATAACTTCATGGGTTCATGAAATCAGCAGCTTAATACACTCACTTCCAACAGTTAAGCACGCAGAGGAAAATTCAAATTCCCATTCCTGGAAGGCAATCTGAATTGGCTACACATGAATGGATTATACGCCCGGGTACTACGAGTTTGTGTTCTTTTATCCGTCCAACCCAGAGGGGCACGATTAAAAGTGGTGTCGCCAACATGCCAATTGGACTGTGTCTGATTGGTGCAACGTTATGTTCACGGATAAGTCAAGATTCGCCCTGCAACCCGATGACAAGCGTGTAAGGGTGTGGAGAGAAAAAGGTTCACGCAATCAGCCCCAGAACATCACCGAACATCACGCATTCCGAGGTGGAAGCATCATGGTCTTGGTAAGGATTTCGTTGGGATATCGCACCGACCTCCACATCTGCAGACGGGGTTCTGTGACGGCTGTACGGTATCGGGTTGAAGTCCTAGACCCCACTGTGAGATTGTAAACTGCAACAATTAGTTCTGCTTTCATTTTCATGGACGATAATGCGCATCCCCATAGAGCTGCCATCGTCGACAACCACCTGGAGAGTGAGGGGATTGCGCGTATGAAATGGCCGGCGTACTCGCCCCACCTTAATCCCATTGAAAATCTCTGGCATGCCCTCGGCCGTGCTGTGTGCACACGTTTCCCACCCCCAGCCACTCTCACAGCTTTGGAAACTGCTCTATAGGAGGAATGGCGATTGGCTCCGAGGTGATTGATCACCTCATCAAAAACATGGTCACACGCTGTAAACTTTGTATGCAGATGAGGGGTGCTCAAATATCCTATTAGTGTCGGTTTTTGTTGTTTGTTTTGACTTTAACCCTCAGTTTGTTAATGACTCCAATATGACGTCATCTTATAATTTATGAAAATTCAATATTATTTTCATCTCTGTATGTAATTCTTTGTTTCATTGAATGCATAAACATTTGTGCTACTTTCCTGCCGCATTTCTTGGCAATCAAAGCAGTATTTATCCATTTTTTCGCATTTTACCGCTCCGTGCTTAACTTTTGGAAATGAGTGTATAATAAAATATCCAGGAACGGATTCACAAATTATCGCCGGATAATAAAAGCAGCAGCGCCGCTTATAAGAATCAAACAATTTCAGTGGCTAAATCTATTAACATAGTAACCGTTCAAAGAATCAATATCAAATGCATGTTGTTCGTGTGCATATCGTCTTGTCCCGCCATGACCTTAGCTTCCCTTGCACCATAAAACAAGCACGTGTCCTACGGTGACGTCATCAGTGACGTAAAAGTAACGAGCTGATCTATTACGTGATTAACCATAATTTATATTATAAAATATCAACCATAACATTAAGTTTGATTTTAATGGAACCATAGAACTTACGCGGATGTTTCGGCCCATTCTAATTCGGTTCTCTAACGTAACGGAAGTTCGGAACCCTTGAAAATGGCACAGAACGATCTTTGCTATCCTTGCGCCATAAAAATGCAATCAACCAATCCTTGAAAAGCTCCCGTCGCGGCATAAACAGGGGCGCCAAGAGCCAGCGCGGGGCCCCAGAGTCACTTCAACCGGCCCCGTGACCCCTTCCTTGGGCCGAGCCCTTCATAACATAGGTCCTTGCCAGCAAAGGGGGGGGGGGCCCTAGACTACATCCGCACTGCAGCCCCTGCTGCCCCCCCCCCTCCCTCTCGTCGGCTCTGCGCACAAATAAATAAACGAATTAAAATATAAATAAATACGCGAGGCTGTCTATATTTTGAGCCTCAATGTAATTTTTAGAAGAGACTAAGAAAGCCACTTTTAATTCTTTTCCTGACTTTTAATTCTTTTCCCTTTAATTTACCACGAAAATCCTAGTACGATTAGAGTAGAACGTCTATATTCAGTGCCGCTTTTAAGTTCTTCCTCTTCCTGTTAAATTGCGTTCTTCGTTTCAAATTTGGTTTCAACGAATTTGTGCATAAAGCGTGTATTTAGGCGGGCTGGTGTACAAGGTGTCGGAAAATCCTACAAACCAATAAAATTTACACTTCATACGTTTACTCTCATCCTGATGACGTGTTCTGCGCGCTCTTCCTTATGCTTAATGCATTTTTTCGGCAGCTGTACAATGTTTGGTTCGATTCTTCCTGACGTATTGGGATCCACAGCAGTCCTTACTATAATTTCCTCAAAGGCGATTGTCTTAGGTTTTTATAACATTCACCGATGCCTTTCGGAGTCACTAAGTACGAAGTCCAATGAGTGTACGAATGCTTTGATTTTTTTTTAAACCTGCGGTGGTAACATGTTTACCTACTGTTCTTTCACGAAAAGAAATCGGACAGAACAATTGGAAATAGCAGGGGGTGACGTCATAAACGGCCTATCCCATTGCAGCAGAGTGGGGACCAATTTCAGAACTCGATTTTGGCGCCAACAAACATTCACCAAAAGCCAGTTCTGAAATTGTAGTCCTCCTCTGTTGTAATTAACTTGCCCGTTTGTGACGTCACCTCCCGTTATTTATAACTGTTCCATCGGACTTCTTTTCGTGAACGAACACTAATGCGATGTTATCCCAGGTTCGACTCCCAACGTTATCAAAAAAAGCAAGCTTACCTATTAACCGTTCACTGTAGTCTATAAGAGGTTCGGATTCCTCAGGAAACTATAGGTTCCGGCGCAACAACATGATCCTTGTTGTGTCATTGTACTGCAAAACTCATGAATGAATGAATTTTTCCTCTTTAACATCAAAAAACGTAATGTCATGTGTGTAAGACATGTCTCTAAGTGTAAATGAGACTTAAGGGGAAAAGTATTTCATAGACAAAACTTTCCCGGCGTATGTCTACTTGGAGGTAGGAAAAGACGACAGGTGACTAACCCGGCCGCTCCCGCACATAAAAGAAATGGATTAAATACGAGAGAAAATTTACATCATTGATTATTTTAGCCAAGAAAAAAAAATTACTAAGAGAAACTTAGCCTAAAGATTTCACTTCTAGAATCGAATTGTGCCGAAATTGTCCATTTTCCTAAGTCTCCTTTTCCAAATGTCCTTTTGCCTTTATCAAGTGAAGGCTGAATTCTGCCTTCGGCTGACAAAGGGAACAGTTGGCTCCCGTTATTCGTCGTTTTTAAATCCAACGACAAAGTCGAAATAGCAGTAATAAGCGTAGAAAATGAAAGTAGCAAAAACACTATGAAAGTACATATATTAATAAGTAAAATCATAATTAATCACAGTAATGAAATAAAAGATTCGTTGACAACTGTTTCGAGGGATATATCCCTCCTCTTCAAAGCGATTAGGTGCTAACGGTTAGGGCGATAAAAATTATCGATTTTTTTTTATTACATCCGTCGAAACAATTGTTAACAAATCTCTTAATTTTCAACTGTGATTGTGTGTGTTTTTTTACTTATTAATAGTTTACGTTTTAATCAAACCAAATTTTTTGTCTCAATGTTTTTGTAGTTTGAGTCACGATTTCCATAAATGTTATACTGAAGTTTAGAATAGTATTATTGATTGATGTAAAGTGTAAAGTGGTCCAATATTGAACGAGCTGTAATATAATGGGGTTCAAGCTACTATTGAAACTGTGCGTGTCCTGAAGAAATACTGTTCCTTTTTGTTCTTCTTCATTCTGCTCATATTTTACCTCTTGCGGTTGTGATATTTTAATGGGGTGCTGTCTAAGACATTTCCTCGTAAAGGTCCATGAAGAAGAAATTACCAGACTTAATTCTACAGGAAAATGTGTGCTTTTTCCTCCCTTAAAATTTCGCTTATTTCGTTTCAAATATATGATTAAAAGTCGATTATAAGCAATTATTGATAAAGAATTCCATTTCTTTGAATAATAACAATTGTGTTTGCTACAGCAACGGCCCACGAACAGGTATGTCATA
>QLNU02015359.1:40080366-40107888 GCA_006491805.2 Dysdera silvatica | reverse complement strand
TTTTCTCGGAGCTTAATTTTTTCTGGATTTAAAGCGCCTCCGACGCCCCCCTGCCACGTTTACCATGTTTCGCCGGCCCTTGTGATTCATAGTTATAAAGAAGAGCGCGCCTGAATTAGGAAATTGCTCGAAATACAATATACTACATAATACATGCGTATAAAAAATTGTTTCTGTATAGTATGTTGGGGTTTTTTATGGAACCGTAGACTTTGATATATGGAGATTCTACCGTGTGTATATACAATATTTATTAAGCGCTGTGTGTATGTGTATATATATATATATATATATATATATATATATATATATAAAATCAAGAAACTATAGTATTAGACTTACATACACCTACTTGTTTAATTTAATTACTTACAATGTGCAATTTATGTATATTATGTAGATTTTGATGCCAATAGTCTGCCGAAAATAAACTTTACACATGTTTGTAGAAATTTGTCAATAAAAAATTTTCTCAAAATTTTAACCATTTTATACAACATTTAAATAATATGTAAACGTTTGGCATGTTTATGGAATTCTGGTAACAAATAATTTCACAAAATTTTAAACATTTTTAACAATATTTAAATAATATAAACACAGTTTTCAAAAAACATTTTAAATAATTTTAAACTTAATTTTTAACAATGCGAACCCAATTCTTCATCAGGGTGCCGTATCCGCATTGTCAATTTATGTGCTTGCTTTTTCTGAGACATCCACAGCAGCAACGCCTTTCCCCATTTTACAACCATCGCCAACTGCTATGGATCTCACGGCAGCTGAACAAACAAATAAACACTAAAATCAATCTCACATACAAGAGAATTACATCCTTGCTCAACAAATTGGACGTGAACACTACATTCCGAACGTGAATCCAAGATTCACGTGTTGTTTACATTGTGCTCACGTAAGTCGGGTGCGGTTAGTAGAAATATTTTACTATTGCCAGATCCCTATTTACAAATATTTACAAGTGTATCTTAGTGGAATCGTCACTGATCTCAACGTCGCAAAATAAGACATGTCTAAACGTTTAAATGAAATATCCGTTCGAACCTACTAAATACATTACTAATTAAGCCGATAAGGATTCCATTATTGATTAGTAAATTAAACAGTCTAAAAATTTCTTTCAAGAAGTTATTGTCATTGTTATAAATCCTATTAATTCGGCAAATTTGTAAGATAATGATATTTTTAAACACTTTTTTGCTTAAACATGACCCGAAATTGGACAAAAGCAATACCTGGAAATCAAAGTCTTCCCTTTTGTCGTAAATTTAACCTTTTATAAAATGCGATCACTCTTTTCAAGAAAAGAGTGATCGCATTTTATGGAAGGCTAAATTTGAGAATCAGCTCATTTATATCTCCTTATTTGTTTCTAAACATCAAATTCCACAAGAAACCAATTGGATTTCGGTTCATAATTCCTCCCTTAGCGATGATTTCAATTTGCCCCATGAGGTGATATTTCTTTGACTGTGGATGGATGGTAGGGCAATACCTAGTAGTGATTTTTTTTGCATAGATAAATTTTTGCAAATCTGACCATGCCATTATAGTGGCAAAGTTTTTGAATTCTTCTTGATACTTCTCAATAGAGCAATGTCGATCTCCGTCGAATGGTTTAATAACACAGTTTACTTCATTGAATCCTATTGATAAACTTGGAAACTGGGACATACCTTTTCTTGCTCTTGAATTCGCTTTTTCTATTTTATTCTCGTCTTTAAAATCGTCTTCTGTTTCTTTTACCAAATTTTGCTCCATTACTTTCAGATCTGATAGACTTAATATCATCCTAGTCAAAATTTCATCTCACGCTCCATTGTATTTCATATTTAAAATATTACATATAATTACGAGATTGTTTAGTTTAAAGTTATTATTGCTGAATTTTACTTTGTTTTTGAAGCCTTCACTATTTTCCGAATCGAAATTAAAACCATTGAATTCTCTGAGTCTTTTTCTGTTCTGTCTATCGCCGCCTTCTTTCAATATTATTTTGTACAACTGTCTAATCTGTTTTCCGGATGCTGATTTAAAGTTTTTTCTATTAATACGTTCAGATTAAGATTTGCTTCCGACATTATAAACCAAAATTATACTACTTGCGATGGTTGGCACTGTCCAATTCAAACGTCTTGCGTCTTTATCCCGTCTTTACGTCTTAATATCTTGCTTTGCGTCTTTATCTTGCTTTGCGTCTTTATCTTGCTTTGCGTCTTTATCTTGCTTTGCGTCTTTATCTTGCTTTGTGTCTTTATCTTGCTTTGCGTCTTTATCTCGCTTTGCGTCTTTATCTCGCTTTGCGTCTTTATCTCGCTTTGCGTCTTTATCTCATCTTTATGTCTTTATTTCATATATCCACTGCTTGAGCAATCTTTATATCATCCTTATACGTCCTTACATATCCGACTTCTGACACCAAAAAATGTGGGATGGCGTTTTCAAAGGTTGCAAAAAGCAAAATGATCAGCATTTGCACAAGGACTGCAACGTATTTATTAATAAAACACTTTTTTTACACCAACTAACATACTACAAACTTCTGACTCATCTTGAACTTCATTCTATTCTCTCTCTCTCTCTCAATGCAACATTTTCCTCTTATTTTTCCGCTCGAGGTCGCGATATTCGCCTATCTTAATCTTATATATTGATGCCATCCAAGCAAGCAAAACAACTAAAGGAATCCAATTCATATATATATATAATATCGCTTGACAAGTCCTGTCGCCATTGGCGAATCAATTTTTGCAGCTGGCGAGTGGAAAATCATCTTTTCCTGCTCGGTGCATTGATTCTTATTGAGGTGGAAGAATACAGTTTGCTAGGATTTGTTGAGCCCTGTATATGTATACCCGAGGCGCAAAAATGTCTCGGTCAATTCAGACTTGATTACATTAGTTGCTTTTGTGTTGTGTCATAACATGACATCATATTTAAAAAATGGAACAATGGTTCCAGGATATAAATTTGAGCGTAAAAATAGAAGTGTACTTAATTACTCACACATATAGCAATTAGCAGCAACTTTCTCAACCTCCTTTTTTTTTGTATTAAGAAAATAGAGAAATTCAATTAACTTAGATTTGGCATGTTTTGGTTTTGGTTTTTAAGTATAGACTAATAAAGTCAATTGTGACGCTTTATTATTCTGAGTAATTATAGTTGTTAGGGACTTGTGTTCTATTATGCTACTTCGTTGTTGAAAACATTGTTGTCCAAATGGACATAAGTGAATTGAGAATGTTGTTCAGCGTTAATGATGTCTATTGTTGTCGGAGAAAGTGGAAAAGAAACTGGCGAATGACCTTTAGGTTGACCTAGTCGTTATGAGTAGGACAACAATGCAATGATGGTGTATTTATATTTTTTTTCAATACTGAACGCAGAAACTGTTTACAATGAAGGGTTTTTTGGTTTTGGCTGGCCTAATGATGATCCGTTTCTAATTTTCAATAATAACAATAATCATCATCATTACTATTATTTTCAAAGTATTAGTCATTATTAAAACATCATTAAACTATAGTTAAGATAACTTTTTTTATAAAAGGAATAGGTAGAATTATTATATTTTTTTATTTCATTTTTTTTTTCTGTTTCAAGTAATATGAAAAATTAAACTCATTCTTGTACAATCCATTCTTAAAACTAAAACCTTTCTAAATAACCATACTGAAGGAAATGACTTGATGAACGTTTGCGGTGCATTGAAGTGGGGGATATGGTGCCATCCTAATTCCACGCGTAACGTTTTATATTTTCGTTTACTTACGGGAAGGGACTTTTTCTAGAAAGAACTTCTTTTCTCGAAGAGTATAAAACGAATTTCTTTTTCTAGAGAGAACTTCAAGAGAAAATTTCTTTTCTTGAAATGTATAAAACGGGAGAATTTCTTTTTCTATAGAGAACTTCTGCAGAACTCATTTTCTAGAAAAATATGAAAGGAGAGAATATTTTTCTATAAAAGTATAAAACGAGAGAATTTCTTTTTTATAAAAGTATAAAAAGAGAGAATTTCTTTTTCTGGAGGGAACTTTCTAGAGAAGTATGAAACGAGAAATTTTTTTTTTCTAGAGAGAAATTCCACAAAGAATTTCCTTCTAGGGAGACTACTCCCCTTTAACCACTCCCAGTTACACCAATGCTCATAATGGTTTATTACTCATTTCTGTGGTCTTTTAGCGTTATTTTCCATTCTCTAATTTATTCATAAGCACAGAGGTGTACGCAAAAAATTTGTAAGGGGTTTATAGGATCATTAGGGAGGTTACAGAACTACAACTCACATATTCCTATGTTAAATATACAAAATTTCACTGCAGGTGGGTAACCCCAACCCCCATCAACACCCCCTGCATACGCCAATGCATAAGCACAATAAAATATTTGAGGTTGTCATATACTTGGAAATAACGAAAAATATTGACATTTTTATTGAAAATTTTAGTTGAATTCGCCCGTGACGCAAAATTTCCAACCCCATAATTCACTTCATATGTAGTAAATGGTCATTGTGTCACACTCAACTGTATCTTCGGTTAGAAGATTCAAGCCGCTTATTGGAATCAACTGACCAAAAGGGAAAGAGAGCTTGTTGAAATAAAACGTACAAGACTAAGGACATCTCGACCTAGGAATAGAAAGCCGTTCCCGGAAAATATGGCTTAAAAACAACTGTTTTCCTCCTACACCATCTTTGTATGATGTGAAAGAAGTCATCAGTGCGAAGAAGACAGGCTTGTTACTTATGGAGAAAAAAACCCATTCACTCAATAATTAATAGCAACACTGTCCATGTAAAAAAAAAATAGATGCCCTCATTTTTGTTTAAAAAAAACTTCCTTTTGATGACAACAATCGGTGATAGATCTTCCGGTACTGGAATAGCACAGCAATGAGAAGATAGTTACCGCCAGATTATCGCCCGGTGCGATAGCATCATTCAGTTGGTAGTTAAAACTGTCTAGATTTTAATTGCCAAATGGTAAAACAATTCTGCGGCAAGCGGATTCAGTTAAACCATTAAAGAAATACGTAATTGTCGTGGGAGATCTTCGGATGAAGACAAACCCAATGGCCAATCTTTTAGACTAATTTTTTTTTCCATTCCTCATTGATCTGTTTCTGTAGATGTCAAAACAAAATCAATGAAGGCCCGTCGTCTAAATGCGTGTTTTTTGATTCAACGGACTCCCGCCCACAAAATATAAAATATAGAGACACATAAACCAATCCGCGTTGGGCTTTCTTATGTGGATTTGTGATTTTATATTTATGATCCAGCGCACATAGCCTCAGTTGTCCCGGCGCTTTAAAACATAGGCTATATATTTTATATATTATACCAAAATTTATTGAAAAAGGCAAAACAATAACAGATTCAATGTTAATCCGAACCTGCTAAATTAAATATTGACCTTAGTCGATTTTCTTTTATTTGCTTCTTTTCCCTAAAAATTTATATTCCACAGCAAACTGTAGGTGACAGTATAGTATGACCTCAGTTGTCCTTACAGCATAAAATACAAATCCAACTCCTAGTAGGTTTGATTGTCTACAAACGTGCTGTATTTCGCAAAGTTAAATTATCAGATTCGTTCCAGATGATCCAATATACAGTTCTAAAACGCAGGAAATGTAAACTTCGATTAGATTCTTATAGTACATACACACCCCATTGGTCCGATGGAATAAAACCATCTAGGTTTTAGAGGTGATGGAGTTGCTCTCAAAGACCAGTATGCTTAGCTACATTTAGAAGAATCCTCAAGAGGATACGTTCAGCTAACCATTGTCTCTCAAAAAAACTTCTTTAACAAGTCTTTTGTTTTCGAACAGACAGTAAAGCACAAATAATACTATATATACCATGGTAACTGACCACCTCGGTTTAGATTTTCCTTTTTTTAATTGAGAGGGGGGGAAAAATGAAGCAGAAACAGCAAATGAGGACAAAACCAAAACTTTTGCGGTTTCGTAGAGGTAGCAGGGCCGTAGCTAGAGGTTGGCGTGAAAGGCCCATGCCGGGGCGTAGGTGAAGAAAGGAGTAAAATTAGCTGAAATAATTCACAGGGTAGAATATGTCCGTGGATAGAAAGCGCAATCAGGGCAGTTCTACCAAGGGCGCAAGATCATCTAGTTATACGGTGCTGAGAGGTAGGGCCGTCTTCACGCATTATGGGGGCCATTTTTTTCACTAATTTTTAAATTTCTAAATTCTTGCAAGAAGAAAATCCATAACAATCATCATCAGGGCCCGATCATGCCTTTGTGGGGCCTAAGGCCAGGCACATGTTTGTGGCCCTTCTCATGAAAATTTGGAAATGCCCTCAGTAGAGAGCTGAGCCCATTTCGAAGGGACATTGCAGAATTGGTCCCATCATAAGTTGGATAGGTAAATACAGTAATTGATGCCTCCAAATAACGGACGATTAATCTGGTCCGTAGTACATGTATATATCAGCGCATGTACCTCTGAAGAAGGGACACCTCTATTTAAAGGACAAAATGTATTGTGCAGTGGGTATTCCTTATTGGGAGGTAAGGCTATAATAACAGATGCACAGTGCGGCATTTTTTTTTTTTTTTCATTTTTTAGGGAAAGATTTGGTAAAACAAACAATTTATATACAAAAGTCAAATAACATTCTGGGTTTTTTTTGGGGGGGGGCCTAAAATTTCGAGGCCCAAAGCCCTGACTTCGGACGCCTTTGCAGTGATCAGGCTCTAATCATCATCATAATCATCACACACTACGCCACATACACAAACATGGCCAATTTGGGACTCCGTTAACCACTTGTTAACGGCACTGCTTAGAAGGAACGAGTTTTCAATCGAAAGGAATCCATTGTTGCTAAGCACTTGCGATTTTTTTACCAATCCATATTCCTGAGTTTGTTTCCTTAAGCGACAAAGGTTCGAATCCCTCAGAAAACTTCAAGTCCCTGCTGCACTTATAAAGATATGATATCTATATGATGAAAGAACAGGTAAAATCATCCTGATTTTATGGGTTCTTGTATTTCAAAACATATTCGATAATATGAAGAGAGAGAAAAATGGCGCCTTTTCCACACTGCCTTTGAGGTACTACTTCACGCCACAATCATAATTCGAATCTTGGCAAGTCACGGATGAATTAACCGCTGATTTGATTATTGTCTTTGGTAAGCAATTGTAATTGGGTTGGATTCGTTTACACGAGGTATGAAAATACCAATTTGGTAACATGTTAGATGAACTCACCTGAACAATGGCACTCTTCATAAAAAACGCACAATAGCTTCTCTGCTCTTACGATCATATGACACCTCAATATTCGGGCATAAATCTCGTATTCAATCGATGAAAGGAAATAGGCTGAAATTTGAATTTCGAAAATAGACCTTTTACCCTTGCACAAAAAGTGATTGTCCTCAAAAGATGAAAGTTTGGTATTTATTTGCGTTATTGAAGAAAGAGGCATTCCAATGCATTATCGTTTGTTCGGATGCATGATTTATTTCAATGCATTCCTCGGAGTATATTGCAGTGCTGAATTCGTAATTGTGGCTCTGATTGTACGTCACGGTAGTCTTTGTGGATGGCGTATGCAGTACATGTAAAACACAAAGCCTTAAAAAAAATCCTTTAATGATCATACTTTCTCAAGTAAGATTTTATCATTAGCTTACGAAGGGTTCAATGGTCATGACCGTCGTCTTCAAATTAGATGTGCCGGATTCCACTTACCTTGGTTGCATGTAAACCTCCCATGGCTACAAGGCCATGTTACTTGTTCCACTCCTGTTGACCAATGGATCAAAATCCTGTAGGGTGAGAGGGATAAGGTTTCCAGGAATATACATTCTATTTAATGGAGCTTGGTCCCAGTGACTCCTTATTGTTGGGTCATTGCAAGTGGGTTGCGAAAGCTTTCAATACATCAATAATTGTGCCCACCTCTTTTAAATTCATGGGACTGACAGTTACAAAATACATAATAAAATAATCGAAGCTCTATAATAATATGAGCTCGGATCTCAGTGTGATAGATAGAATGAATCATGGTTAAAAGATAGCAGATCTTGTCTTGTCTAAAGATGCTGATCTTGTGCAGAATACCCCACTGAACAATGTTAAATCGTAAAAATAAATATCTGCCCATTTTTAATCAAAAATCTGATATCTGCAGATGTTTACTCGAAATGCTAATGGCATCTATAATACTAATGTACTAGCAACTTAATCAAAGAACTTTCGATTTCTATTGGTAAGAGACAGTTAATATTGGAAGGCGTAAAGAGTTATCGAAAAAGTAGTCTAAATGTAGTATTTCTAGCCAAAAAGACCTGTAACAGATGAAAGTGGACTTTTGTATATTTCTTTTCAACCTTTCCTCAGTCTATTCAAAAAGAGTTCGTACGCTATCACGTAGCCAGCTTTGGCATACTTACCCTTATCAAGAATCATTAATGGATAACGTACCATCAGAATGCTTGCACAAAATCTCACCAAAACACGCAAAGCTCTCCTGGCCGTGACTTTGTCCCTTCCGGTCTAAATGCTACCCTTGAAAAAACGAGATCAGAGAATATGATGATCATCCCACGCGAAAATTGTAAATGATTTCGCCCCGCTCGCTTTGCTTCACTGCGTACCAAGGGCTTTCTCTGGTTCTACGATGCGGGTACTATGGGTCATGAGTTGGTGGAGAAACTTTGCAAGAAGCGCGTTTTGGAGCCGTTTCGTCCTAGCGCCAAAACCTTGAAGACAGCATCCACACTTAAAGTGAAAGCTATCTTGGTTTTTTTTTCATAATACTGGATGAAAACTTAATCGAAATAGCTTTGCAACAACATTCTTGTTTCTTATGCAGTAACATTGACAGGTAATTACTTTCTATGCGTGGATAACAACACAAGGACGAAGCTTGAGCTCATGCGTATACTCCTTGCCGAGCCACACCTTGAAACTATTCAGAAACAAGCGTTTACTTTTATCTGAATGAGTGAAATGCAGGTCAAGATTCCTTCCATTCTTGTAGCTGTAATAAAAAGTTGGTATGTGATATCGAAGAAGAGCCCGCCCAGTTATGCAACCTTGATCCTATCCAAAGGACGACAGGAGATGGAATTCCTTACAAACAATTGAGAAAGATGCGATGTAACTAAAAGATTTAAAAGTTTAATTGACCTTCAAAATTAAAAACGTGGTCAAGGAAAGTTTTAAAAAAATGGACCTTGTTGTTCCTTATGCGAACTCTTAAAGATGTTTAAGCCTAATTTTGTACATTTATTTTTTTTTTTTCATTGGTATATTATGCTCAGCCTGGATTGCTACCTCTCGGGGCATGTTAAGTATTGCACCCGCTAAAATCCTTTAGCATCCCTTTCACCAGTTCAATATTGGAATTTTGCCCCCAGGTTTTCACCTCGGTGGCACCCCCCAACCCTACGCCACTGATTATGCATAACTCTGGACAACACGCAATGTGCTGCTCAAAATTACACACAACATGATGCTCTTACTGCACACAATGTGCATCTCTAAACTGCACATAATATGCTTTTTTCAAGCATTGAGGTTATGACAACCTTAGCTAATGACAAGTTTTGTCAGAGTACAATCGTTTGCATTTCGCTTTTTCAATTTGTTTTATTTTCTTTGAAAAAAAATTCTTTTGTAATAATAATTTTATTCAACCTGATATACATAATTTGTGGTACATAACTTTCGCAGTTTAAGATTTGTGCTAGTGTAAAAGTATGCAGATTATTATATTATTTCGAAAGTTGGATTTGAAGTGGAAGAGAATATAAAGTCCTAGCTTGTTGCAAAATTTTTTGTAAAAATTTTAAAGCGTTTTAGTGCCTAAATTTTTAATTTTGACGAATATTTTAATAATCATTTTTATGCAACGAACGAAGCTTATTTGTTTATACAAGCATAATCATCTAAGTAAAATTAACATTTCGTTATGGAATCCTACTTTTTATTATAAAATGTACTCCATGAAATGTATGATCGGAACCTTACAAGTGTATGTGAAAGGTACATGCGTAGAACAATATAAATAATTAATATTCAAATTACTTTAAGGATATATTTAAAAAATTGGAATATGGTATATGTATTTGAAATACATGGATGGCATATGTTCGTATATTTTCCAAAAGCGAAAAAAATTAATGCTACTCGGTGATAATATACGAACTGTATAAATATGAATAAATACGAATTTGTATAAATTCGTAGTAAACGTCCAAGAAAGAATAATGATATGCAATGAATATATTACATTTCAGGTATACTGGCACATTTTAGAAAAAATGTACTGGTAATCCATATGAAGTAATTCAAGAAAAATTAAATCTACAAGGATTTTTTTTTCATCAATAATCTCCTGGTTACCAGTCAGTATACACAAAGACTGTCCTCACATCTTCATCTGGCGCAGTATAGCCCAGATGCTCTTGCGCCATAAAAAATCCAAACAAACATCCATCTTCATCGAAAATAATGCAACTACAAACATTGGCGAGAGACCTAGAACCAGTATTTCTCCCGTATACATGAGTATATGAAAAACCAGGCCAACATTACACTCCTGTGTTTCGTATTTTCCGTTATACACGAGTGTAACGTTACAAAATAATATAACTGTATGAGTATAACTGTTACAAAACTTAGAAATAAAAATACCTACTTACTGTATTTGGACAACTTGGCGCAATATTTGGCTATATTTCTTAATTGGTAAAAAAAAACTGTGTAGGTTATGTAGCTAATTCGTATTTAACAGTAAGGAATCTTTGCCAAATTTCCAAGAAGTGAACCTTCTGAAATTCTACAAGTATATTCATATAAAATTCTTTCGAAAGCTTTTTAAACCAGTTGTAAATGAACTGTAACTTAAATAAATTGTTCTAGGTCCCGCTATCATATCCAGTGATCATGTTCTTGAACTAGCCAATGTTTTCCACACTGGCCAAGTGGAACCTGGCAGCTGTTTCCAGAAGGTTACGGGGTCTGTTCCAAAAGGGACAGTTTTAAAGGACGTTTCTATTGAAGTACATGCTGGCGAAGTCATGGCCATCTTGGGTTCCAAAGGTAAGTTTCCAATACTAATCCAAAGTAACTAATTTTTTTAGTATCCTCGAATTGATGTTTATTGTTCGCCCTGCCGTGGCGCAATGTGGTAACGCGTTCCGGGTTCGACTCCCAACAGTGTACTAAGAACGCTTACTCAGAGATCTCATAAAAAGATCGCACTGCTCACCGTAGTGCGGTGTTTGGTTCCCTAGGCCATAAGAGGTTCGGATTCCTCGGAAAACTGTAGGTCCCGGCGCAGCATTACCATTATAGTCTTTGGGCCGTAAAATCATAAACATCAACGTAGAGTTTCCAAAATTATTGGGAGGAACCAAGCACATAATTTGTAGATTTATACATTACGATATATGTAAAATTGAAATTTCAAATTATTGGAAGTACACGGGCCCCAGGAGACCATATAACTCTACGCCTATGACCACAAATCAACAAACTAATCTAACATCTAAACTAACATCTAACTAACACCTAAAAAATTACAATCAATAATTGATAGATTATTAAAAAGAATAGGATACAAAAGTATAAAACAAATAAAACTAGAAAATAATATACTGAATATAGAAGAAATACACACATATAAAATAATAATGATATACTTAAGAATTAAAACAGGTCTGTACAGGTTCTAACGAAACCATAAATATAGACAAATATTCAAATACAAGACTTACAAGGTCAGGTAATACTTTAAAAACAGAAAAAATAAGAACAAAACATCTAAAAATAATATAAACCATATATGTGGAATTGATAAATGGATAAAATCATCAGACCATATAAAACTATAAAAGAGAAAGAATTTAAAACAAACTAAGAATTTACTTAATAGAAAATCAAAAATGAAATGATCATACTGGAAATAAATGATAACTGGAGCTAGAATAATAACACTTGTTTTTATTTTCTATGCTTCCTCCGTGCACTGAAATGTAAATTCAGTATGGAAATAAAATTTGTATTGTATTCAATATTCAAATTTCAGAACAATTTAAAGAACATGACTATTCCAAATAATATTTCAAGAAACCTTGTGGGACCTAAATTAAATACCCCTCACTATAACCACATAAATGTAAACCATGGATTTTGGTTTAGTTCTTACCTTTTACATACCCGCACTCACCATAAGTTCAAGGTAATAAAACTAATGGTTGCCCACATGCGTTTTCCATCCAATATTTGGAATATGATTCAAGACATATATATTGTATTTCTTTACAAGGGGAGATCCATTTTCTCTCTCTTGTTTAAGCTTATATCTTAAAATGTTACATTACGGTTTTCGTTTTCTATCCCATCCGATTCAGTCTTGATGTTCGTTTTGCACCAACACCTTAATTTCAAAGCCAGTATGCTTATTTTTTTAATTTGTAATTTTATATTCTGTACCAGAATTAAATGAAATAGAGAAAGCCCATGTTTCGGTAGCACCTAAATTTGTAAAAAAAAACTTTCAACCAGGTCATAGGAATAGCTTACTCGACGGAGTATTGACTTGTAAAAACATGTATAAATAATTATTATTGAAACAAGCTACCCTGCGAATGGAGAGGGGGAAGAGCTCCCATCATAATATTTACGATGAAATATTTAATTAAAAGATTCCAATATATGTAAAGAAAATTATAATTAAAAATATTTCTCACTTTTTTTAGTGGAAATTTCTTTGAGCCTATCACGAAATTGCCGAAGGTGGGGGGGGTGGGGGGGATTCTCTAAAGCATTGCAATCCATAGAGAAGGGTCAATTGTGAAAATATCGACAATTTTAATGTCCTTGTGCCATAAAAATACAACCAACCAATCGACAATTTCGAATTTATGAATCATAAATTTCAACTTTAAAGATGAGAGTAGATAAGTCTGAAAAAACTAAATGACAAGACATTAAAAAATATAACTTTCCTCGAAAGATAAGAATAACATTATGGAAATATGTTAAGATGCATCAACCAACAGTTAATCTACAAATATAATATTTAGGCAATTATGTATAATATAAAAATTTTATTTTAATATACACTATTGTTCGTTATTTTCATCGCTTTTTTCGAAAAAATCCCTTGATTTGAGAAATTTTATGGTTAGCCTGATTATATAAACTATGAATTCAGTGAGAGCTTAGAGTTCGTTAACGATCTGATGTATTTTATTAATATATTTAATAATACTAAATATTTAAACAGACTCTAACATGTTTACCATTAATGAATAAATTTCTTAACATAAATTTTGCATTGAAAACTCATAAAGATACATTCAAATTTATAATTTCTCTGTTTACTACAGAGTAGTTGAAGATTCAAACTTTTGTACAAAAAACATGACATACACAAAATCTGCCGTGAAAATGTGTATCGAATACATTTTAGACGTCGAAGAACAATTTCCATTATCATGTACAATTTTATACAAAACAAAAAATTTAAAATA
This sequence comes from Dysdera silvatica, assembly GCA_006491805.2. NCBI lineage: Eukaryota > Metazoa > Arthropoda > Arachnida > Araneae > Dysderidae > Dysdera > Dysdera silvatica. The sequence continues at coordinate 40,094,335 of QLNU02015359.1, read as the reverse complement.
AAATTCTACAATATTTTATTTTGAGAAAAAATATTTTCCGGAGAGGCGGAGCTTCGCCCTGGCATTGCTTTCGTCCATCATGCCTCTAACTTTGATCCGATTCAAATGATACGGTAGAGCGCGTGTCGTTTGTTTGCACATTGTAGTCAGGGGTTTGAATCCTTAAGTCAGTGATTCGGATTGGTTAAAGAATTGTGCGTTCTGGAACAACAAGATCTTAGAAGTCCTGTTTCCTAAAAATACAAACAAAAAAATATAGCCCTGCGGTGGCGCAGTGTGGTAACGCGTTCGCCTAGTACGCCGTTAACTTGGATTCGACTCCTAATGGTGCAAAAAATGCTTACTCAAAGATCTCATAAAGATCGTACTGCTCAGTACTGTGATCGTACTGTGTAGTCCGGGGTTTGGTTTCCTGTGCCTTAAGAGGTTCGGATTCCTCAAAATACAGTAGGTCCCGGCTGCGGAGCATAACCATTGTAGTCCTTGATCCGTAAAACCGCAAACAACAAAAAATGTACGCATTATAGAGCTAATGTATGGGTATTATATCTGTAATCACAGGGTATAAGTTAAGTATAAAATCGCAATTTTTCAGGGCAGCGCTTTTCACCCTCGAAATTTTTCTGTATATACGCTTTTTTAAAAAAAATTTTTTTGATTGACACCAATGTGACTCAAATCAGGCTTGAGAGATCAGAGCATGAGGCTTAGTTGATGATCACAATCCATTTAACTCATTTTTTCCATTTTTCGACTGAATAACTTATTCCCTATGACTACAGATATAATGACTTAATTATACATTGAATTTCATGAGAAATTTAAAGTATATTTTTACATAAATTTCTTTCATCGTTAGCAATGGATTTTCTTTGCTTTCGCTTCAAGACAATCTCTTTCTTCCAAAGCATGAAAAAAAAAAATTAATCAACTGAGTCATTCATGAATGCTGGTTCTCAAAGGCTTGGGGCAAAACCAGATATTACGCAAAGGAAGAGAAGGGTTCACCCAAAGCAGTGAACCGCGAAGGAAAATCTTTGTGTGAATCGCATTACCTAATTGAATGCATGCTCTCATTTTTATCATGTAATGCCCCACTTTTCTAACACTTTCGATTAAAAAATGAACTGTTTTTATTAACTTATAATTATATTAATAAAATCGCGAGTATATCCTCATACAGTGCTGTTGCCAAACCAAATCTATAAAATACAATCATTCCTATAAGGAAGGCCTGTAACCTGGATGATGGGGCAACTGTAGACTCACGAGTGTAGGATAATTGCCAGAAGCGATAAAGAATTTAGATAATATGTCGCTATGAACTCAAATTTGAAGCTACTCTTATGGTTATTTAGTTTATAGCAATTACAAATACTGTAATATTAGTATATACAAAGGTTTGCATTTTAAATTTTGTCGATGAAGCATTGGGTGGAAGAGGAATAATTTCACCCATGACGCTTTTATACCTACTGGCCCTATTGGAAAATTCGTAACAGCCCAAGAGGAAAACGTTAATGTTCATTCAAATTTAGCACATTTTTATATAAACATTATTAAATGCAATACATATACCTACAAACAGCAAGTGGGGCACAAGCATGGAGCAACTGTGCCCGTGCCCCTTCTGGCCCCTTCTTGGGTACAGGCCTGCTATAAAGAAATCTAAAATGGATTTTGAAATTACGAAATGTGGTATAATTTAATTTTTCGAACGCTACTCATTATTAGTTGTTCTAGCTACATCATAACTTTATTTTTAGCGCAGTATGTTTTTGGCTGTCCTTGCGCCATAAAACGATCTATTTGTATTAAATTACGGGAAAAAAATTCTTATCATAGCCGATGATGTGGTAATATTAGATGATAAACTTCTCACAAAGAAAATAATGATTTCATGGTGCCTGGCGGGAACCGAACCCACGATCTGTTGGTATCCGGACAAGTGCTCTTCCAACTGAGCTACAGGCGACCGATCATGTTAGAAGAGCCCTTGGCCGAATACCAAGAGGTTGTGGGTTTGGTTCCCACCGGGCACCATGAAATCATTCTTTACTTTGCGAGAAATTTATCATCAAATCTATTTATGTTCCACAGCATTGAATTTATATAGTCGCCTATTTCAATGAGCAAAATAATAAGCATTAAAAAACTACTTTTTTCCATTCAAAATAGATATTAATAAATTAATATCTATTAATGTAAGGTTATTGAAAAATTAAGTAAATAACGAACTAGGGGAAAAAATATCCTTACCTTTAAAAAAAGGGGGGGGGCAGAAGAAAATAACAGTAAATTCTGTTTTTTTAAAGCAATTTATGTATGAAAAGAAAACAATACACTCTACGTACTATAATATGTCACTAGTTAGTTAATGCCTAATAATATCAGTTAATATTAATTATTTTTGCAATTACTTAATAAAAATAATAACAATGACTGGCTAAGTTCTCCTCGCAGTCTTCTAGTTTCGAGTGCATCTAAATTTAGATGTCTATGTAGACCTCCTGCAGTGGTCCAGTGGTAACGTGCTCACCTAACGTCCTGTTAATATGGGCTGAACTCCTTAAAAACAAAAAAGGCAATAATGCTTACCAACTTACAACGTTTTTGGAGATTAATCTCCAGCCATTACGAGGTTCGGATTCCTTCTAAAAATCAAGATTCGCTGCCATTTGTATAGTTGCGCATTCGTTTATCGTATTATTCGTGTCAGTACTCATTAACCTGGGTTCGATTCCCAATGGTATAGCAGAACTTGTTCTGGTTCTTTCTGCCACCGTAATTTTGGGGTTTATCCCCTTGGCAGCAGGGGTTAGAATTCCTTGGAAAACAGTAGGTCCCGAAGCAAAATGACATTTGCTGTGCTTGCGTCATAAACACAGATTTCTATGAACATATTATGGGCTACTAAGATTCGTATCTCAGAGAACCCATAACTCATTAACCCATGACCAACTCATTAAAAATTACTATAATCGCACGTGCATACATAAATTAACCCGACAAATCGTATACGTATATGGAAATTGGCATGGTGCAGGTTAAGAAATTTAATCTTACTAATTAATCTTCTTAACTAGCAATCTAAATTAATTAATCTTCCTAACTATCATTCTAAATTAATCTTGACTACCGATCGAAATTTATATTCTTAACTACCAATCGAAATTAATGTTCTTAACTACCAATCTAAATTAATGTTCTTAACTACTAATCTACATTAATGTTCTTAACTACCAATCTAAATTAATATTCTTAACTACCAATCTAAATTAATTAATATTCTTAACTACCAGTCTAGATTAATTAATATTCTTAACTACCAATCGAAATTAATCTTCTTAACTATCAATCGAAATTAATCTTCTTAACTATCAATCGAAATTAATCTTCTTGCAGGTAGTGGAAAGCGAGCTTTGTTGGAGGTGATTGGCCGCCGTGCTCAAGGAACGACAAGAGGCCAAATACTGCTCAATGATATTTCTTTGAGTCTCCAACTCTACCAAGAGCAATGCTGTTTCATTCCTCGGCAAATGAGTTTACTTCCTGGTTTGACCATACGACAAACTCTACTGTACTCTGCGCAACTGACCATCGGATCGAAGGTTTCTATGGCCCTAAAACGTAGTAGGGTAAGTCAATTTTTCCGGAAGTCATAGCCATAGAAATAAAGTAAATTAGAAGCGCGGTTAAAAATAAAGACCTTTCACAAAGCACTCTCAGAGGACGCGTGCCGGCAATGAGTATCTTTAATATCGTTTAAGAATACTCCTTTAAGAGTAGCGCGGATGCTTTGAAGCGCATTTATCGAATCTTTTGGAAAACCATGGCCTTGAAAATGAAATTAATTAGAAGAGATGAAAAATATAGATTCGTTGCAAATTGCTCTCAAAGGGCGCGTATACTCGGCAATGAGTATCTTTAATATCGTTTAAGAACACTTCAAGAGTAGCTTTGATGCTTTGAAGAATGTATTAAGACTTTAAAGCATATTTTGCAGAAGCTGTAGCCTTAAAAGTAAAGTAAATTAGAAGCGATTGAAATATAGATTCTTTACAAATCTCTCTGATAGAGGGACATGCTCGGCAATCGGTATCTTTAATACTGTTTAAGGAAACTTCTTTAAGGGTAGCGTTGATGCTTTAAAGAATTTATTAATGCTTTGAAGCGCATTTTCCGGAAATTTGCGAAAGCCATGCCCTTAAAAACGAAGCGAATTAGTAGCAATTAAAAACATATTCTTTACAAAGCACTTCCATAGGGCTCATGAACGGCAATGAGCATCTTTAATATCGTTTAACCTGTTAACCGGGGAATAAAATTTTGTGAAACTCGTTTCACACTGGGGACTTTTTTTCACAGTGATAAGTAATGTCATCACACCATCACGCTAGGATTAAATATATAAGAACTACATAAAACGTAATGCGTTCAACATAATACGGTTAATTTTAATGACGAAAAATGTCGTCATTCGCATTTTGGTAGTCTTCCGGGCATGACGAAAAATGTCGTCATACCCAGTTAACAGGTTAAGAACATTCCTTTAAGAGTAGCGTTGATGCTTTGAAGAATATAGTAATGCTTTAAAAAGAAATGGTAATTTGGAATCTTTAAATCTTCTCTCCTACATTTTTATTGTTATCTCGTTAAGAAATACAGCCGAACTCCGTTATGACGACATTCGAGAGGCCACCGGAATTTTCAGCTGTATATGCGTATACGCAAATAATGATACATAAGTAATATGATAACTGAATTATATGATGATAAGTGAGTATACGCAAATAATCCACGAGATTTTTTGGATTTTGACGAGTTTTCGCTGTGATGAAGTTTGGCTTTACTATTCAAAATATGAATGGTGATAAAGTCGTTATGTAGAAATAGTCGCAGATGTTAATTTTAAAAATCGTTAAAATTTAAAATACAGAGTTCAAAAGAAAATGTTTAGGGCAATAACCGCGAAAGGAAAATTTCGAGTGCATGTTGGCTATTGTAAACTCAGTAATATACATGTTACACTTTTTAAAATTCGTTTCGTAACTTAATTTTAAAATTTGGAAGTTTAGGTAAAGCAAGTGATGGCTGACCTGGCCCTAAACCAAGTCTCCAATCGAGAAGTCACCACTTTGAAGCCAAGCGAATACAGGCGCTTAGCAATCGGTGTTCAGCTGGTTAAAGACCCAGGTAATGTTAATTCATATGTAAACTAAATGAAATGTCGATGACGTTCATGAATCAGCCTATAACCTATGTAGTTTTGATCAGTGCCGTAGTCATAAAAGAAAAAGTAGCTTACCCCCCCCCTTCTAAATCCAAGGAATCAGGGAACCCCCTAACCAGTCAACAGCCCATTAATCTGACAAGAGCAGAAATTATTATTATGTATGGGTTGTTGAGCCAGCATTGCAAGACCCCAACAAATGCCCCTCTGGATCCAACACTGCCTACAGCATATAGCTTTGGGGCATATAAGCATAAAATAATAATATTAATGTGACACAAATGCATGTGCCCAGCCAAACTAAACTAGGAATGACCTCTGAAGTGAGCTAATAAAATAAAGAAAAAAATTGAACAAGATAGCCAAAAGTTCGGCGTCTTGCCCTCGTCGCGTCAAACAACGCATTGTGGCTTTTTCTATTTTCGGAAGACAGTTTTATGATACGCGTTCTAAACTATAATTTCCTTTAAATTCCCACGATTCTTAGTTGATTTATTCAAAATTTTAGGGTCATTGCTCTAAAGCAATTTTCTTAATAAAATTGTAGAATCCACATATTTTTTATTTACAACTTGAACAGAATTTTGTTTTTAAAATGTATGATTTCCTAAAACTTTGCCCTTGCGCCGTCAGGCCTCGACTACACCCCTGGTTTTGATCCCAAACGTTGTGGGGAAAAGTCGAAAGTAATGAATCAAACAAAGGTATGGAGGAGAAGCTTTGCTTTATAAGAACATCACGGGAACCTTTTTTTAAATTTGAAGCTAAATGCTCATGAGAGATTGAATATACTCATGAAAGATTGAATTCGCATGATAAGAATATTCATTAAATTATTTATGCAAGAGGAGCTAATCGTTTTACTTAATCGTACTTAATGATCCTTATTTTAGTAATGACTTAATGATTCTCATTTTAGTAATGACTTACTCTCATTTTACTAATGACTTAATGATTATCATTTTAATCATGATAATCATTCCAATTTTACTAATGACTTCATGATTATCATTTTAATCATGACAATCATTCCAATTTTACTAATGACTTAATGGTTATCATTTTAATCATGACAATCATTCCAATTTTACTAATGACTTAATGATTCCCATTTTAGTAATGACTTAATGATTCTTATTTTAATGTAATGACAATGATTCTTATTTTAGTAATGCTTAATGGTTCTTATTTTAGTAATGCTTAATGGTTCTTATTTTAGTAATGCTTAATGGTTCTTATTTTAGTAACGCTTAATGGTTCTTATTTTAGTAACGCTTAATGGTTCTTATTTTAGTAACAACTTGATTCTTGTTTTAGTAATGACTTGATTCTTGTTTTAGTAATGACTTGATTCTTATTTTAGTAATAACTTGATAATTCTTATTTTAGTAATAACTTGATAATTCTTATTTTAGTAATAACTTGATAATTTCTATTTCAGTAATGATACTTTTGGATGATCCAACATACGATTTGGATCCACTGAACACATACTTCGTCATCTCTATCCTCTCAAATCATGCGAAAAAGTACAATCGAATCGTTTTGCTGAGCATGGAAAAACCACGATCGGACATTTTCCCCTTCCTTGATCGAGTCACGTACTTGAGTTTGGGCGAAGTTGTTTACACAGGTAATTTCTTGCGCATAAATTTGTAAACAAATACGTAATGCGTATACACGTGATGTAAATAGGTTTCTTCTACCCTCAGCAGATCCATGCTGAATTAAGGATAAAAAAATCGGCCAAACTATGCAGAAAAACACAAATTTAATGAAAGGAACTTGGAATAAAGACTACACTTCTGTTCAACCTAACCTGACAGTGGAGGGAAGGAAGGCTAGAGCCGACCGTATTGCACCAAGGACACCCTGTTTGTCAAGTACGCATGCGCGCTTTCTCGTTTATCCCCCGTTGCAGTTTTTGACCAATAACCCGATTTGGCAATTTCTTGCCATTTCTCAGGCTTTTTTTTTTTTATAGATAATTCTCACAAGTGAACTTTCCCGAAGGGTTAGGCCGTTTTCAACTAAAAATTAAAACCTTATTCAAAATTTTTTTGGATTAAATTCAAAAATTTTAAATGTATAATACCAGTTTTATTTTGAAAAAATGGATTTGGGTAGGAGCAGGGGAGGTTGCCTTCCATAGATAAATTTGAACCGGATGAAGGGGCGGTCATTGAAACATGAGAATTACCGATGGTAATAGTCTTCTGTAAGATGCTTGCAACGGGAGGGGGTCATATTAAAAACAAATAATTATGGATTGAGGGGGAGGTAAAAATGTGTAAAATTTTACGGACGTAATGTGTGGACGAACCCTAAGTGGAAGTTGTCTTTCCCTCTATAAGCTACGCCATAGAAAACGGCCCTAGGCATGCGTTGTGTACATTACTTTTAGACATAACACATAAATTAATATACATAACTTTTAGGTTTGTAGGAATTTCGTTCCTGAAAAAGAAAGCGTGAACTTTTCTCCGTACTGCCGATAATATAAATTCATCGTAAATTTTTATCCTCGTATGCATGCCTACTTTTAATGGGCGTTTTTTCTTCCCCCGGAGCTGAAAACTTCCCTTTATCTTTTAATTCAGCTTTCATTCTGTGTATGCTGGAAGGAGAAACCAGTTAAGCTGGAAACAATAACTATGACATTACCTAAAAAAATCTGACAATAATCTTCACGTATTTTGAAAAAAAACATTCATGTCAATAACCTTAGTGGAACTTCCAAGTGGTTTTCCAGCCTTATGCGGTTGAAATGTAAAAGAACTATTATTCGATACAGGAACAGTATCCATTATTACGTGTGTTCGAAAATGCGAAGTCCGAAAGAAAGAACAGAGAATGAATCGTCTTCCCGTTTTGGGGTGGAGGGAAAGGGTTGCTGCAATTTTTATTTTCTCCAAATTGTGCCAAAACATGCTTTGACCCTATTGGATATCAAAGCGATGATGTAATAAACACATTTTTCCCTAAATAAAGACGAAATGTGATATTATTGGGTACACATTATATATAAAATTCTAGATTAATTATATAAACATGTTGTTTGCATTTGACGATGAATTTAACACAAAAATGCAGTACTTAACTGACGAATTATTTTGTAAGGGCGGAAGGTTACAAGGCATAGCCTTCCACCCGCTGTCAGGTTAGCTCGAATAGAGTATAGGAAATATCGTGGTTGTTTCGAGTAGGTTCGGACTTCGCGAATCGAGTTTTTTATTCGTTCATTTTTGGAGACAGTTCCAAATAATTATGTAACTGTAATTTCTAAATAATTATGGACTGAATAAAAAATTCAGTCTATTGGTGAAGAAGGGTAGCTCGACTACTAGAAACAACCATCGGCATGCTATGTTTTACCATCGTTATTTGTATTATTATATTGTTATGTTGTCATTATTTGGCTTATTAATATTGTTATTTGCACATATCTTCATTAATATGAAATATCCTAATAGGCAAGTAACTTAGATTTAATAGTTCTGCGCACTAACATTAATTGCGCATCGCCAATAAAATTGGACATGAAGTTGTAAAAATACAAACTGCAATTGCAAATGAAATTTTCTTTTACCTAATATTTATATATGTCTATACCTTTTCAAGTATAAACATGTCATAAAACCGCAATTTATCACTCGCTGAATTTATATTGAAATAAAGTGCTTGGTAGTTTTTATATGTCAATTCGGAAGTCTTGCTTAAAAAGTCTTCGTTCGAATAGCATTTCGAGCAGTTACAGTGAACGTAAATTCTAAGACAGTCGAAATATAATTGCCGAGATCTGACTACATCCCCTTAACTAACTCTAATAGCCCTGCCAGGCCAGTGTTTGTTAGTTAATCCCCCACTGACAAAAGGGCTTCGTGGCAAATATATAATACAAATAATAACGAAATAAAGAAGATTAAAATATAGTACATCAAATTCCAACTAAGAGGGTACTATTCAATTCTAACTAAAGAAATATAAATTACATTAAAATCCATATCTCAAAACTATTGAATTTCAAATTCGATTCGCACTGTTTAGCTGATGCAATGGTGTAACACGTTAAGAGTAGGTCTCTTAAGTCATAGCCTCGGGTTTGATTTCGATGAAGGAATCGATTATATCGTTAAAGCGTTGTTCTTGTCCGAGATCTCTTACTAATCTAAAACTAAGCACGCTCTTCAGTGGCGTTACAAATGTAAACCTAAGCACACCAAGCTATTTACCTACGTAGAGGACGAATCTTTCTCAAAAAAATTGTTAACTGAAATTATTTTTGTATTTTAATCAATCCGTTTTAGTAAAAGTTTTTAAAACTGTAACGAATGGTATAATTTTTTACAGGAAGCACAAGGATGCTGCTGGATTACTTCGGTAGTATTGGATTCCCGTGTCCCGAGCTCGAAAATCCGCTTATGTACTACTGTAAGTAAAAATTTGAATAAACGTTTTTCCACGTGTGCCAAAACTAAAATTTTGCTACAGTGGGACTTAGTTTTCTGAAGAATCCGAACCTCTTTTGCTTAGGACATTAAACCTCGGACTGTAGAACAAACACTGCAAGTTCTGGGTGTCTGCTGGCATCGCACCCGTTTTAATCCTATGTGTAATAAGAAAACGCATTATCAATACACGTCCTGGGCAGAAAAGCTTCAAGCATCTGCCATTATTTGCTATGGTGATGGCATCAGTGCCAAAAAATAGTATCACTACATTATCTCAGGACTTAAAGATTTAAAAGCCTATTGTTAAACGAACTGGGTACCTAGCGTACTCCCCAAACGGCATTATCCTCAATGCTCCCGAGTAGCATGAGGTTTTTTTAAATTCCTTTGGCATGTAATTGGTTAAAAATATGGGAATATCCCTAAAGCTCCCAAGTAGCATGAGATTTTTTGAATTTCTTTTCTTCGGCATGTAATTGGTTAAAAATATGGGAGTCTCACACTTTTAACCAATCACATGCCTAAAGAAAAGGAATTCAAAAATTCTCGTGCTACTCGGGAGCTTTGGGAAATACGCCGTTTGGGAAGAACGCCAGGTATGTGCCCGAAAGAACATGCGTAAAATATATAAAGGGACTTTTACTTTAAATAGTAATTTATATTAATGGTATTTTTTTAAGTAACTTTGTTTCAAATGAGATTTTTCATTTTAAAAGAGAATACTTCGAGAGCCTGCGGGACTGAGTTCGAATCCCAAAGCTTAGCTACGTGTAAATTACAGGCGCGCCAAATTTTTCACTGAAAGAAACAATAAGCGATTTTGCCCAACTATCACAAATGAACAGGCCCTTTAAGTTATTCGGTAATTGACCGATTTGCCCATCGCTTCTGTAAACGTATAGTAAGTAGTTTGTTCGAAGATCAGATCAAATCGTCTGTCCCATTCTAGAAAATCCATAACGTAGTTTTAAAGCATAAAATATATAGACGGCAAAGGATAAATTATTTTTAAATGAAAATTCTTTTTAGATGAAACCATTTCTCTTTAGATGAAAACATATTTCTTTTTAGATGAAAACATATTTCTTTTTGGATGAAAACATCTTCCTTCTTAGATGAAAACATCTTTCTTCTTAAATGAAAACTTTCTTTTTACATGACAACATTTTTTTTAAAATGAGAACTATTTTCATTATTTAGTATGCTTGTCTACGGTGGATCGCCGCACCAGAGAAAGATTCATTGAATCAAGTACTCAAATTTCTGCCTTGGTCGAAAAGTTCAAAATCGAAGGAGCCCATTACAGGAAATATTATCTCTCACCACCAAACAGTTTGGAACCGAAGGACGCTCGGTTCAAATTGCCTCTGACAGCATATGGTCAGCCATCAACCTGGCAGGTTTTAACTACTCTGGTTTGGTTAGTTTTATTCAAAATATCAGATTGTTTTAAAAAATGCAGATATGGTGTTATACCAAATCTGATGTTTTATCGATATAATTTATTTTCGATGACTATGGATTACCTTGGATGGCTGCCCGTTATCTTTAATAATTATTAATTACCTTGGATGATTACCCATTTTATCTACATAATTATTAGCTTTAATTTCTCATTCCCGAAATTGGGGATTAACGGCCATAAAATGCTTAAATAAAGCCACTTTAACGATTCATACTCAGAGCCGTTTTTAGGTGTTTTGCCGCCTAGGGGAGAATTGCAAAATACCACTCACCATCCTTTTACTACCATTACTCTTTCGACTAGATCTCCCTCTCTACCACCACCAACACCCAGCGGTACAACAATGTAAATCTTCTATTATACTTTTAATCATTAAACCTGTTAATTATATTTATATTTTAGACTTACATTAGTTATTTTGTAATATTAGAATATTGTGAATAGTAAAATACACTGAAGTAACAAAAGAAACTGGTACAGGCGTGCGTATGCAAATAACGGAGCTTTGCAACCAATCAGCGTAACGCGATGCTGTCGGCAGCGCCTATATAAGACAAGAGATGTCTGGCAAAGCTGTTAGATCGGTTCTTGCCGCTACAATGGCAGGTTATCAAGATTTAAGTGATTTTGAACGTGGCGTTATAGTCGGCACAAGAGAGATGGGACATAGCATCTCCGAGATAGCGACAAAATTTGGATTTTCGCGTACGACCATTTCACGGGTATACCGTGAATATCAGGAATCCGGTAAAACATCAAATCTCCGACAGCGGTGCGGCCGGAAAAAGACCTTGAAAGAACGGGACATTCGACGACTGACGAGAATCGTTAAACGAGATAGACGTGCAACACTTCCTCAAATTGCCGCGGATTTCAATGCTGGGGCATCAACAAGTGTCAGCGTGCGAACTGTTCAACGAACCATCATTGATATGGGCTTTCGGAGCCGAAGGCCCACTCGTGTACCATTGTTGACTGCACGGCACAAAGCTTTACGCCTCGTCTGGGCCCGCCAACACCGCCATTGGACTGTTGATGACTGGAAACACGTTGCCTGGTCTGACGAGTCTCGTTTCCAATTGCATCAGGCGGATGGACGTGTACGGGTATGGAGACAACCTCATGAATCCATGGACCCTACATGTCAACAGGGGACTGTTCAAGCTGGTGGAGCTTCTGTGATGGTATGGGGCGTGTGCAGTTGGCGTGATATGGGACCCCTGATACGTCTAGAGACAACTCTGACAGGTACGTAAGCATCATGTCCGATCACCTACACCCATTCATGTCCATTGTGCATTCCGACGGACTTGGACAATTTCAGCATGATAATGCGACACCCCACACATCGAGAGTTGCTACCGAGTGGCTCCAGGAACACTCTTCTGACTTTAGACACTTCCATTGGCCACCTAAATCGCCAGACATGAACATTATCGAGCATATCTGGGATGCCTTGCAACGTGCTGTTCAGAAGAGATCTCCAACACCTCGCACTCCTATGGATTTGTGGACTGCCCTGCAGGATTCCTGGTGTGAATTGTCTCCAGGATACCTTCAGACATTAGTCGAGTCCATGCCACGTCGTGTTGCGGCACTTTGGCATGCGCACGGAGGGGGGCTGCACGATATTAGGTAGGTGTACCAATTTTTCTGGCACTTCAGTGTAACTGCTACATGTTATAATTGTTTAATTTCAACATTTTATATTTTTGAAAACTGAGACATTAAGGGAGTAATATTTCAAAACACAACGTTGTATTATCAGAGCTAGAAGGCTTAAATGCATTAAATATAGAAGAACTTGTGTGGAAAATTAAACAATGAAACACATAAAAATTCATTAATCAAAGTAAAGACATAAGGTAATTGTTCCAAGTGCTTTTGAAAAAACTCGATGTTTTAATTTTTCCTCTTTTTCATTTTTTCTCCTCATTTGCTCAATTTTTTATTCGTTTGATTTAAAATTAATTTTTTACGCCATTTTGCCGCCCTAGGCGGTCGCCTACCCTGGCCTAATGGTAGAAACGGCTCTGCTCTCACTGCAGCAAACCATCAAGAATTCACCTCCTAATTCAGATACGGGGATAGGCTCTGGCACGTTTCATCATGGACAATTGAGTACGCCCAAAGAAACAAAGGCCGTATTCATTCACATGAGATATTTCATGAATGATTAGTTTGGCATTTTTTAAAGATCTGTTTCCCTGTCTGTAAATAAAGCAGAACGCGGAGAAAAGTGGGCGATGTCTTCACACAAAGACACTCGATAGCTTTGACACCATTCAAAAACTCCTTGAACATGAACCTTAAAAACTACTTGTCATTCTTTTAAAGTAGATTTTAAATATTCTACACATACAACAAATGCAGCTAAGGAGCTGGAAACGTAAGACTCTGATCCGCTTTTCCAAAGATGCAACTCAATAGTTATGACCACAGCGCATTCAAGCCCACTGAACTAAATTCGACTTCCTATAAGCTAGGTTGTATGGGTGTGCATCGTGATTTGGCGATCACGATTGGTCATCGGTTCCATCCAAAGCAACTCAGAGCGCAGTCGCGGGACATGAATTATTCAAATTACTGTAAATTTCCCAAATGCCATTATCAGACTTGTGGTGCAAGAGTATGCAATTTTATTGTTTTGCAAAACCTGCTAATTTAGCGCTCTTTTTCCTCACTTACGCTTTGCTTACAAACTCTGTGGTCTTGCGTCTTCCAATGATATCAAGGAATCTCTCAGAATAAAGCATTTTCAATGTTAGGTTTCTCACTTGCAGTTGTCGAGTGATCCAGTAGTTTAATTGTTGGTTAAGC
>QLNU02015359.1:40018247-40067825 GCA_006491805.2 Dysdera silvatica | reverse complement strand
AACACGCAAAGACTGACGATCATGAATAAGTCCAAATTAGTCTATAGGGACGATTGCAAAGACAATATGGCCCAGTGTTGGATAATCATTAAAAACTGAAAGAATTTTAAGCAGCATGACGCATGTGCAAAAATGAACGTTTTGCGATAAAGTTTTTTTAATTGCAGTTTGTTAGTGGAAACACGACAGTTATTTTTCGATTTTCTTTCTTTTTTTTTCAACATTATTTTTGCATTACTGCGCATTTGTTTTTGCTTTCACGATTAAAGAAAGATTATTCCCTAACATCTAAGAGATATATTACAGAATTAACAGTTTTAATTCCAGACATTTTTTAAAATATCTAAAACTGATGACCCAACAGCACCGTCTGTAATGCTTTAGGGAACCATCTTATGGGGTACCTTTCCGTCTTGATTACTGCAGTTTCATAAAATTCTTGTTCTCTCAAAATTTTTGTACTAGAATGTCACATTCATTAGCAAGACACTTCACACAAAACTGGAAAGTATACGAACAAACCACCTCTGTTTTAGAATGCCTAAATATGTCTGCAAAAGAGATCTTTGAGCAGAAGTGTCTATTTTATGTCTCTCTTCACAGAATCTTTCCTGTTTTTCATTTGTCAAATCACATTTCATGCACTCAGTGCATTATCCACTTGAGACTCCACAACCCTTTGTCCATTCAAAATGTAGCAGGGTTAAAAAAAAAAAAAGAGTATTGCCATCCTGTGAAAAAGGGCGAAATGTATGATGTCTGGGAGAACGTGGTTGGGAGAAAGGGTATACTACTGAAAAGTTCTTCCTATAAATGTTACTTCACTTAATCTTAAGTATGAGAAGACTTGACTGCAGAAACCTATACCAAAATCATAGAGAAATATACAAAACGATGGGAAGAACAAGAGTTTGGGACTCCTCTGAAGAAACCTGAGTGAGGGACTGCTCTGAGAGAACTCAGTAATTTTGGGTGTAACTGCAGAAGGCACTCATACATTCTCGACACTTTGACATAGATAACAGTAGTGCTCAAAACACTGCAAAATTTCCTCTTATGACATTGGTAAGTTTTACTTATTATATTTATGCTTTTTCTATTAGTTTCTACATACGTCCTTCTCACATTTTATTTCATTTCTTCTCTCCTTTTCTTTACTTCTTTAGCTTTTTCGTAATTTACTCCTTTCCTCCTTTTTGTTAACTTTATTACAGAAATCTTCCTTTTAGAAAATTTTATACTTTTAGATTTTTTTTTCTCTTTATTTCTTTTACCCTTTCTTTTGCATTCTGACCGGTGTCATGTTTTACTAGTTATAGTAAGCCCTGGTCTGTTGTTGCATTTTTTAGTTAGGAATTCAAAGCCTTTACTACTTTGTGCTACTTTTTTTTTAACATACACTTCACCAATAATCTACTCAACTTTCCTGGGAGTTATAAAGAAGATACTGTTCATTTCCAATACACCAAAAACACCCATCAATGCAGCGACTGACTCTATTCAATGACCAAGCCTAAGAATTCACATCAATGGTTCTTACAACAATATCTTTTGCACAAGGGTGGGGGGGTCCTCCTCTGCAATCCCTACATTGCATCTTTGAACCTGACACAAGCTGTGTGTAAAATATGTCATTCTTCAACAGAGACAACACCATCTAGGAGGCTATTAACTGAGCCAAGATATCTTTTCTTCAGAATCCATTGTAATTTGCTGTCATTCACGTACCAGCTTCTAGTGTCTTACCTTACACCCCTGGGTTACCAACCTCTTTGTCCAAAACATCAGCATCTTGCGGTTAAGTATATCTTTGACAACAAATACATTAAGTACTGTTGGATTCCTGGGAACTGCAATACCAAGGGCAATTACATTACCAACCACTGGACCCACATGACTTAACCAGACTCCCAAACCAGCTACAGCAACATGTCGATAAACCAGTCCAGTTCGATGGTCCAGTTCCTCAAAGTTTCATAAAAAGCTTCGCAACAGCTATTTAAAAAACTACGTGAGGTAGCAGTGTTCAACATCACTAACTCCATTTACTTCACATATAAAAGGTTAAACACTAGTGAAATAGCAAATAGATCACCCAAGCTTTCGGACACACCTGAAGCTATCCTTCATCAGGAGCCCCTTCACCTCCTCCACAGCAGTACTCCTTAATGAATTCAGATATGCTTCCACCATCAGAAATTCAGCATCACCTCCACAAAGGCCCACCTTTGTAAGATATAGAAAGCATCTTCTCCCACCTGCACACAGTGTTTTGAAGGAAACAAAGGAACTATAGGGGGGAAATACCTCTTACAGATTTAAAAATATCATGTAATCATCTCTACAACCTATTCATAATGATCTGTTTACACCCCGTTATCAGCCTTCATTCGGTTTGAAGATCGTCTATCACTTTGTGAAGATTATCCTCCACAACACTTTCTCCTGTTCAGATAATTTTTTCTTTGCAGTTACTGTCCTTTCCTCTAAACATCATTCTTTTCAGTTGCCTGTAGCTCTGCAAATAGTTGTCTACCACTTATTTGGGCTTTGTCCACGCCTATACTGGGAATACCAAGCTGCTTATCGGCAACCAAAATTATCATAAATCCATGCATAATCAAGTTCTTTCTATTGGAGTTGGCCTCCAAACCTTTAAAGACTCCTTTTCAATTCACGTATGACAGCAAGTCGTTCCAGGATTACCGTCATTATCCAAATTGTGATTCCTCATAAGATTTAATTAAAAATTGATTAATTTATACTGACTCCTTCCAACAACCATAGTACATATTAAAGATGTAGATATAACTCATTTAAAATGTCCTAAAACATAGTAAATATAATTTATTGCATTTACTACAACAAATTGTCATTAATAAAATGAATTGTTCATGAAAACAGTGTTTAATTATCAATCTTCACAAGAAAGACAATTGCGCTTCCTTCGGAGTTTTTAAAATACACTTTTAAAGAACATGTCTACAGTTATTTGCTTCTGCCTCTTTTTTTTAAAATGTTTCTATAAAACTGCATGAACTTTTCATTAAATAGATCTGCGGTTCTGATAATCTCAGATTTGTTTGGATTCCATTTCATAGCAACATTTGGAACTCCCTCCTACTTTGCCAAAACATTTTTTATTTCAGCAGTCGTAATTTTTTCTCCATCCTCATCTTCCAATGAAATTTCAATTTCCTTTTCTTCACACTGATGCTTGAAAAGTTCTTTTAGCTCGTTAATAATCAGTTCTCGGTCATACATCTCCAATCATCTCTTCTAAACATCTTCTTCCTCTACTTCCAAGTTAAGATCATGAGCATTTGCCATGATATCATTTACCAATTTGTGCCTGAAGTTCCTTTATCATCAAAGGAAGTACATAGTTTCCATCATGATGCTTTGAGACATCTCATTATTACTTCTTGCCAAACCTTTACAATTAGCCTAATTGCTATGATAACATTGAATTCTTCCTTCCAAAATTTCCTTAGGGTCATGTTGGTAGCCTCTCACAAAGCACCTCGTGAAAAGAAAGGGCAGAACCACAAATCTTCAAGAAGGAGGGTGATTTATTCTCGATTTCTATTTTTGGCCAAGTGTCCGGTACTTTTCATTTCATTTTCCATGATATAATCCCGGCTCAAAGGGGAGAGGGTGATAGTTCCATTGCCTTCCTTTGGATTCACCCTTGGTAAAAAGGTGCCCTAGTTTAAGAATCTTTAAAATTTGCAAAATTCTCTAGTCGACAATGTCTTCCCTTACATCGCTGAGTGTGATCGAAAAATTCAAGTTTTTAGATCAGATAGAGGTTCACATCATCGAGAGTCGTTAACCAAAACCTAGGTCGTTAAACAAGAGATTTTTCTTACAGCCACTCATTGTAAACCAAGTATGTCGTTAACCAAGGGACTACTGTACTAGTATATAATGGTTAATGGCTTCACACATTTAGTGGCAGTGAATACTCGCCAAGTCACAATGCCGTCATCAACCTTTGTGGCATTTGTAGAGACACCCATGCCACTGAACGTCCCTTAACAGTCTGATAGTACTGCCATCTCAGTCTGGGACTGCTTTATTTGGGCCAATCACCCTTCACTACCTGTGACCCGCCTTGCAGTTGAGCTATACGATTCATAAAAACATAAAATAAATAAAACAAATAAACACGAAAAATAAATACCAAAAATAAATACAGAAAATAAATACAATAACTAAATATGTAAAATAAATAAATGAAATACAAATAATAAATAAAAACAATCAACAAAAGCAACAAGTAAATAAAATAAATAGCATAATACAAGCAATTGCAAACAAAATCTTGGATTTGCATCATTTCATTAACAAAAGTCTTCATCGTTCTTTTGCAGTAAAATAAATGAAGTAGGAAATGCTGAAAAATAATAACAGTTAAACCATCGATTGTCATACCCATTGTTAATATTCATTTTCAATGAAAATGTGAAAATGATCGTTGGAAATACATTTTCTAACCTATAATAAATATATATGACAGTTGTATCGTTGAGCAGGTGCGACACAGATAAAGCTAAGAAACATGAAATTTCACAACTGGAGGACAGGCAATATTATTCTGCAATTAGTTCCTAAACGTATGTTTTCCCAGCTGCGCACAATTTGCAAAAGAACAATGATAAAAACATCTCAGTCAATACGTTGTGAATTCAAACGATAAATAATTATTGGAAGTGTGTTCCTAGAAGACGCATTACGTTCTGTGTCGGCTCAATACGCAATAATGCAATTATCAAAATACGAAAAGCAATGTACAAAAGAGTGCATAGCTAGAAAAACACAGCTTAAGCAGACAAAAATTCAATATCGTTAGAAGTTAGAACAAAAATTATTCCACGCTAAATGTTTTTCATAACTCCTTAAATTCAACTGTTACCTCCATAAAACTCGGCTTTTAGAGGGTATTATTTCAAGTAATAGCACTTAAAAACCATTTTCAATATACTGTTCTGCCCATCATGAGAACTCCCCCCCCTCAACCCACCCTTCTATGTCTAGGTGTATTTGTTACTGTGGAAGCAAATCTAAGCCCATTTTCAATAGATGCCAATACAATATCTGTATCTATTGAAAAAGGGCTAAGATTTGTTTTCAGACAACGGTAAGGCACACATGCCAGGTAGACAGGGAGAGGATGAGAGTTTTCATGGAAGATACACAGAGGGTAAATTATTATATTCCTCATCCCATACACATCTCAGCCAAAACAAAACACACATTGTACCTTCTGAGCTACGTACAAGGCCTTCCTGAACCCAATTTAGCTCCTTCACTTCCACAACTCCCGAAGTGAACTTATTCTTGAAATTTGTGACAAAATTGGTGATGTTCCTTTCGCAAAGTGATAATACTTCTTCTCCAACATCTGATAAAATAAAATTACCGAGACATTACAACGCAAATTTTAAAACACATTTGAATTGCACAATACCATTAAAAGAATATAAACTATAAAAATAATTGAAAATACCAAAACGTACATTTTTAACCAAAACAATGACACACATTAAAATATTGGTTCTGAAGCTTATTTGTAGCACATGTACCCCTTTTCATCCCATGTTTCAAGATGTCATAACCCCACTTTTAAGATTTTTTTTTCTGGTTAACAACATCAGTACAGCTACATGTTGAGGCAATCAATTTTAAACTGCTGCCCCCCTCCCTCCACTTGAAAACCCTTGCATTAGAACAATGATAAATGCTACTTGCATTTTCATGTAACAAAATTATATATCTGGATGGTGGTGATAAATAAATGCGACTTCTAAACTTTGAAATGTTTACATATAATCAGATTTGCTAGGAAGTGACTGCAGCTTAATAAGCATAAGAGTCACAGGTGCAGCCATTCGATCATGCTGACCAGTGTTCCCACTCATGTTGGAGAAAAAAAATTCCCTAACTTTTCAAGATTTTTCCTGGCTTTTCTGACAATATGTTTGTTTGTGGTTTTACGGCTCAAGGACCACAATGATCATGCTGCATCGGGACCTACTGTTTTCCGAGGAATCCAAACATCTGGATCTACAATTTTCAGAGGAATCCAAACCTCTTAAAGCCTAGGGAACCAAACCACGGAATACAGTGAGCAGTGTGATCTTTATGAGATTTCTAAGTAAGCATTCTTTGCACTGTTGGAAACTGAACAGGGATTAATGGCATACTAGGCGAATGCATTACCACACTGCGTCACCGCAGAGCACTTTCTGACAAAATTCCCTGACCATTCGCAAACTTTGAATTGAACTTCGGTTCTGGAGTAAAAAAATAGCTCCACATCGGTGTGAAATTCAGCTATTCAGAACAGAAGTTATAAAGGTTTTCCCTGACTGTTCAGGACAATTTCTAATCCCCTGACAATTCCAGGTTTGTTTGTTTGTGGCTTTATGACTCACGGACTATAATAGTTATGCTGTGCCAGGACCTACAGTTTTCCAAGGAATCCAAACCTCTGGACCTATAACTTTCCAAGGAATCCGAACTTCTTAAGGCCTAAGGAACCAAACCCCAGACTACAGTGAGCAGTGCGATCTAAGTAAGCGTTCTTTACATCATTGGGAATCGAACACGAGTTAACAGATCACTAAACGAACATGTTACCATACTGTGCCACCGCAGGGCATAATTCCAGGTGCATGAAAACCTTGTTCTTCACATGGAACAAACTGATTTAATATTACACTGTGATACTTAGTTGCCTTTGTCCAGGAAAAAAGTTATCTGGAATACGATTGATGGCATAATGCACCCCAGCTAACCATACTGGGAATTGGATCCAGTCTAACAATGATTGGTTGCATTTTTATGCTGCAAGGAGAGCAATGGTTATGCTGCTCCAAACATGGTCAGGCCATATATATACGGTTCAGTTTAACAAGCTCAAAGATTGTGGTCACTATCTGAAATGGAAGGAACAATTATTTATGACCGGGGGCCATCCTTCACAGATGTCTAAATTCACTTCTGTTTGAATGTAGATCTAATTTAGCAGTTGTGTTACTGGAATCAAAGTGACATTAGGTACTTTTATATCGCTAGCATTAAAGTTATTTAGATGCTCTATTTTTATTCCTAAACTTCACTTTTGTAAAATCCTTCCCCTTTTTAAAGTTTCTGGCACAACTTTAATAATCGTACCTTGGGTAGCGGCCTACATCTCTTAGCATGCACACTTACTGAAGTATATTTAATACTTCCTTAGGAGTGACCTCTTTTAATAGTCAAATATTTAAATACAGACATATCGTTAAAAAATAAAAAAAATAAATGGCTAATAACCAGTGCAAAATACTTTCTTGGCAAACAACGATGAGATCATGCTGCAAATGCCGATGCCAGCACCCAGTTCTAAAATACACTTTCCATTCAAGTTTCCTCTGATATGAATCAAATAATCTGATAGTAACAAGGCAGCAGACCATATCTAAATACGAAGAGAGTTAAAAACAAAAGTTCATAACCTCATAAATACACTGAAAGAAATAATTATGCAAATTTTATTTGATGCAATAAATAATTATTAAAATGTTATAATAATTAATAAAAATGTTGTAAATAATTAATGAAAACGTTGCTAACAGATGTTTCAATAAATAGTATGTGGCCATCACCATCAGAACATGAGAACTTTTGTTCCTGTCTGTAATGTTGGTGACACTTCCATTAGTACAATGGCACCAAATAAATTTTGTGTAATTATTTCTTACATCGGATTAATGCAGTGTGTCACTAATAAATTGCCTCATAAATACAGTTACGGAATTTGACTATCATCATTATTTGTTACTTTGGATATCAATCTTACTTAGTTTGTGTTTTATAGTGCCGGAAACTACAGTTTTCAGAGGAATCCAACCAGGCCTGTAGCCAAGATGAAGGGGCAACTGGGGCAAGACAAAAGGGCATAGGGGCACATGATGATCTTTATAACCTAAGAAATAGAACTCTCTAATATGGATCGGTAGGAAAAAAGGAATGCATTTGATGCCGGAGAAATTCGTTGGTTGAATATTCATGATGCAAGAACAGCAAAGTCATTTGGTGCCACTAGCAAGATTTAAGTCTAGATTGTTTTCATGGTAGACAAATATTTTTATCGGTGTGCCCCTCTATGCCACAGCTGAATGGCAGTCTTGAAAACTGTCTGGATAAAAGGTGGCAAGCACCAATGGCATATATATATATAAAATTTTCAGGTACATGGAATTCGAAGCAACACACCAGGAATGTAAGAGTAATTTTTTTTAAAGATTTTGGTCAGTTTTAGAGCACATCTTAAAAAAAGATTTACCGCCCCAAATCTCGAATATAAACATATTTTTAGTGGCAAGTATAAAAAATCAATGTCGATTAATGGTTGACAGAATTTTTTTGCATTATATACACATTATCTTCTCTTCACAGCAAAGTGGTTTTTAGGTACCATTCCATAGAATTTTGTACACATTGAGTCCCAAATTGCAACTCTAAATTAAATCATTATCAGTCTTATTGGCCTAATACACTGATAATACTGCCTCACTCTCGTTTCTAAGTGGGTAAAAATATTCCTTAGCACTGTACTAAAATAACAAATCTGCAAATTTGACTATGCTTACCTGAGGATATTTTTGAGGTTGTTTACTGGCCAATTGTGCTCTGACTAAAATATGAACCTACACTGTTAGTCCAAGTGGTAGTAAAAATTAAAATAGTGTTTTCATCTATCTGTGGTAAAGCATGCTAGCGATAAATGTTTAAATGCTTAAAACTACAATTTTGCAGATTCATTAATTTAGCATGGTGTCGACAATATGGTTCCAGATGCTCAGTATTTCTGTTAATATCCAGACATCCTCAGTATTTTGCATTCATTATTTTTTACTCAGTGATTTATTTTTTGGACTCTTTTTTTTTTAACATGTCTCTCCATGCTAACAATGCAACCATAATTTGGGACTCATAACCTTTTTCCAGGGACAGGGAGGGATCTGATCACTTTCAAAACACAACCATTTATCTTTTAATAAAAAACGACCTAAAAAATGCATATATTGCAGAATGATAAGAAAGGCTCGAGCTCCTTAACGTCAATCTATGGATGTCTATGCAACCACATTATATGCTAATTCATATAATCATGTAAGCAACATATAATATTACATCAATAATTAAGTGGTACTAACAATAATACTTTCTTACGTTCATGATATCACCATAGTGATGGTGTAGAAAAGTAAGATACAAATAAGAGAATATATCATTAAAAAATAATAATCCTTTTGTAATCTTAATTAAATTAAGAAATTAAATATTTTTTCATTTTTTTTTCCAACTTACCTGCAATCCAACAAGAGATACTGTTGTTTGTATACAGTGATCTATGTTAGGAAAAAATTACCATTAGAAAACAAAAACTAACACAGAAATTAAATTCCTTATATCTACTATGAAACATAGTAACCTGGCGATTTTGGTGATTCCGCTCCAAATGTGGTTTTCTGGCAATCATGCAAATTTTTCTTGTTGAGCATAGTATGAAATTCATTCTTTGCATTTTTTGAAGCTGTAAAAATTATTTTTCTTCTACAAACTGCACATGCTGAACCTTTTCACAGCATCTATTTTGTTTTTAAACTAATTAAATTTGCCATTTTCCTAATTGTTGCCATGTTGGCGTTTCCAAACAGTTTTTTCGACTTTATTGTAACTTGGGAGCATGGGGTTAGGCCTAATAAGCAATTTTGACATGACTATGTATATATCTACGTTTTTACCTCATATTTTAGCGAGATTTACTGATTCAGGAGGGTGCAGGGACTAGGTTAAAATGCCAGAAATCAGAAGAGGGGGAGCCCTCCCCTCACTAAGCATCCACTGATACAGAAAAAGGACTGCGGCCAAATAAATCTTCTTAGGGTCTTAGTTTTCTAAACACTGAAATTTTAAGTTCTCGCTCTTTTACTCATTTTAACAGTTAAACAATTTCCAGTTTTTTTTCACAATTTTCCAAAAAGGGCTGATGCATAACAACGTTTGTGTGTATCTGCCACATTGAATCGCTAAAACATTGCCAAGATTACCGTGTTTCATAGTAGTACCAATTGCTTTACGATAGAGTACACACATAATGATGAAATTAAAAAAAATCATTAAATTTATATTGGAGCGTATATGCATTTTACAGTGCAACTAAGGTCCAGTTATACAAGGAATCTGAACCTTTGTCAACTAGGAAACCAAACCACAGACTATGGTGGGCGGGGGAGAAAAAAACAGAATGTATGCTACGTTGCTACTGAAATCTAACTTGAGTTACTGATATGATAGATAAATGCTTTACCACTATGCTACAATAGGGCAACTTGTTTCAAAGGTTTATATTTTGGCATCACTCATGGAGTTATGGTACGATGAGTTCACTGTCACAAACTGATTTCTGTGTAACAAGAAACTTCCGATTACCAGTGAAAAAAAGACAATTTTTTTTAAGAGTCTCTTTTTTGGTGCCAAGATTATACTTCGTAAATACGTTCCTCAGGAGTAGAGCATGACAGGAGCCAGGCCTGCTTCGAGTAATTATAATATGTACTAAAGCAAGGCCATGCACAAAATTTTAAAATAGGAGGAGAGTCGATAAAAAGTAGAGGATTAAAAAAAATATATATATTATTAAATTTTTTCAAAAGCTGTTTTGGATTATAATTTGGAACTTATTCATATGGGAGCCCCATTGTGTATCACCCCCACCACCACCACCACCACTTCTGCACAGCCTTGAAGTATACGTAGAATGCTCTCATCAACTGATCAAATATATATAATACTTTACTTAAGAAATTTCAAATAAAAATTGGCGATAGATTAAAAATCTGCATTACAATAAATCAGTGTATGAGGGTCTAAGACTATCGTTACGAAAGGTTAATGGTCCATATTTATATTTCTACTCGTGTTCAAAATCCATATTTTCTAAATGGTTTATATGGAAGCCGTTAAAATTTCATTCCTTAACAAACACCGTAAGTTATATATTCATTTTGAATGAAAAATAATAACCCAGGCTCGACGTATCTGGTCATCACTGATAACTAGATATTTGCAGTTGAACAATAGGAAATCATTTCCTACTAAGTTCCTAAGTCTTTTTTTAAGTAGTCAGGTACTACACTTGCTTGTAGAGTATGGTTTGCCAAAGGATCAGTGCCAAGTGGGTAATCCAGGCATTCGCCCTAAACGACAGATTTTTAGGGATGGCAAATTGGGATTATTATACAAAAATAAAAGTGTTTTAGGGGGTAGCAAAACACATGGTTGTCCAGAGTGGCATAACATCTAGCGCCAGTCTTGATTCGCAACCATTTACCAAGCCCTGATAATAACCATGCGGAGACCCTGGTTCGAGTCCAGGATGAGGACGGCGCCTCTTTTTCTCCAAAAACAAAAAAGCTCTAGCTTGAGCTAAATATACGTGGGTGGCAAACATTATTGTATAATAACCATGTCTAAAAATTTAAAAAAAATGTATAACCTATTTTAATATGATGACGCTGGTATCTTCTTTCTGCAATTAGATCTCCATCTTTATCGAAAAATACTTTTTGCTCTTGTGGTTTATATTCTTCATAATCACCACCAGTTGGCATATTAAATGCAATTTCTGATTGATACACTATTAAAAAGAGAGATAAAATTAAGTACAGCAAATCAATATTGGCAGATTTACATATAAGGAAATGGTCTATGTTGGTGAGCATTTGGTTCCTTTCATTCAACTCCACCGCTCAGTGTACTCCATCTAATCTCAGCTGTCAAGGTAGATGTCATACCATAGACCACATGTCTCTATACTATACTGTGTCAATCATCTACTGAGCCATTCGGTGATTCACTATGTGTTTGAGAAATTAATACAATATCAGTTATTACCAAAAACATTGTCATTTATAGTAAACAAGAAATTTATATAATCCACCAACTATCAAACGTTTGATGAACCAGCAATCAAAAACAAGCCAGTTGCATGACGCAACACTCTGTGAAGCAAAAAGTTTAAAAACAGAATTATAATTCATATCAGATCACTTCTACATCAAAATCATTTCCACATGCTCAAACAAATCACTTTTAATATAATCAAATTTATATAAATCAACTCAACTATTAAAATACATACATTTCGCTAATAAATCAAGAATTTCTATATTCATCATTTACGATAAACATTTTGGTTTGAGGTTAAAATAAAATACCCTTTGGCACATTTCTTAAAATTTGTACTTTTTTTTTAATAGTGACAATCAACAGTTGCTGTTATTTTAAAGGTAGTGTAATGCTCATCACTGTATCAATAAGAAAATAAAAATAAGTTATAAAATAACCAGATGTACAAATTTTGAATTTAAGCACATTATATTCATTTTAAAACATTCACTAGAAGTAATGTTTGAATTAAAGTAATTTCACTGAGAATGAAAAATTACATTTGTCGAAGTTAATACTCGACCCTACTGCATATTATGCACTGGTTGTCAAACTTTTTTTCTCTATAAATCAAATCAATCCAAAACTAGTTTCTCCTGCTCTCGTTTCAGTGATGTCATATCACCTAACTGTTGTATCTATAATATAGGTGAGATTTTTATTTGTACTATTCCACAGTTTGCAGATTCAAGAGACTGTGGTACCAGGATTTAATGTTTTTCGCATGGGGTGAGGGAATATTCCTCCCCCACCCACACACACAAAGCATCTACTGACTCAGGAAAAGTACTGGGTCTCCAGAATGTCTGGAAAACAACATTCCATTATGGTGGACAGTCGCCATGGCCATTGGAAAACAGTGCATAATATGCATTTAAACCTAATACGTTTACCCATCTTCACTAAAGGCAATGGTGGCCACTCAAGGTTAGGTTTTTCTATCGTCAGCATGTCATTTAAGTTATCCTTTCGCCTAGCTAATTAAATGCCATGTAAGAAATGTGGATGCAACTCCAAAGGTATTCCGGTCACGAAGCTCCATCCATCGCCAAAACTCATGCTATACTCTTAAAATGAGTCTTAAAAGATTTCTAAGCACAACGCCTGTGTGTGAATCCCAGCACATGCACCCGGAGCACAGTTCGAAAGCTTGCAATAGTAAAAAAACTCGCCTCTGTACATGAAGTAGCCATAACGTCGATGAAAGGAAAGCTGGACGTATTTACCCAACAGAACGAATCTCCAATGGTTATATTCCGACTTCAGCAAACATGCCACAATATCAGCGAGTCATTTTTCAAAACGTTTAGAAAAATTCGCGATTTGAAAAACGTTAATTTATGATGAAGTCATCCGAGAACGATTGCCGAAGAACGAAGTTGGCGGGCCTTTGGCGACCGGGATAATTCTGGAGTTTGGCAGAAGTGTGTTTTCTAAAAGACGTTTTTGCGTGCCACCACTAGTTTAAAGGTTAAAATTAAATAGTCTAATGTCAACAAAAAAGTTATCCATTAAAAAAAAATCCTCCATCTTTCAAATTAAAAAGCATAAAGCCCGAAAAACATAGTTTTACCTACATTGCAATTTATGCTCTCCAATTACTACTTCATCACAGATAGGTTTCTGTGAATCACACTGCAAACTGTGAATATCCGAAATACATATTGATAAATGCTCATCCATGGCGAGTCCTGTGTTTAACTACGTGTTTAAAGCTTAGTTAATTAATACATAGAAGTAACTGCGTGGTAGTTAATTATGCAGCAAGAGTTGTATACAAAAAGTAAACATGTTGCAACGAAGTTTCTAAACAAACTTCCTGTAAATATTATATAACTGCAATTTCATTTTAGACTTCCGTGTTTACAAGTTTTGTTTACACTTTCTTCTTATTCTTTCTTAAAAATTTTCTATTGAGAAATGACCTTTGTCTACCTCCATTGATGAGCTTTATGTCCAGTGGAATTTTTAAATTCTTGTACAGAATCGGTAAAGAAAACAATGGAGAAATATTAAATTCTATATGCTTAAATTAATTCTTAGTATACGCAAGACTCAGAATAAAATTTTCAGAAACTTTTTTTTGTTTCTCTTTTCAAAGTATCTATAATAAATTGGTTGAATATATTTCTAACTACTGATTTATATGACCAAAAAGAAAGCGCACACGAAAATTAAACACAGGAAAATTACGCTCTCGTGAATCCCCACAAGAAAAATACGTTCATACAAAAATAGTTCACCGAACAATGTAGGAAAATAAAAGTGCGTCATCGAAAATGCGCACATGGAAAATTTATGGACATGAAAAAATGCGATGTGGAAAATTACGGACATGAAATATTGCCCACACAGAGAATTGTTCGTACGAAAAAAATACGCATATACAGAATTTTTGCAAAAAGGAGAAAAAGTATGCATACTTCAAGCATAGGCGTAGCCGGCGGGTTTGGGATTGTAATTCCCCCATCGTGATGAAATTTTATATATTTACATAGGAATATATGAGTTGTACAGGGTGTCTACCCAAATTCTATTTCAAACTTCCCTGACTTTTCCAGGTTTCCAGACCAAGTCTTAATCGATTTCAAGTCGCTAATTACAGTAAACAACACACAACGCATTAAAATTTGCGTAATAAAAATAAGTTTCTAAGACCATAAAATCCACTAACACAAACTCCAAAGTCATTTATAACTCAATTACAATAAATTTACAAATATAAACTGTATTAGTAAATGTATTTCATAACACTAAAAACTTGCTTTAATTATTCACAACATTTTGATTCGGACATTTTTTAGTTTATTATTATTAAATAGCTCAACTATATAATCGCAAAGCTGATGCTTCATCTTCTATTTCATTTAAAATGTGTATGACTGTATATAAGGCAAAGGAGATTGGTATGATCAAAATTTTTAAAATTAGAAAATTCAGCTCAAAACACTTTTTGTTTTTCAAGTTTTAGTTATATATTTGGCAAACATTTTCTTCTGAAAAATATATAGGCTTAATAATTTTATATAAATTATATTAGTTTTGGTGCAAAATGGTAACTTTTGGAAGAAGTTTAGTCAAAAGTACAAGTTTTTCAAATTTTTCAGTAGGTAATGTGGTATGAAAAGCACAGTTCAGGAAAATTATTTTAATAAGTTATTTATTATAACAATGAATTTCAAATTTCCCTGACTTGGGCCTTTGTATTTCAAATTTCCCTGACTTTTCCAGTTAGAAAAAACTTCCCTGACTTTTCCAGGTTCTCCAGATAAGTAGACACCCTGGTTGTAGCTCTAACCCCCACCATTGAGCCTATAACCCCCCTTATTATAAACTTTCTGCCTACGCCTCTGACTTCATGTACCATAGATACTTATAGTTAATCATTTTTGTCACTCATTAGGGAGTTTTAAAGTATTACGTAAGCACCTTTGCGGAGTGGGGGGAGTAGTTGCCGCTGATCTTATTTTTCTATGTTAGCCAATATTAATTTGTGCTCATTAAGAGGGGGGGGGGGGTTGAAATGGCCAAAAAAATGTTGCTTTACGTAATACTTGAACTCCTTAACAGGTTTCAATTCACATTGAACACACATTCCTTTGGCTTTGTCTTATTTGCCCACAGTAAAAAAAGGGGGGGTTTCGCATACAATAATCACAGTTTTGTGGTGATTAGTGATTATTTAATTAATGATTAGTTATTAGTGATCACGTAAGCAGTTATTTGTCATTTGGGTGACTGGTTGATTCAGCATCCTAGAATTTTCAGGATTATTGGGGGGCACTTGCATCTATTACATCAAGACTCAATAAAATTTCTACTACTCCCTCCCTACTTATAAACTGCATTTTCTCCCACAGAGAACAGCTTCACTCCACTCTATCCGTCGTTGCCAGGAGTTGTACTCTTGGCCTAAGTAGTATCTGAAATAGTGCATTTACCTGTCTTCCAAAGTCCTCATTACCTCAATAGCTAGCCCCTTCAACCATATTTCGGGTCAGTTGCACTTTCCAGACAGCTGGGGAGAAACTCATATATACTGTCCATTCACAAAAAATAGTCCAGTGAAATATTAGAAATAACAGGTATTGACGTCACAAACCGGTCAGCCGCTTACAACAATGTAAGACCAAGTTCTACACTCATTTGGCACAGACAACAGTCTCTAAAAAAATAAGTCTGAAATTGAAGTCTACTCTGCTGTAAAGCGGCTATCCCGTTTGTGACATCACCACCGACATCATCCACCGGAGTTCTTTTGCTGAACAGACAGTATATCCAGAACTGAAGCCAGGAAACTGTTTCCTATCACCCGATCTCTCATCATGGCTTTCATCTCGCACATGCTCTCATTTCCAGCTACCCAAACAGAAGAGCATCAAGGAGAGGCACTCAATCAGTCCCTATTCAAGATTTTCTTTGTGGACGTTCCTATACCCTACAGTTTCTGTCAATCTCTTAATCTACGTAGATGACTCTGCCATCTGGGTGACTTTCAGTTTACTTTTCTGACCTCCAGCAGAGCCTTCAAGATGCAGCAAACTGTCTAATTTCTTTTAATACTCCACCTGGAAACTTACCATCTCCTCTTCAAAGGTTGTTGTTCTTCCGGTACCTGTAATCTCAAAATTCATTGTCGCATTAGCATAATCATTGGAAATACAGAATTAAAGTGACGCATATCCATCATTTTCTGGTGTTACCTTTAATCACGAATGGAATAATTAAATCACTTCAAAACTTTGAGATGTTCCAGTGCCTTTTTAGCCTCTCCTGCGATCCTTCTCCCAAGAGATTTCTTCAAATCTTTCATACTTTCCAAGATCCTTTATGCTTCATTCGCATTTGCATTCACCATCAACACACTTCACGCCCAGTTAGAGAAGATAAAATTCAAAGCTCTCCGCCAGTTTCGGTATGCCAAAATCACACGCCTGGTGTCCCTTTGCACAGAAGAAGCCTTCATTCTCCCCATTCTCAGCAGCAAAAGAATCTGCTTTGACTGTTCTTGTGCGGAACATCTTTCTTGCTTTGAAACACCACACACAGAGCCCGCCTTCATAACGATGTGGATAACTCAAACTTTCCGTGTTTCTATGAAATTCAGCTCGGCTCTCGCAAATCCTGTTCTACGAATCCTATACCATGGTTCCCCACTGGTTGCTCAATGTAATAACCATCATTCTGTCTCTCCCAGGTGTTTATAGGAGAAATATGGTCAGTGAGAAAACATTCCTGTTATTAACAGGTGTTGCCATAACTCAGCTCTCATTTTCGGATTCCCACATCTATACTGATGGCTCTATTAACATCAGCAAACGTAACGGCGTGCTTCTTTCGCAATTCCAAAGCAGGGTCTCGCAGTATGTTCACAGAATTTGGAACATACTCTCAGATCTGAAATTAGAATTTCTGCACATTCATTAAAATAACCATCGAATTCCATGAAACAAAATCCCATCAAAATTAACCATTGAATTTCCGAAGTGTTTATTATCCATTTATTTCTAGTGAATCGCCGTTTCCGGTAATCCGGCACTGGCGCAATACATTGCCTTATCAAAATTAACTGTACGCATGTGTCAAGAAGAATAAAAAGCAACTTTTTTCATATTACATTGTTAACAGATAACCTTGTTACACACACACACAAATATTTTATATTCACAAGAAAATAAAAAGGAACAAGTGTTGTTACCTTTTGGCGTAACTTTCGAGATAAAACCTAAAAGTTTATCTGTAGCCATATATATTCACTCACCATTCTTGGGATACGACCTCGATGACTGATGATCCTATTGTTTAGTTGTCCTGCTTTTGAAGTCTTTTCATCTATATATGAAATGATACTCATTCCCTTCTGATCCTTTAAATTTAATGTGTCCAAGAAACTATATACAAAAGTTTTGTTTAAGAACACGTCAAACAGGAAAATATATTCTCAGATTAATTAAATATGTACATATGTAATATACATATTAATTAATATGTTCTCAATAAAAAAAAAAAAAATGACTGCTCGCAGGCATGTATTTTATGATAATTTGAGCTCGAGAATTGTAAAATAAAAACGCCCATTATTTTCTCGACATACTCCCCCTTTGAGTTTTTGGCACACTGAAACTCAAAATAAGGAAGAGAAAAGTTATAAATATCTAAATGAAGAGGAGCATGTACTGGTATCGGAGAGACATTTCAGTCCACAGGGTTAAGTAAACTCCAGGCGTCAGGCATCTTGGAAAACTGGAACTACAACCACTAGAAGATCAATCGGAATGCTCTTTACAAGGACATCTCTTTAGATATCCTTGAGATTTTCTTATGTCCTCATCTGTAGGGTGGGTCACTTCAAGAGGATACAGTCTCTGAACAGGTCGAAGTATGTCTCCAAGTACAGTGCGTATTTTCACAAGACGTATAATACCATCTTTTCCAGGAAATAATTGAATCACTTTTCCTAGTTCACTCTCTTCGTGTTGAATTCGATTAACACTACATCTCCCCAGAGAAAAGTAATGGTAATTCAGTGACATTTTTGAGTAATTTTTCAACTGTCCAAGATAATCTGAGCGGAATCGTCTTCGTAAGTCTTGGCTAATTTTCATTCGATATAAAATTCTCTTTTTCAAGTTGGTAGCATCAATGTGATCCGAATCAGGAACTCCACTTTCTTTAATGTCTCTGAGAAACATTGCAGGTGTCAGAGACTCTAATTCAAAGTCCTCAGATATATAAATGATCGGTCTTGAATTGAGGACATCTTCACAATCATGAAGAATTGTAGAAATTTCTTCATGTTTTAATAAAGCTTTGCCTAAGACTTTTCTCAGAAGGTTCTTCATCAAACCTACCATTCGTTCCCAAAATCCACCCCACAAAGGTGAACCTGTAGAAATAAATTTCCAACTGATTCTTTTCACGAAAGTAACCTCAACAATTCTGTTTCAATCAATTTTCACGAGTCCAATATTTGCCCCAACGAAATTGGTACCATTATCCGTGTAAATGATCGAAGGGCTTCCTCGACAAGAAATAAAACGTCGTAATGCTAGCAGAAATTTTTCAGTAGACAAAGAGGAGACGAGCTCTAAATGAACAGCGCGATAAACAGCACAGGTGAATAAGACAACACACGATTTTGTCTCATCCTTCAAAACCAAAAGACCAGCTAGGTCTACTCCGCACACTTCAAGAGCTGAAGCATCACTTATTCTATCCTCAGCTAAGGCGGCTGTCTGAACTTCAGGATGTTTGGAATCGAATCGTTTGCAGAGTACATATTTGCGTAAGACCTTGCGAATTGACTTACGACTTTTCAAGACCCACAAATCTTCTCTGAGTATAGACATCAAAGTTTGGACTCTGCAGTGTGATAATAATTTATGCTTATGCATAATCAGGCTCATGACAACAGCATGATCAGAAGGGAGAACAATTGGACATTTAAAATTTTCAAAATCTTGTCTCATTAAGAGTCGAGTCTTTATCCGAATAATCCCTGAGGGGTCAGTGAACGGATGTAAATGTTGAATACGCTAATCCATAGTTGACTGGAAGACATTTCTTTGTACCATCTTCCAAATGAGTGTTTCTGCGGCCTTCAGTTCTTTCGCGCCTAAGTTTCCATTAGCACTGGTGGATTCAGGGAGTCTGCAGTTTTTATTAAACCGTCGTATCCAAGCTGTAATTCTAACGATTTTTTTAAAGAAGAAATCCGGGTAAAATACGAGAATTATTCAAGTAACCAGTGAGGATATAATAGACTTCCTCTTTTCAGAATTCACACTTTCGTCATCAGGAGCGATTTCAGTGGATGGCCAAAATCTTTTCCTCGTCATAACTACTGTGGCCCTTCATGCCATTTTTTAGCTATTATAGTTTCCACTGTACAACCCCTCGGTGGCGTATCCGAAGAATTCAACACTCCGGGAGCATAATTGCATTCACTCGGATTGCTGTACTTTCTGATTTCTTGTATTCTGTTCATGACAAACATGCCCCACTGCTCATCATTCCTTATCCAGTGCAATACATTCATCGAGTCTGTCTAATAAAATACATCGATGTTTTCTAGTTCTAGGTCCTCCTTTATAGTTTTCATAAGTCGAACTCCAATTGTGCATGCTAACAGCTCTAATCTGGATATCGTGATCGGTTTTAAGGGAGTGACGAGCACGTACCTGTGCCAATTGACAAAACACCCTTGTAGTGTCTTCACTTATAACATAAACGCAAGTAGGATAAGCATGTTGCGAGGCATCGCAAAAGACGTGAAAGGACAGCTTCGCTTCAGAACCTTGATTTTGTAACATCCTTCTAGGAATTTTCACGTCCTTAGCACGGATGACATCCCTTTTCCACTTCCAGAATTTCTTAGCAAGCTAATAGGGTATCTCTAAGTCCCATGGGTATTTGGGCATACTCTTCTTCCAAATTCTTGAATCAAAATTTTAAGTATCAGCGTTACCGAACTGAGGATTCCTAAGGGATCGAAAAGCTGATTTGCGCACGAAAGAATCGTTCTTTTAGTTACTGTGGAACCTGACAACAAGAACAATTTCTTGGCTAATTCTCTATGACAAGTAGGAACTTGTTCCAAATGATAAGATAAGAAATAGTAGCACCGAGTAGAAAAGGACTGGCGTTAATTCCAAACACCACCCTTGCGTGGCGATAGATTTTCAGTGTCTCAGTCCCTTTACATTCACACCATAGAAATCTCATATAATTTCTGTCCTTTTCATTGATACCAATTTGAAGAAATGTCTTTCGGATGTCAGCTATGACACCAAATTTTCTCCATCTAAATCTATTCAAAATGCTCGGGATCAATTCCAATAAATTCGGACCTTTTCCAAGGCAGTCATTCAACGACGGACAGTTCTTCTGTTTGACAGAAGCATCAAGCACAGGGCGAAACTTTGTCGAGGATTGTTCCTTTAAAATGGCACGACGTGAAAGATAAAAACAATTGGATTCTTCTATATCACAAACGTTAACAGGTTCTACACCTCCTTCCCTCTGCCATTCCGAAAAGACCTCTTCATAATCCTTTAGCAAATTTTTCGCTCGCAGTCTTTATCGTGGACTTTAATCTTCTTTCTGCTAACCATCTATTATTCAGAAGTGACTGATGGCCTTCCACTCAGGGAAGAGATACTTCGTAGCAACCATTTGGAAGTCTCTTTAATGTTTTCACAAAATATTCCTTTGCAGCTCTCTCTAGTTCTTTTTTCGGTCTGTGTTTGTGCCGAATACGTTATTCCCAGAATATCTAAATCCCATAAGTTCGTTACCGGAATGTCTTTCGACAATATAGAAGTAACCATTGGACCAGAATTATTTCCCAAATCTTCCTATTTGCTACGTCCCGTAACAGTCCAACCTAGTTTTGTTTCTATAGCTACCAAGCCCGACGGTAATCTTTTGTAACCTCCGGTCATCAACTTTCCGGATACATCAACGCCAAGTAGTATTTCTATTGGTCTCCCTTGATGGTCACTTAAATCGATGCCATTTTCCAAAAGCTCTTTCATTCGAATTCCTCGAGAAACAATTGGCATGGTCTCGCAGATCCTTTCTTGGCCTAGTACTTCGAAGTTACATCTATACGTTCCGGATAAGTTCAACAGATGAACTCAAAAGACATCGTGTTGTAAAACGTCCGTACAAGTACCTCCAAACAGGGAATGTCGAGGATTCTCCTTTCGAAAGGATCCATATTTTAATTTATTGGTGGTACCTTTTTAAAATGTACGACCTTTGAGATGCCGAATCCAGGATGGCGCGAGCATTCCATTTCCTTTCTCCGTTAATAATGGTAACACGTAGAGTTTGAAGCAATACATGAGGGTAAGCCGTTACATTAGCTAGCGACTCAACACACTCATCCTCTGATTGTAAGTTAGGTTCACTTTGTTCGTACATAGAAGAAAATCATGATATCGATTACAATTTGGATATTTAACCTTAGATTTGCATTGAGAAGAAATATGATTTAGTTTCAAACAATGAAAACACGCTTCTTTTTGTAATAAAAGGTGCTTCCCTTTTTCTAGTGACAAAGTTTGTTCAAATTCACAATCTGTACTATTATGGGACTTTTCACAAAAAAAACAAAACAAACACAAACTACACCTCTAGTATTAAGTCTAACTTGGCGAGTGTTAAAACATGTAGAGCCTGTTGTTAAAGCAGCCGCAGTGGAGATCGGCTTCTTAAATATTCTTTTCTCTTTAAGCTGTAAGCCAGGTGGTTGAACCTGAATCTGGTTGGTGGCTTCTCTGCTCTTAATTTCCCGGCGTAAAAAATCCATCAATTCCTCAACCTCAAAACTTCCTTGCGATTTTCTATCTCTATTAAAATCCAAAATTAATTGATTCGGCAATAATTTTAATATGATCGTAGTAAGTAAAGTTCCGTAAGTACCTGCAGTTACCTCAAGCCCATTCAAATTTCTTATTTGTATCTCAATGTTATCGTATAACTTTCTCAGTGCAAGTATGTGGGTTGGGTTTCTAATCGGTTCTAAACTCAACAGCTAGCTCATGTGGGCATCAATTACTAAATCCTTTCGTCCAAAACATTTTAATAATCAATGGCCTCAGTGTAATTATCATTCGTAAGAGAAACCCCACTAATGGCATTAGCTGCTGCCCTATTCACCAAAGAGTGTAAATAGTTAAATTTATCAACAGCAGTTAAATTTCTACTTTCGTGAATTGCATTTTCGTATTGACTCCAAAACCACAGCCAATTTGAAGAATCACCACCAAATTTGTTAATTTGTAAACTTTACGTTAAGTACCTTGTTGGCAGAGCTTGGTTGTAACCCCAAATTACTCCCACTAGACTACGAAAGAAATCTGTTATCATTATCAGCTACAGTATTCAAAGAAACGGTTGTAGGGCTATTTAATGAATGCAAATAAGTTAGGATTTTCACTTTTATCGAAATTATTCTCTCGTAGTATGTTTCACACGTTTCTATGTCGCTTTCAAAATCCGTAGCATTCTCAATCAAAACCTGAATCTTTTCGTCTAACTCTTTAAGAGATTCATTCTTTGCACTCAACAATGCTAAACATTCTGTGAATGTTTCTACATTATCATTTTGCTCGGTAACTAATTGTTCACTTCTATTAATAAGCCTGCTCGTGAGACTGCGAATATTTTCTCGTTTTTGTTTTTGCTTTTCCAAATTAGCATTCATTTTCATAAACAATTCAATTATAGTAATTCAAAATTTTCTAAAGTTATTCACCAATATATTACCAGTATTCTCGAAAACAGGTCGTGATGCCTGATACCGTTAGCAGACGGGTTAGTCCATTGCAGTTTAGGGAAGGGCGTCTTGCCGAAACTGCTTTTTTTGCGCCAGAAAAACCAGTTCCTCCAAGACGGCCTTCCCTAAACTGTAATGGAATAACCCGTCTGCTAACGGTATCACGCGCCAACTGAGCGCGAATGCACAGTAAATCAATACTTATAAAATCCCGTAACAGGGTCTGCTCTAGTATGTCGACACTCCACATATTTAACGCCATCAATTACTTAATTGTCCTTTTTGTTAACATTCTATCATCAATTCTACCGAGGTCCCTGTTCGGGTGCCATATGTTACCTTTAAGCGTAACTTTCGAGATAAAATCTAAGATTTTATCTGTAGGCATATATATTGACTTACCTTTCTTGGGATATGACCTCGATGACTGGACCTTTTAATCCTTTAAATTTGATTTAATGAGTTCAAGAAAATATATACAAAAGTTTTGTTCAAGAACACGTCGAACAGAAAAACGTTCTCAGTGAACGAGTCGACCAAAACTAAATTTCCCCGAGCTCAAAAAAACGGGGGGAAAAAGGGAAAAAGTATTTTTTTTACAGCTCGCAGGCATGTATTTTACGATAATTTGAGCTCAAGAATTGTAAAGTAAAAACGTTATGTTATTTTTTTTGAGAAGTGTTAAACATATAAATCCCTATTTCAACAATATCACAATTGTATATGCAAATTCACAAATCGTTGAGACAACGATAAATATACACATAAAAGAAGTATTTTTTTCATAAATTAAATTACAAAGAAAGAAAATGATTTATACATGGCAAAATATTTACACATATGAATGAAAGTCGTTATTTTATAACATGTTCACAAATATTACAAACTTTTAAAAACAGATAATTTAGTTGACTGATGACTGAGATGTTATGTTCAACTAATTCAATTCAGTTTCTCTTTACTAGGTTCAATTCATACAGTTTGTGTCACTGAATCCAATAAGCTTGTGTCAATTGTTTGACTGATTCAATTAATCCACCCTTCCGGTAAGCTCATGTAGTAGATTGTTCTGTTGCGCCGTCAAAAATGGCCTGAATTCAATAAATAAAAGAAACTGATTCTACAAAATATGATTTTTATATATTCAAAAATATTTTTAAAGAAAACAACACACTAGTTAATCCACACATAAATTTAAACTTTAATAAAAAATTTGTTAGACATAAAGGAAGGTAACTTAAGTAAATGAAAGACAAATAAAATACCATAAATCCTTCTCAAGAGCTCTCATTGCTTCATTATCATGTGACTGACTTGCCATCTGTAAAAACAATAAAAAATTTCAAACCACTCGCAAATATTTTGTCATAAAATGAACATCTGCCACCTATTTCTATTTTTTATTAACAAAGAGGAAGAATGAGTAAACTAGCAAGAGTGGGGGGGGGGAGGAAGATAAAGGCTTAACCATAACCTTGTTAAAGACCTTTGACAACGGCTTAACAGATATTGTGTCACCGGACTGAAGAGAAAGATTTTATATTTAACGTTAATAAACTTGAAACTTTCCCCATTGGGCTACATAAAATCTAAAAATTTTGCTAATAAAATGCACATTGCTTTACATTCTACAATTTTCGTTATTTGCCTACGACCTTAGTAGCGTGAGCAAAAGCCAGGAGAATAAAGGTCGATTTTGAACTTGCGGACACGTCGTGGGTGCTATAGGCGTCGTACTGCCATACTGTAAATGTCATTATTTTTTTCTCAACGAGACCTTCAAAACAAGGTATTACTCGATGGGGTTGCCATTTGAAATTTTGGAGTTGGCCCCCGTGGGGCGCCCCCTGGTGCTGAGGGTGAGTCGCGACACAGAACAAAAATTATTTCCTTTTCAACAAGCAACTTTCCCGAAACGACGTTTATCTGTAGCGCAACTTCAAAAGTATGCCCTCTCGGAGTGTTTACCATCTCCCTTCAAATAAAAAAGTCACAATTCATATATATATATATATATGATGATGATATATGTATGAATTGTGAATCTTTTATTAGAAGTTGTGGGGATGGTGAACATTTGAGAAGGACCCACTTTTGAAGGTAGGCTACGCTGCTGATATATATAAATGCCTTTCTACGGAAGGTCCTAGAATGGATAGACTAAGTTTTCAGATTGGGAACAAAATGAGCTTTCATCACCCACCTTGAAATGGCTTTATAAGATCCTTAATTTTTTCCCCTTGCACTGAAGTGATAACAGCACACCTTTTAGTTTCCTGTATAGGTGTGTGCTTGTGTGATCATCAATATTATTTAGTACTTTATTTAACATGTTAAAACTGTTTCATCCAAATTCAATGACCTCTATCTAACTTTTTTCAATCCCCAGAATTTCATTATAGACACATTTCATTGTATTATTAAGAATATGTATGCTTTTATACTTACAACAAGAGACTGCATCAAGAGGAAAAGATCTTCATCCAAATAGCTAACTAAATCTTCATCTGCAATCAAAATTATAAATAATTTCCAAAAGGTTTCAAGAAGTGTTCTTTAACATACCGATCATTGACAAAATTTCTATCAGTCAATTACAAAAAAGTAGCAATAAACTTTGATATAGATAATTGAGACCAGTGGTTCGTAACCTTCTACAAACCGTGACTAATTTTTATAGTAATCAAGTAATCTATGACCCCACCCCCCACCTGCCGCATTTGCATAAAAAAAGAATTTTTAATGGAGTAAAGAAAATACATTAAATATAAAATTGTATTATGTTAATTGAATATATTATATATATATATATTAATGTATATTACAGATATAAAGTTAACAACCATTAGTAGAATATTGCAATGTAGCCATGTTGAAATATAAAAGCGTTGGAAACATTTGGTATGAAATTACGGTACTTGTCTGTTAAAGCGGCACAGGGTTAAGTCTTCAAGCGATTACAATGTATCACTAAGGTAAGTTGCGATATGTTGCCTTTCATTTACAGTCCTAAAGAAATGGTCTGTGTGCTTATTCTCATTATATTGCTTTTGTGTAAACGTTTTTATTTTTGCGTTCTTGATAGCGTTTTGGTTTTTGAAAATTATTTGTTTCCTTAAAATATGGGGCTAACAATCTTTAAACAAAAACAAAAAAAAATTGTTTATTTTTTTATTTATAAAAAACAAATTTTCAGGAAGCCATTGATTTAACTCTTCCAATATTCAGGTACAACTTGAAAACAATCTTAAGTCGGGGGGGGGTGAAGGGGACACCCTCCCCCACTAGACATATACTGATTCAGGAAAATTACTGGATTGCAAAAACGTGTGAAAAATAACATTCCATTATGTAAGATGGTTACAATAGCTGACGGCGAGTTTAGCTGATTTGGGAACTTGGCACGATAGTAATCTCGATGGCCGCTTTAACAGACAAGTACTGAAATTCCTTACAAAAATTATTGTGGCAACTCCCAGAAACCAATTCGTGGCCCTTAAGGGGGGGTCACAATCCCTAGGTTGGGGGACCACTGATTTATACTAATACACCTTGGGTTCTAGGATAGCTTAATACTACAAATACAAAATTTGTCAATTGGTATTTCCAGTGGATTATATATTCATGGAACAGTAACATCTTGTGTAGACAGTGTAACGAGAGAACTTCCATTCTCTCTCAGATGGAGGGCCAAGCTGTTTTATATACTACCCTTGTCATACAAGTTTAAAGTCAATGTCTTTACTTCAGAAAAGAGAAAAGTTACAGTGTTCTGGTACGTTATATTCAATCATGGGGAAGGTGTTCATGCATACATGTGGCTGTGAAAGTAGTTCACAGAAATTCCGTTAGGTAGTAGAGGGAAAAATATCGCTATACTTTTCTTATGCTGTTAGTAAGTTTTATTTATTCTTACTCTTTCTCCATTTCTTTCTACTTAATTCCTTTTATTTAACCACCTGCCTTTTTCCTCATTTTCCTTATCTGTTCTTAATTTATTTTCCTTGTTTCGTTATTTTTACTATTCTTATTGCCAATTTATTTTCCTACTTATTTTCGTTGTTTCCCTTTTCTTTTGCATTCCAACCAGTGACAAAATTTTACTTCTTATTTATGCTTTGTTTTACAGCGCAAGTGCAACTAAGACCAAACAACACCAAATCTTATAGTTTTCAGAGAGATCTGAAACTTCAATCACGTAGAAAATCAAACTCTGAGATATATGTTGGTAAGAAAAAACAACATGCGTTTGGCATCAGTATGATTCAACCTGTTTTTTTTTTCTTTTCATAAGAGGACTACTGTTCGTTCACGAAAAGAAGTCCAATGAAACAGTCAGAAATAACGGGAGGTGACATCACAACCGGACCAGTTCATTAGAGCAGAGGAGGTCTACAATCTCTGAACTGCTTTTTGGGGAACGTTTGTCGGTGCGAAAATTAAGTTCTGAAACTGGAGTCCTCCTCTGCTGTAATGGGATAGGCCATTTGTGACGTCACCTCCCGTTATTTCTAACTGTTCCATCGGACTTCTTTTCGCGAACGAACAGTACGTATTACTTCAACCCCACTTGATGGTAGTTTTGTTTGTTTGTTTGTAGTTTTACGGCTCAAGAACTACAATGGTCATGCTGTGCTGGGACCTACTGTTTTCTGAGGAATCCGAACCTCTTAAGGCCTAGAGAACCAAACCCCAAACTACAGAGACCAGTGCGACCTTTATGAGATCCCTGAGTAAGAGTTCTTTGCACCATTGGGAGTCGAACCCAAGTTAATGGCACACTAGGCAAATGCATTACCACACTGTGCCACCTCAGGGCCCCACTTGATGGTAGTTCTCAAGAAGATGTATTGTACACACATCACATAACCCACACCTAAAAGTGAGAGAATTATAATGACTCCCATTTCTCAAAGAATTCAAAAGCTGAAATTATAACCATTGTGGGATTGAAGAACGGCCGAGAACTTTTTGACCACAATCCCACAACATTCTATAAATTATCGATAAAATAAATAACATATATTTATAAAGTCCCCGGTTTTACATCCACCGCTACAAATGGGATCAATATCTCAAAGTGACCTTCAAGCCATGGCACACTTTCACATCACTAAGCTTGCTGGTATTCGAATGCAATCATCGATCCAATGGCTATGCTTGTAAAGATTAAATCACAATAGTGATGACATCTGTTCACAATTCTATTCACTAAGTGTAAATTTCTTGATAAAACATATTATCAGTCTTGATATAATAGGCCAGCATTTTGTGACATAACACCTGTATTCTGTGATATACTGCACCAGCAATTAAAACTAAATTCCACATCACATAAAATTATAAATTTGGAATTTGAAAAATGTTCAGCTATCCTAAAATAAATACGTAACAAATAACACAAATCACCGGAAGATTCGTCAGTAGATGAATCCCACGCATATTTTTCCAAC
This sequence comes from Dysdera silvatica, assembly GCA_006491805.2. Lineage (NCBI taxonomy): Eukaryota > Metazoa > Arthropoda > Arachnida > Araneae > Dysderidae > Dysdera > Dysdera silvatica. The sequence continues at coordinate 40,039,082 of QLNU02015359.1, read as the reverse complement.
AATTTTGCATGTTCCGGAATCAATCTCTGAGGAGGGGGCTACAAAGGAGAATAAAAAATTCAATGAAAGCCTACGATGCATTGCGCGACATATTAGTTTTTAATTCAAATAATTTCTAAAGCAGAAAACTGAACATTAAATTCACTTTTATGCTGCTCATTAAAATATTTATTACTGGATGAAGTTGTAATTTTGCTGTGCTGTATCAACAGAAAACTGACACGGTCAATTACAGAGATAGTCAATCGCATGACCACCAACCTAGACAGACAAGAGAAAATGGTAAAAGACATCTCTCTCTCCTCCATGTCTAAACCAGAGTTGCTTCAAAATTTTGTTATTGTTGATTGGCTGGAATTTTTCTTTTTTTTAGGTTGCAAGAATAACAAGGCCATCCTGCATTAAAGAAAAAGAGAGGTTGTATGTATGGTTTTATTTTCTTTCCATACAGTGAAAGCATTTGACATTCCCACTGCATTGAGGCAGAGAAAAAGGAGTACTAGACATACTCAGGAATGCTGCAAATGACAGCAGGCCACTCGTAGAAAGAGACATTGCCTACTTTAGTTGAAGACCCTTTATTATTGTTCTGAACAGTAAATCAATGTAATAAGGTACAGTATTACGTAAATGAGTGTCATTTCATGAGAACTTGATAGGTGGAACAAACAAATACGCGTTTCATGAAGCTAGAACTGTAAAGGAATCCAAACACACATTTTTTTGCATAATACTATGTCAATTTTATGTTTATTAATGGTAAGTAGTATCAGAAAAGTAAAACAAACAGAACTAAAAGCAAATTAAGTAGTACCAAGAGTAAAATTAGTAGCGCTACTAAGTGCAAAATAAGTAGCAATATTGACAGTATTTACCTGAAGTATTAAGAGCAACAGAACTAGAGTTATTTCTGCATTTCCAAGAAGTGAGGCAAAGACACCTATTCTTCTTTTACTTTCTGTTACACCTGAAAGTGCACAAAAATTACATGTTAACATGAGAAACATAAAGAATAAACTTAAGAAAAGAAAAAAGCTATTTATATTAATTAATTTATACATATCATATTTAATACTCCTACTTTTTAAAATCGACTGTTGTAATATAATTTTAATATACACATTGAATTGGATTCAGTTATAGGAATCTCAGTTGTAGCAAAAATTGATTACTGCCTTAAAATTATGGTCATAAGCTCTTTAAGAGTAACATTGATTGGTTGAATTTTTTTACCGAAAAGAAAATAAAGATCATTCTGTGCCTACGAATTATTAATCTGCCTTCTTTATAACATCAGAAAATTTCAGAAAACTTGGATATTGCATCAAAATAGATCATCATTGTGTATTTAAAAAAAGAGAGAGACATTTTATGCATACGTTTCTGAAAATTTTTTCTGTTCTCTGTTTCCTGCATTTATTACTCTACATTAAAATCGTTGATTTCTTCTCATAAAACTTGGTGCACGTGGTTTTTCTTTTTCATTTTATAGTTCAGTTTTAGATTAATATATTTAAATATTTCATTTCTTGTTGTATTAGTCTGCATTTTTTCCCAAAATAGAGAAGATATTAAAAGTACACATATGCACTTACAATGCCATGTACAAAATTTGATACTATGTATTGACATTTTAAAATTAAAATATAGCATCAAAATTTCACTGGTCCCTTGAATGTCATTATAACCAAGTTCCACTGCACATATATGCATTCTCCTCCTTCATGCATAAGAGGAGAGAAAAGAGTTAAATATTGAAAATCTTCAATAAAAGTAATAAATTTCTAAAAAAGTGAGGACAGGTTGTAGAAGAAAATCCTCATTATTAAATCTTTTCAAGTAAAGAAGATAATGAAGGAAAGATAATAAAAATAAGGAAGATAATAATTATAACATATATATATATAAGTCAACTATACGTCCAAATTCTGAAATCCCCCTTATGAATTATTTATATATAACTATTGGTTATGGCACCAAAATTTCAATGGAACCTTGACTGTCATTATAATTGAATTTGATTGCATATGTATTACATTCAACAATAACCGTTGACTATCCATTGTAGGATGAAGGAATCTACAATTGTTCATATACATAATATGATGGAAACATCTTCTAGGAAGTAGCTTTGAGCTCACCATCTGGTGAAGCAATGTGAGTTAGTAAGCAATACATACAATCCACACACACAATGATGAATCCAAACCTCAATCCCACATCAAAAAACCTGCCAGAAGTGGTTAGCCATTAAAAAAATGCAACGAATTGCTTAACTTTGGTTATCAGACAGGAACTGGTGTTTCAAATGCAGGACCACCATGGGATGCACACTACATACATATATATCCCCCAGCCGTCCTCTGCCAAGAATACCGGCACTCGACCAAGATCCAGCTATGAATCAGCATCAGTGGAGGTCACTCCATAGGGGGGGGGGTAACACAACAAGTCCTGCCTTGGTGCAGGACTTTGGCTGTGGTCACCGAAGTTCAGATTCTTCATTAAACTATAAATCCAGCTCATCAATCCATCCGGCCAAGGTGGTGAGTTGAAGGCTGCTTCCTCTGTATTTCTTCCATTGTACCACAGTAAAACCTCTCAACAACAATATTATACGGACCGAGAAAAATTATCTTTGTAGAGGGAGTTATTGTTATAGGGAGGGTTCATTATGCAGTAAAACCTATCTACAACACTATTATACGGACTGAGAAAAATTATCGTTGTAGAGGGATTTATCGTTATATCGGATATCGTTGTTGGGAGGTTTTACTGTACATGTATGTGTGATAAAGAAAGGTGGACATATAGGGTGGTCACAGGGATCATGACCCCCCAAAATGTATGTGGAACTTATGCTTTATAATGAGGCACTATGAATAACTCTAGAACTCAATGGATAAATATTATGTCCTTTAATGAATAAAGCAACTACTTCACACAATTACAACGTCGTGCATTCTATGTTAACGCACATAACACAAAGTGTCCTAATTCGTCATAGGTATATCGTCACGGTGATAATATCCGCTGTATTCCTATATCAATGTAAGCATAACTGCCCTGCGTCCAGCCTCCACCTTGGTTGCTTCACATCTCTCGAGTCTTCTCCGTTTCCACTCCACACATGCGAAAGCGTCTCTGTCTACACACTCTTATAGGTTAGGGTGTCCCAACACACATGTATTTTTTCACTGTAAAAAATTCCAACTTTCATGATAAATGAAGGGTGTTATTCCAAGACCATGGCAAATTCTGTCCTTAACCCCACCCTCAAAAAAATGAAAATCTGTGTCCACCCTTGGTGATAACCGAGAGACCTCCATCTTACAGTGGATTGAAAATGGATGATGATATATATATATATATACACACACACACACATGTTGTTTAAAGAAGGTACAGAGAGTCTGAAACTAACGAATGTAAGTTAAGATTTTATAACGCAAGAACAGCAAAGGTCACACCAAACGAAGCGTACAAATTTGTATGTGTAATTTAAAATTTAAATTTTGTTAATTCTACGTGTGACTTTACAATGATATGTAAAAACTAACGAATATACCTTTCTCATTTGCAATAGCACAAATTTCAGTGAGGACTTTCAATGCGCCATCATAATCTCCTAGATTTAAAAGAAAAAATTAACACAAAAAATAATATCACATAAGCTTGGTTATTTTTAAACTTGATTAACAAATACTAACCAGTTTTTATAGTACAACTGGCAACAAGCCCCAATGCATTCAAATAGTCCAATGCACACTATAAGTAAACAGAAAAATAAAATTGTTAACAATACAAAAACTTTAAAAGGTGTTGAAATTTAATGATCACGTGAAAATTAAATAGCTAATGTAGCCACACTTACATACTGCATTAATTCTGCCGCTTTCTTGTAGTGTGGTATTGCTTCAGCTGTTCTTCCCAGATTTTCAAGAGCCTTTCCAATTTCCAAACACAATGGAGCTGCTAAAGCCACTTGATTGGCATTCAAGTAGACCTCTACTGCCTGTGAGTAGCAACTGAGTGCTGCCGTGAGGTTTTCTGAAAACCCCGGACATAACAATTGATGATCCTGTTGTTCAGCTTCAAGGTAGAGACGAGCGGCTTTAATTAAAGTCTGTGATTCCTCGGCAGCATTACCTAAGGTGTTTTCGCATCTAGCAACAGCCAATAGGCAAAATGCTGCATAATGGGGGCATTCCTGTACCTCTAATTCCCTCGCCAATGATGCTGAGAAAAAATTTATGTTGTTAGGAAAATATAAAAAATTATAAAAAATTAATACTCATAAACATGCAAAAATATGATATATGTTTAAAAAAACAGTAACATAATTCAAGGAAAGTAAAGAACGAAATGTGTTGGTAGGATGGAGACTGAATAAGCAGGTTTCAATAGATATTGAACCTGCTTTTGTTTTTGTCTGTCTGTGGATGATAAAAAGAGTAAGGTAAAGGTCTTCCATAAATACTTTGTATTGAAATCTTTCAAAGTTTTTGAAACCCTTTCAATTTTTTGACTTTGAATCTTTTGAACTCAGTTGAAAGTTTTGAATTGTTTTTCATAAAATTTAGCGCTTAGGGAAGGCCGATAGCTGGATGCTTGTTACAGAAGGGAATCTGGAAGTTACAAGGGGGGTGGGGGGGGATCAGAAAGCTATAAGGGGCTTAAAATTCGTAAATGTTTTGATGTATTTTATTAATATATTTAATAACACTAAATATATAAGCAGACTAATATATTTAAAGTTAATAAATAAATTTCTTAAAATAAATTTTGCATTAAAAACTTATAAATTTTAGTATACCTCTCTATAATTTCTCTTATCCTTATCTTAAAGTCAATGAAGACTCAAACCTCTATAAAAAACATTAATCATGTAGGCCTATACATAATCTACCACACAAAGTTATTTTGAGCACATTTTCAATGTCATAAACAATGCTATACAAGACAAATAATTTGCAATTAAATTCTACAAAAATTTATTTTGGGAAAAAATATTTTCCAGTGGGGGAGGGGGAGCTCAGCACCCTCTCCAGCCCTAGCCTGGCTATGGCTTTGCACAAATGGCTAAATTGGAAACTAATGACGTATATTTAGTTAATGGAGGGGCGAAAATTTTCAGATGTGGACAGGGTGATCAAACAGCCATTCTTCTCATCGTGGGTGCCAGATTTGGAGTTAATCTGTATGTATGCGGCCGAGTTTAGCTTCTTTGGGAGCTAAAGCTTTGGTTTTAATTTTATTCAATTTGTTAGTTTTGATTCAATTTGAGTTACACATAGATTCAAAGTTTTAAACCAATCAAGTCATTCCTACACTATATAAATAGGGGGTAGAAGACAGATAAACCTCTAGTCGTGAAATCTGAAACTTTGTATTGAAATCATTTCAAAATTTTGAAGCTATTTCAATTTTTAGCAAGTTTCAATATTTATTGACTTACAGTGTCAGAAATTGGCAACTTGGAATTGAGAAATAAATCAACTTTACTCGTCAAACTCACCAAAATTTTGGGGAGTTGGAATTTGGAAATTTTGAAAGTCGGAAATTGGTGGAAATTTAGAATTAGGAAGTAAACCACAGCTCACCAAGTTTCAACACGGCAAGTTCGAACTTGCTACCTTAAAATGCTCAACTCGCCAAAATTTTGGAGAGTTGGAATTTGGAGCTTTTGCAAGATTGGATATTTGCAATTTGGAATTGGGAAGTAAATTATAACTTACCAACTTCCAACTCGTTGAATTTCAACTCTCCAGCTTCAATTTTTCATTCGAAAAATTTTTTGGAAATTGGAAGTTTTATGAGTTATAAATTGGCGATTTAGAACTTGGAAGTAAACCACAGCTTGCCAAGTTGAAACTTGGCAAGTTCCAATTTGCCAACTTTAAATTTTCAACTCGCCAAAATTTATTGAAAAAAGCAAAACAATCACAGATTCAACGTTAATTGAAACATTCTAAATTTAAATACCAACCTTAGTTGATTTTCTTTTACTTGCTTGTTTTAATTTAAATTTGATAAAAAATCAATTTAATTTTATGGCATAAGCACAATTTAGATAATGCTGTACCTACTGTTTTCAAAGGAATTCAAACCTCTGCTGCTTAAGGGTTCAAACCCCAGACTATGGATCATCAGAAGATTGGCAAGCATTGGTTACCATTTTAATTTAAACTTGGATTTCATGTACAGTAGGCAAACATGTTACCATTAAGCTACTGTCGGTTGGTTGGTTGTATTTTTTATGGCGCAAGGGCAACAATGGTCATTCTTCACCAAGCAGGGCGAGACCGTATGTACGATTAAGCTACTGTAGAATTCAAAATTTTATAAGAAATGAATGTTTGGTTTTATTTGACTACCTTGTTATTTCACTGAGGTCCAGTGGTTACGTTTACTGCCTTCAACTCCCAACTAAGCTTAATTAGTCGTAAATGTATTGTGAGGTGTTCCAATTAGCTATTATGATGCCTATCAATGTAAGGTTTTCAACTTTAATGGGGGATATGGGGGACAAGTACAATATTATGTGCATTTATATTATACATCCACTATATATAAAATCAATAATTAATAAATTATTTAAAAAAAATTATTGAGATGCTTAGACCCCATGGACCTATATAACTCTATACCTATGGGAGAGTCCAAGTATAACATAGAAGCAATATTTTGGCCATTTCAACCCCCACCATTAAGCAAAAATTAACATTGGCTAACATAGGAAAATAAGACCAACGACAACCCCCCTCCCCACCAAAGTGCTTACATAACACTCCCTATGATGATGCCCCCATGTCAAAATGACTGACAATTATCTGCCTGTAGCTGGAAGCTTAAAAACCCACCGGTCAGAAAACCAAAATAATGGGCACTTTAAAAAAAAAAACTATATATATATTTATTTCATCTGATACTTCAATACAGGGTTTAAGCTGGCTAAAAACATGCTGTCACAAAAATGCTAAAATGGGAAAAAAAGTTGCAGAAAAATGCTAAAAAATATTAGTTGCTTCGTTACTCGAAAACTTGTTTCAATAAAATTATTTACATCAACAATGCTTTGAATTACTGTAAGGGTTGCTGTAAGAAATGCACTTTAAGATTTAAAAAAGTAACAATAAACATAAACCAAAGTTTCTAAAAAAAAGGCAAAGTTTGTTGACAAGATATTAAACAACTGCCACTGTTTCACGACAGACATGACTTACTTTCTTGCATTTTGAATTAATTCGTCGCATTCTGCGAAAAAAGCAACTGCAGCTTAAACCCTGCTTCAATAAGTATTATGGCAGTTTAATAAGCAGCAAGACCATAATATGTATTAAAATACTTTATTAAATAAGTAATCATGATTATATGGCCTTTTGATTATGAGAAATGGAGGTCTATAACCAAATAAATAAAATAATAATTCGGATAATCGACATTACTGAGTTTATAAAACAGAGGCAAGTAATTATTATATATTCTGAATATATAAAATATATATTAAGGAAAACAACTATACTAAAGTTAGCATCAACACAGAGTTTTCAAAATTATTGGGGTGAGACAACCATACATTATATACATGTGTTGCAATTTATTTTAAATTATTGGGGGCTATAGCCTTAAAGGCCTATATAACTACACCTATGAAAGTATAATATTAATTATCATCAAATGCTAATTAATACATCAGCACATCTTACCAAAATTGGCACTGGCTTCTGCAACGTTTGGTTTCCTTAGAAAGCGCCTAAAAGTAAGTTTAAAAAGTATATGCAACTTTAGAATTTTGATACAAAGAAATATTCACCTACATACATATATGTATAATATATTTTTGACCTAACATAAAATGGTTCAATTTTAGAACATGGTACCGGTTTCTCGCCAACAACCTATGTTCTGTGATGTCATGATAGATTAGCCCAAAGTTGATCTACACTTTCGCTTCATTTCCAACTACCGTGATTGTTTACAAATGAACTTCCTATTCATATTATACCGATGACTACCTATTTATCTTAAACCTTTCTATTACTTAATTAGACATAATACCAATACCGAGACATGAATGGATTTTTTGTTGTTGTTTTTGGTTAAAAGCAATAACCACAGAGCTGTCGAGTGCTGGAAAGGCCTCCGCTTCACATTGATGGATTGTGTAACGATGCCCTGTACCCTTTTAGTTACTTAATTAGATATACATGACACTGATATCAAGACTTCTATGAGTTTCTTTATTGTATTTTATGAATAAATCAGTTTTTATGAATAAATAAGGTGATTAAAATTATGGTAATATTAACGAGATTTGCCAAAAACGACGAAACCTCGCCAAATCACTTTATTGGCGGTGGTACCGTGTTCTAATATTTTATCCCTAAAATGTAACCCATTGAATGAAATCACATAGAGCAGTGGTTCCAAAACTTTTATCCCTTTTCTTACCACATGCCTGCAGGGTAGGGTTAGCTCAGCCCCCCAAAAAAATTGAAAAAAAAAATAAAAAAATTTTTTTTTTCAAAATAATATAAAATATAAAAGAAATTAATAAAAAAATGATCTTATTTTTAATTTAAGATTGGAAAAGCCTGCATAGTAAAAATGTAAAAACAATACGTTTTAAAAGAAACTCACATATACATCTTTGTGGATCGTTTGTTGGAGTGGGAGGGGGGGGGAGATATTGTTTTAACTGTTTCCAAAAAGGTATATTCTGGAAGTTTCGAAAAACATAAGACAGTTAGTTTTAAATATGTCTATAAAAATTCCTGGCTCGCAAAAAGTAAATATACATTAGTGTCATCCATGAAGCTTGTTTACGGAAGAAAAATCTTTTTAACAGTTTCTGAAAAAGTTTATTATGAGAACTTCCAAAATAAGAAGAGGGTCCTTTTTAATAGCCTACATTAATAAAAATTTCAGGCCTCTAAAACGTAAATTCATCATAACCACATCTATAAAGGAAATTACGGCATCCAGGAAGGAAGAAAGTTACAGCCTTTGGCTATGTAGTCGAAGTTTGGCGTATTGGGATTGTTATGCAGTTACGCCGATAAAAGTTAGGACCATAGTACAGAACATGTACCCTAGTGCTTTTTAGCGGGAAGTGTTTCCAACATGCATGGCAACAGTGACACTCCCTTTCTGCCATGTTGTTTACATCATGTCATCTTAACAACACAGACGTCCCGATTCAGTGAAGTTAAGAAAAAAAGAGGTACTAACCTTTATCGCTCTTCTTCGCCGGGTGTGTGTCCTTTTATAGTGTTTAAAAACACAGGAAACAAATTTTCTGGTTTATTTTGGTGCCGGCGTCGCCATGCAAAATCTGCGAAGTAAGAGTCCAACAGTTCCTCATTCATGACTATGGTTTTTCCCTACCTCCTCCTTCCCCCTCCCTTCATCCCCATTACACCCCTACCTACATCTCCTTCCTGGTCTCCTAGTCACTATCCTATTCCCCACTTCACTGCCACTACAACCCAACCTACACTTCCTACCACGCCTCCACATCCCTGTCCTCCTCCCTTGCCCCCCCTTCCACGCCTCCTCTACCCTTTCCACCCCATCATGGTTTCTGCTATGGGCACTGGAAAACATCATCTAAACGAGGCCAGGCCCATGATCTCTTTCTTATATCAGGACTTAAATAATCCTTCTTTCATAACCCACTCCAGCACATTTCTTTTCTCTTTCAACCGAAATTCCACACAAAAATACATCAACCGCTCACACATACAATTTCCTCCAACGAACACAGCCAAAACAATGACGAAACATGCGAAAATGCCCTTGCAGGTCCAGATGCCTGTATGTGTGACTTCACACAGTCTATGACATTATAAGCCGATTTCCAAATACTTTTGACTCTTTTCAAGAGGAAAAAAAAAAGCACTAGGGTACGTGTTTTATACTGTCATCGAAGTTAGTACATTCAGTGCCATCACATGTTTTAACCAGTGGCAGCTGGTGGCTTATTCAAATGGGGGTTCACCAGTGACGCTGCTTGTACCTTTGTTACCCAGGGAAATTAAGATCTTAGCTCCGCTCTGGCATGGCATCCACCCCTCTTTTGTCCTCCCTGCTAACATTCCATGTCATGGCACAAAGGGCATGTGCCCCGCCTGCTTCTCTAGTTGCGGCCCTGGGTTTACAATACATAAATCAGGAAATGAAATTTTCACATCAAAAAAAAAAAAACTAGTCAAAGCATATAGATTAAAATATATTTGCGTTTTCTTGGCATAAGATTAAGCAAACTTGTAATGCAACTGAAAAAAGCCCTCATAGGTGAAAAAAATTAGCATTATTAGTATTTTGCTTTCTAGAGTGGAAAGATGCTATAACAATGGTTTACAATTTACCTATGAATGCTGACTGCTTAATTAAGTACAATTTTTGTAAATTAAGTTCACACATCTGTCTTTTTTTGAGCCAAACAAATCAATAACGTTTTCGTTGAATTTAGGTATGCAATTTACCATGTTTTTTTCAATTGAGAACACAGCCAGAGCGCTCAGTCTGTCTTCGCTCATAGTGTTCCTTAAAAATGTCTTAATTTGCTTTAAAGTTGAGAAGAATCTCTCGGCCTCAGCAGTGGTTATTGGAATAGCAGAAATAATTTGAAACAGTTTGTAGGTCTCAGAAAACATAGTCTGCAAGTTGTTTTCTATAAAAAAAACTGTAAAAGGCTAATGGCATCTTTCATATTTCTGAAATCTGGCCTCCTGTAAATTATTCCTAGTTCAGTTTTCAGACGTTCCTTTTATAAAATGGGATAAACTTTGGTTGTTTGCTCAACAAATTGAGTTGAAATTTTTTTTTCATACTCATGGAACTTTTTAGCTTTAAGAAGACAAACACCAGAATAGTGAATGATAAAAAAAAATTTTTTTACTTGATTACTAATAACGTCACATATCTCTTTGGCTGCCACAGTTCTATTTATGTGTGAATATTTTCTCTTTTCCCTTTCTTTGTTCGTTGCTCTATTTCTAATATACTTGTAGTCACATCTTCTATTCTTTTCCTTTCTTTCTCAATCGACTGCTGGAAAGTGTTTACATGTTCTCTAATACGTATGGCATCAGTACTTGTTTTTTGAAGTTGGCTGTGTTGGGTATCCACATATGGCATGATATTGTGGAAAACTGTAAGCCAAAACACGCAGAAGCTATTCAGTGCATGTTGCATATATGCAACATGCACCGAATAGCTTCTGCTTGATTTGTTGCTACAGCTTGTTTCGATGATGCCTCTATTTTTTCCATGCATTCAATTAACTCTTCCCTATACTCATACACTGTGTTGATGGTGCAACTTTTGAAATTCCATCTCATATCATAGCTGAACCATGAGGTATCCTTTCGCCAACAGTTTCATCTAGATTAGCAATCCTCTATGGAGAGTTACTGAAAAAATAATATCACTCAGGTTGGAAAAAAATTACTCTAACTTGCTGATTTTGACTGGTTGCTTGGCCGACAATCAAGTTAAGTTGATGTGCATATCAATGCACAAAATATGCATTTTTGTAAATACGTTTAATAATAGCTTGAACAACAGCTTGGTGACCACTCATCACATGTGTACCATCGTAGCTCTGGGATATCAGTTTCTCGAGTTTATCTACAACTTTTTCCAAAGTGGTTCGAATGCATCCAGCGATAGATTCTGCATCATGTCCAGGAGGATTAGTACATTCCCAAAATCTCGCAACTGGTTATTCATTAATTAAAGATTATCGAAAAAGATAACCAATTGGGAAGCGCATGAAACATCAGTAGTTTCATCTGCTATCACTGAAACAAAACATGCATTTGAAATTTTGTTTTTTATGTAGTCCTGGCAGACAATGAGCATACAGTCTAACAAATCGTTTTGAATTTATTTCGATGTTCCTTCAAAAACAGCGACACTATCAAGATGATATTTAAGACATGAATCAAGATCTGCTGAAAGGTTTATAAGACCTCTGAAAATGCCTGGATTTAATGAATCATTGCGTTTGTCATGACCTCCAAGTGCAAGCTCAAATGCGCCGCTAAATAGAATGCAATCAATTATTTTTGAGAGAACGTAACGATTTTTTGTTATTTCCCCATTGTGTTTTTTAATATTTGAAAGAAATGCAGTGTCCAGCTGTTGACGAAATCCATCAACCTTTCCAAGCAAATTGAACTCTAATATAGAGTTCAAATCTGATTGCAAGCATTCATGTTTCTTTATTTTTTTAGTTAGATATGACAAATCAGCCACACTGTACTTCACCCAACTGAAATCACCACTTTGTTTTGCAAACAGGAGACAGTAAAAACAAAACAGCCTGTTAGTTAATTCACATCCACAAATCCATAAATTTTTCTCATATAATTTGGGTTTGAACTTACTTTTGAAATCCCTAGTTTTGGATTTCGTCACGTGGATAAGGTTAAGCTTAGGTGTTGGTCTGAGCAGTTTTATTTTTATTTTTCTTTCCAGTAGTAATGTTGAAAAATGTAATTGTTTCAGCTCCGAAACACCTATTTTGTTAAATGCAATCTTAACTATTAACACGTTTGTACAAACAATAATAAAACTAACCATAATGATTAATTATAAAACTAGCCAAATATTCCAAGTAGCAAACAAAATGAGAGCCCGGGTGAATAAAAAACTCGATAAATGTAACTGTGTTCTACCTCCTGCACAATCAGAACTGTGCGAATGCTAGACAGTAAACGGCGAATATCCTGCACCCACACCCTACAATGCCTTCAGAACTAAACTGCTTTCCAAGGTCAATTTTTCCCATCGCACATATGGAAACCAAACTCTTTGTTCCGTGTGTCCTGGTTAATAACGTCACCAACCAAATAAAGCAATAATCGACTTATATGTAACATCTTTCGTATTTTATACTACTATAGTTTCATATTGCGTGTTTGATATTTTATTTAACATGTTATATCCTTTTTTTAAATTTCTCGTGTGTGTGTGTGGAGGGGGGGGAGGTTTCACGTGCTCATGTGCACCAATGGACGAGCCGCCACTGGTTTTAACATTAATCAAGAAATATGTTGCATACACTAGCTATTGTCACATGTTCACATATCAATTTACGACACCATGTTTTAGTGAAAACTATCTTTTTCTTTTTCGGATAATTAAGTACTTATTTTGTTGCTGAATATAAGGATTAAATGTGAAATTTGCTACGGTAAGGTACTTTATATGCGATTTGTAAATTTCTCCTGTAAATTGTTCATTCTTGAACAATGGAGTGTTCATATGATTTTCAAACGAAGTATAATTTTTGGCTAATATTCGTTTTTCTATGGGGCTCAATTGTTTCTAGGGATTAGGACCACAAGTTACGCTAATGGCTAAATCGGTCTAAAAATCTTTTATATAAAATTTATTAAAATTCATACTTTTTAAGCTTTGCCGAAATGGCTTTATATTGACCGAGAAAATCCGTTCTTGCAGAATCCATCAATAATTCCAGTTAAGATTTTGAACACTAAAAATACATTACGTTCGTCTGCCTAAGGAACGTTATTTACAAAATTCGTCTGTAATTCAGGGCAGTAACGATGATGATGATGAAGTGTTTAAAAGGGTTTATGGAAAAGATGGCCGCAAAGAGTTGCTCTGTATTTACAAAAGGAAATGCTGTGTTAAAAACAAAAATAAAACATTTAATTCCAGGTAATGTTACTTCCCGTTACAGAATTAAATTTGATATATAGCCTAGTTGAATAAAAATTTGAGTTAGATACGTAGATCATGGTTTGAAGCTGTGTTTCCTAAATTTGGCTGCGAGATGGGAATTCATTATGTGAGAAGGGTTTGTAAGTACTTTCAAGGGCCGATCCAGAAATCTTTGTCAATATCTTATAGGTGGGGGGGGTGCGATTTGTGTCTAATTCCTATTTTTAGTCAAATGTCAGGTACTTTTCATTTTATTTTCTATGGTATAATCCGCGCTCAAATAAGGAGCACACAACGCCACATCGTTCTACCCTTTAGATTCTCCAGTATATAATTGAGGGATGAACATTGAGGAGTCTAGTTCACTTATTGACAAAGAGGCACCAGACGGCACCAGACGGCACCAGATCGTCCTGACACCGCTGGCTAGACGATACGCTTACCCGACAGTACAGCTGTCCCACAGTACGTTTTCCGGATGATAAGGAAGCCAGACGTTACGTTATCTCGATAGTACACAAGCCCGACAGTTCAGACAGCTGACAGCACCTTCGAGTCTAACCATACTCGTTGGTCAGTTCCATACTCGGGACAACACAGACATATTTAGGATGGGGCCGTCGTGTAGGACCAAGGCTCGCTGTATCCAGAGAGCTTAGTAGGACTCGCAGTCGTCGCGGGACTTCCAGGGGGCGAGCTTAATATTCGTAAATGTTTCGTTTCTATGTATCTTATTATTAATATACTTAAGGATACTACGAGTAAATATATATATAAGAAGACTAAATTTATTTAACATTAATGAATACAATTTTAATAAATTCTTTTGTCGAGAAATTCTAACTTGAATTTTGTTAATATTATAATCTTATAATAGTAGTAAAACCATGTAAAAATGGGGAAAATACAAAAAATTATAAAAATGCTTACATTTTGAAAATGAATAGCTATCACAATGCAAAATGTCATAGTTCTCGCTACTCAATTTAAAAGGTAGATCTCGGAAGTTGACGAACTTTCCGGAATTGAAATTACTAATATTGTATTTGAACCAATCATACTGGATTGTTGATCTATATTCGGACGATTGTAACTGGTAGTAAACAAAACTATGAATTGTGATAATTGTATTACTGCTTTTTTATATCTGTATCCAATAAATCTACAGCAATTCGATTTGTGATTTTTTTTTACAAATATTTTATATTGACGAAAGAAGCATACGTCCAATGGTTGAATAAGGGCGGTTGTTTTAAGAGGAATTCTCAACTGCGTGCAATTTTCAGGCAGTTCTTTACACGTAGTAGGATTTGTAAAATCGGTCCAGGAATCTAAAATGATACAGGAGAGGGCGGGGTGTGTGGTAAAATGGGATTTAAACAATTAATTACCCATTCTCTTATTTTCAGTTTATACGTCTTCCAGATTTAGAATAAGTAACCTATACATTTGAGGGCCAAAAAATATTTTTTGTCACAAGCGATTCAAAATTTTCTGTCGGTTTCTTACCGACAAACAATTTTCCCACCGATTTCCCACCCATGGATATGGTTGGCATAATTGTACAGGAATGGGTTATTGATATATTTAATTAAATGCTAACATTCTAAAAGAAATTCTATTGCACTGTTTTCTATTAATTCTTTATTTTGAGTATCTAATACCGTTGTGTATTTCGTAATTTTTCTTGAAACAATTCTATACTTTTTTAAAGAAGGATAAAAGAATCGAAGGCTTTGAATTCTATTCAGACTAGCTCTTTCATAGAAGCCCACCTTTTCAAATATATACTGTGAACTGGTAAGCTGTGCATTCTTGAATTTTGACATTACATCACCTTTTAATTATTTTCAATTTTTTGAACTGGACCCCATTTTTAGAATTGTAGTTTTGAAATCGTCTAATATAGTTGCTATGTTTGACATGTATCTATGCTGTTTGTTGTAGTTTATTATTTTTACACAAATTGTAGAATTGCACAATTTCCTTCATTTTATGTAAAGAAAAATTTATTCTATCTTTTAAATATTCATCCTTACTTTTCAAATCCAAAATTGACTGTGCATTCTAATCCTCATCGGTCCCCATAACATTTAATTTTGCATTTTCAAATGGATCTTCTGCAAAATCAAGGGTTATATCTTTAATTTCATGTTTGTTGAATATTAATTGTTCAATATCACATAAAAGAACTTCATATTTTCATCCATTTCTTAAACAGTAATTTCTGCTGGATACATATCATACCTGCGGATTGCTAAATCCGATGTTGCTTTTAATATATTAACTAAATTTTTCATTCTGTTTATTACAATTCAATCTCATGCAAATTGATTCAACCAAAATGAAAAGCAATCAGATTTTAAGAAATTACAATTGCAAATCTTGCAAGCATATGAGATTAGCGAAATGCCTGAAATGAGCTACACTCGCTGAGTGATCACCTGATTTAGACTACATTGGCTACGAAACTACTTTGAGCCAAATCTTAAGCATGCCTTGCTATAAATTTCTCCCCAAAAGCTCACCAACTCATCATCTTTAAATAGTCATAATTTCTCGAAAAATTAGTTTCTCAAAAAACTAGAGTTATATTCTGAATCAGGGCTAAAAACTATATAAAATAGTCCTAGTGTCAACTCCAGGTGTAATGAACATAAAATATTTCCTTGTCAGTACAATTAAAATCATTTATTTTTTAACTTAATTCATTGGAAATTATTTGTGGTTTTACGGCTGAAGGACTACAATGGTCATGCTGCGCCGGGACCTACTATTTTCCGAGGAATCCGAACCTCTTAAGGCCTAGGGAACCAAACCCCGGACTACAGTGAGCAGTGCGATCTTTATGAGATCTCTGAGTAAGCGTTCTTTGCACTGTTGGGAGTCGAACCCGGATTAATGGTGTACTAGGCAAATGCATTACCACACTGTGACACAACGGGGCCTCATTGGAACTTAATTTCCATTCTAACCTTTATCAATTTTACAATCAACAAAATTGTAAAACTAAATAAAAAAAAAATCATCTACTTATTTTATTTCCAAGTGAATGATTTCAACTGACCATTCAAGCTCATTCAATATAAACATACAAGGCAGGAGAAGTGCTATTATTTTTTATCTGTCCAAAACGATGCATCGATGAGTTTGTCATTCTGGACTTTGGGCTGTGATTTTTTAGATGGTCAGTGATTTTTCAATAATTTTGAAGGCATCACTTTTGATCATGGCTGGCTGAAATCCTCAAGTAAGGACGTTTATAAAACTCGTATTTATATTACCAGTTTTAGGGATCTGCTGTATGAAACCACACACCAGCATTTTTGAAAAGTGCAGGTTCTGTTCTTGTACACCTCCTTCCCAAATAGATTCAGGAATAAAAAATTCATAATTAAATTTTTTGTCTTTTTATGGCATGAGGATAGCAAACATTATGCTGCATTGGAATCCTCATTCTAAGGAATCCGAAGCTCTGTCACCAAAAGAACCAAACCACAAACTACAGCAGACAGAAAAATAGCACATGTTCAATGATAGCACTGAAAGATGGACCTGGATCAACCTGGCACAATAAACGAATGTGCTACCATTAACTCACCATAGGGCAGTGGACCTGCATTTTCCCCAGGAATCCAAACTTTGTAAGGCCCTGGACTAAAGTGGGCAGTAAGTTGGTAAGCATCCTTTTTTTGACAGCACTGGGCATTGAATTTGGATTAACGGTACACTAGGTGAATGTGCTAGCATTGTGTCATCATTTCATAATTAAATTTTGTAACATAAGGAAGAATTCAAGTACTACGTAAGCAATATTTCAGCCATCCCACCCCTTGTAAGCAAAACTTAACATTAACTAACATTGGAAAATAAGATCAATGGCAACCCCCGCCCGCCAACAAGGTGCTTACATAATACTTGAATTCTCCTTGAGTCCTCCAGTTAATTGAATTTTTATATATAGTTTGAACACAATGAAGCAGTTATTTATCGAATAACTAGTTAAAAAAGAAAGTATGCAAGTTATCAGTAAACATAAGCAGCTACTTATATAAAACAGAGATCTTTTAAACAACCGATCCTAGATTTTATGCTATGGTGTTTGTTTGTATTTTTAGATACTCTTATGCTATAAAAATCCAAACACCATAGCACAAAATCTACGATATATGGTTTAAAAGATCTCTCTTTTATACAAGTAGTTTATGCAAAGTGTGGGCATTGGGCACCTCTGACCATGATCGCCTATTTGATCAGGTAATCTGCTACTAAAAGGCACATTCGAAATTCTCTTGGGCTTCCTCTGCTTGGTTGGAGTTGAGACACGCTGACAAATTCTCAAGTCTTTGGTGACAGACATGCTGGATTTCGTATAGCAGGACCCTGTGACATTTGAGTATATTGGCACTTTTTCCTTGACATGTGCTATGGTGTAAGTACAGGAAAGTTCATGATGGGCCAAACAAAAGTGCAATCCCAAGATATACTTACAAGAAATAATATGGTAAATTTCAACACTTGGATAAAATTTTAAAAACTTTCAACTGCAAATTTAAACATGAGGCTTCTATGTGAATCACAAAATATCACTTAGATAAAATCTGTTTTGGCCATAAAAGCGGTAACCATTGCTGGTTAAATTTAGTACACTAGGAGAAAATATGCTTATATCATTAAAGGTTCATTGCAGATAAAACTTGTAAAAGTGAAATAATTAATGATGAAATAAGAAATATGTCTATAATAATTGATACTAAAAAAATAGAAATTGTGGATAACGATGAATTCTTAGAAGTATAACCAACCACAAAATTAAATTGAAATAACACAAAAGAAAAAAAAAAGCATAGGAATTTTGAGATGATTAGGTAAAAATCTACTGTAAAGGGTAATGATAGAACTACACCATTAATTGATAAACATCAACTGATTTACTGTAATAGTGTTTGGGGTAATTTGGGCACTGTTAATAAAAACATGTTAAAGAACTTGCAATACAAGGCAATCAAACTAATAAATGAGAATAGATTGCAGGCAGAAAATGTTTTACTAAAATATAACATTTTGCATATTGAACAAATTTATAAATATAATATCTTGGTTAAAATATATGAGAGAATAAAGGATAATGAACTTCAATGGAAGAGATATGGAAAGATGTCGACACTACATTAAATTGGCAATGTACCAGTTATATAGGACCTAAATTTTAGAATGAGTTGCCAGAGATACCTTAAAGATATTGAACAATATAGGACAATTTAAAAAGGAACTAAAGAAATAACAATGCAGATGTAGAATAATAGGGGAAAAGTTAAAATTAAAAAATGGTGTGGAGAAAATAAAGAATGTATTAATGGGAAGAGTGAGAAAATATTTAGGCAGATGC
This sequence comes from Dysdera silvatica, assembly GCA_006491805.2. Classification (NCBI taxonomy): domain Eukaryota; kingdom Metazoa; phylum Arthropoda; class Arachnida; order Araneae; family Dysderidae; genus Dysdera; species Dysdera silvatica. Next base: position 40,019,992 of record QLNU02015359.1, on the reverse strand, counting down.
TTGAATTATTTTGAATAGTAGTATTGTCTGCAGGTGGTTAAAATACTTAAATTAGTAGTTCAAGGTCCCCAAGTCTGTTAAATATCTGATATTTCCTTGGGGCATTTCCTGGTGCAGCCGTCGTTTTTGGGGGGGGGCTGTGTTGTATAAAACGACATATGCTATTATGCAATGTAAATAATACAGTGCAATGTAAATATAACTGTACTATAGAAGAATAAATAAAGGTGTATTATTATAGTATAGAAATATTTCTTTTCTTTCTTAAAAAAAAATATTGACCCACATGACTTATACAGAATTTATAAAATTTTCTCCCTAGTTTTTCTGATCACTACAATGTTTATCAAGCAACAATATAAATCAACATTTACTGGCATAGCGATACCAGCGCCAATGTTATGACGTGGCTAGATGGTGAAACGCTTGAAAGAAATGCTTCTGGGTTCGGTGGGACCTGAACCCACGACCTTTAACTTGCCGGGTGGAGGCTCTACTTACTGAGCTACGAACATATATAAAGACTATTTACTGAAGCCGGTTATTTCGCAGAATGGTGTAGTACATGGACTACTTTTTAAACCAAATTACGATATTGTTGTTTGATTTAATCTGCGTAGTGTTCGATTTATATAAATACATATGTTGCAACGGACGTTTCGATCAATTTAATACGTCTCTTCTTAATTTGGTTTATAAAGTAGTCCATGTATTCCATTCTGCGAAATAACTGGCTTCAGTAAATAGTCTTTATATACGTTCGTAAGAGATTAGATGTCGTTCGTAGCTCAGTAGGCAGAGACTCCGCCCCGCAAGTGGAAGGTCGTGGGTTCAGGTCCCACCGAACGCAGAAATATTTATTTTCTTTCGAACGTTTCACCATCTAATCACGCCATAACATCGGCGCTGGTATCACTACGCCAATAAACGTTGATTTATATTGTTGTTTAATTTAATCTGCGTAGTGTTCGATTTATATAAATACTATAATGTTGTTAAATTTTAAGCCAATGATTTTAATAGGCACAACACAGACGTGGCATAATATATATTTTATTTCCAAAAGGATAACTACACATATTTTAACACAAAGGAAGGAATACTATTATGGCATTCATTAACCCAACACAACATTAGGAAGCTTTAAAGTTATCAAAAGTACATAAATCATGCTATTTAACTTTCACTGATCAAATGGGGAATGGTACAACAAATTCTCCATTAATTAATTTTATTAGAAAATGGATTAAAAATTTATAATATACTGGTTGGTTCATATTTTTATGATGTAAGGATAGCAAACATCGTGCTGCGCCATGTCTTACAGTTTTTTGAAAAATTTAAATCTCTGTTTCCAAAGAAACTCACTGAACTCCAGACCATAATGGACAGAAAAGCGGCACATGTTCTACGATACCACTGGGAGTTACACCCTGATCATTGACACAACAAGCGAACATGTTACTATTAACCAACAATAGAGCAGTGGAACACTATTTTTCCAAAAAACCTGAACCTCTCTATGCCTAGGAGTCAAACCTAGGTACACTAGATGGAAGTGCTACTACTATGTTAAATAATTTTGACACCCACGTTGAAGCTCAATCAAGGGCTTTTTTTAGTATAGGAGTAAAAGGAACATTGTCCCCCATCTTAGAGTCAAACTAGGTTCTCTCCGTTGAGCCTTAACCACTAGACCACCGAGGACAAGGATAATGCTCCTTTTCTCTGTATATAAGGTTCTA
>QLNU02015359.1:40004684-40016104 GCA_006491805.2 Dysdera silvatica | reverse complement strand
CTTCTCTGCATGCTGTTGATAATCTAAAAATTTAATTCTGTTGTTCGAACTAGTCTATGAGATACAGCCACCTTCAAACTGGAGAACCGGAAGATTGCCTTGAAAAGGATCGGGGGTGGGGGGATTTGGGGGGGGGAAATTTGCTCACTGTAGTCCGGGGTTTGGTTCCCTAGGCCTTAAGAGGTTCGGATTCCTCGGAAAATTGTACGTCCAGTAGCTTGAATTCCTTGGAAAACAGGTGGTCACGGTGTAGCATGACCACTAGGGTGCTTCTAAAAAATAAAAGTGCTGGAAATTTATCCTCCTGCCCTTTGTTGAATGATATCAACTGCTGAAAGGTCCCAGCAAAAATTTTCGGTTAATAGATTAATATTTAGGACTTGTCCAACTCAAGACAAGTTCCGATATTTTCTAACATTATGAACATTATATTACAAAAATTTGTCACCCCTATTTAGTCAAAATACTTTTAATATTCACACATAATACAGTACAATATATTGTAGACTGGCAGTGCATTGTGACAGTTTAATAATGTAGCTTACAATCAGCATTATTTATCAGTTACATTGAATACCTTAATGCCTAATCTAGTTTATTGTCCGCGTGTCTGGATGGCTTTATAACGTCAGCCTTGGTCAGTGCAGAAAATTGCTTCCTGTACTCCTTAACAACCTGCAATAAGCACTGTTTCTGTTCTTCACTACAGGGAAAAAAGAACTGTTGATTTCTTATATAAGTGCAACCCCTCGCTCTACAAGGTAATTGACCACTTCTACATATCTGACAAGAGATTATTTCTATATTCCAACTGAAATCTCCATTTACTAGGATCACTCTGTAAAATCCTTCAGACAGACCAAGGAATTTTGAAAAATCTCACCGTCAAAGTTGCGACAAAATTATGCAGTCCCTTCGTTTCTAGATCCTGGAATGGTTTTATTCGTTTAGAAGGAATATTTAACCCTTCTCTTTCAGAGAAAGCAACTACAATTAATTTTTTTTATTCCATTGAAATCTCATCATCAAAAAATCCAAAAGTTCAGATAAATACCAAAGATGATGACCAAATGCTGTGGTAGCTACCTTAACTACATATTTGTTTGAGTATTGAGACAGTTCACAGATCAATCCGAGACCAGTTCTTGGTGATGCAGTAGAAGATGGACTCTGGAATCAGTATTGCATATAAAGTGCTGTTACAAAAAGGTACATTTCCTTTAAATGATTCCATATTTATTCATAATGTGAAGAGCCACTGGGACCTTCATGTTCATGGTGATCTTCATTGTAGTGGTTTATTCTGGTTATGAAAGAGACGCATCTTTGAGTAAATAGCCCTAGCTATCCAGCGGGCATGGCGACCTGCTCATGAATATCGAAAGTTTGTCCCATGGGATGAATCAGCACCTTAGAAGATAATTGACAGTTCAAGAAATTAGCAATAATCACCTCGTGGTTGGAAGTTTCCCCAACTCTGCTACTGAGAAGTCAATGACACTGTCTTTCCACGAAGCGATCAATGCTGCCATGTTCTCGTCATTCATAGCTGTCGAAAATGAACACTGATCAAACTTACTTGACAAAAATTTTTGAAATGGTTAAAAAGTTTGACATTTGAAGATTTTGAATCATCATACAGACTGAGGAGCTTTTGAAGCATGACCTTTGAGATACAGTGACGGCAGGCTAAATTTAACATTTCTCTGCCAAGTTACATCAATGAATAAAATTCTCACTGAAATTTACAGGTAATTATATTCAAAATTACTAAATTATTACAATCACAACAGCCAAAATTACGAGCAAAAGGGTATAGATTTCTTATGGGGTGAGTTCATAGTTGCAACTGATTTGTTTAGGTATCTCATTTCCCGTCACCCTGGTATAGGCAAAACAAAATTAAAATGCTTTCTTTAATACATATAACTCAGACATAGCTATGTAGTGATAGGATGGGGTTAGAAAATACAAATTTTAAAATAAATTTATTAAAAAAACTATAAAATCAAATTGAGCCTTTTCCGGCGAGAAACGAATGTATCAATTATCTCCGTTGGAGAAGAAATAATGTTTCTATGACCTGCCATCAGAGCTAAGCCCATCAGTCACTGCTGGCTGGTTCTGTTCTTTAGGTAAATTTTGATTCGTTTTATAGATGAAAAATTCCATTCGGGCTTCGCAGTTGTTGCTAGGATCACAACCAAAATTCCAATCGATTTCTTAATATTAGGGAAGAAAACTCACTACATTCGTCATAAGCCTTCAAAACACCCACAGCAGATTCAGGTTCCGCATTCTGTCCCATTCCAAATTATTCTGTTGATCATGTGGGAAATTCAAATTTTCTAATTTTTTCAATTTATTTTTATTATTTTTACAGTAATTTGGTTTTCGTTTTATGTGCTTGACTTACATAACTTTGGCTATTACATTAACTAGGGGGGGGGGGTTGAACCCTCTGAACCCCCCCTTACCTACATGCTTGATTTGATGCAGAACTTCACAGAGTAGATTTATAGGCAAAAGTCTGACGTTATAAGTGTAAAGTACGGTTATAAAGTTGGTTACAACATACGTTTCCGACAGCCAAGTTTGTTTAAAATGTACGTCGAAACCAACTTTTTTTTTAAAACCTACATAAAAAGTTCCACACAAAAAGCACAAATCACATATTACAGATTTTAAAGAAACAGTTGGCAAAATGACGAGACTACAACATATAAGAAAAAACTTTTTTTTTTTGTCAACTCCGAAACACTTACTGCACATATTTAAATACATTACAGAGGAGCTGTTGTTCGTAAAGGCAGTAATGAGCACTCAGATATGGCGACATCAATTATGTATCAAAGCATCATGTGTTAAGGATTTAACCATATTGTAAAGTATTATTGATTTGATGTCATTATTGTTTGTACACCACTTAAAGCAATAGAACATTTCGAACAACTTAGTACATATAAACTTCAACGATTAAATCTTTGGTTCAGAAGTCATCGTTAGTCTCAACTCTCTCAACAATGGAATTGTAGTGTTCTCCAAGACCATACATGTGCCTGTGATAACTAAAAGGAAAGGGTGAAATTAATACAAACAAATACAAAGATTTCTATTTAAACATGACAGATACACAGGCAAGTCTCAATGGATAATATGTTTTGTGAATACACAGCAGAAGTAAAAATTGTAATACTTTAAAGGTACAGATGCATGATAAATCAGTGAGTTACTTAAATGAGTTAACTCATCTAGGTGAGTCAGGCAACTGATTCACAAAAAAGAATTATAACTCAAGTGACTCATGCTATATCTAGCTGAGGTAAAAACGTATATTTAATAGCTCAATACACTGAGGTATTGACATTATGTTTTGCCAATAAATCTTTATCTTCTGCATATTATTAATTGTGTTTTACTGTATAACGATAGCAAAGGTCATGTCGCACTGGGTCCTACCGTTTTTCCAAAAAATTCGAACTTTTGCTACTAAGGAAACCGAACCTAAGGCTGTTGTGTGCAGGAAAACTGCTTACGCTCTACGATACAGTTGGGAGTCAAACCCAAGTTAATGCTATGATAGGTGAATATGTTACCACGATATTACTATAAGGTAGTGAACCTGTGTTTTCCCAAGAATTCCGAAGAACAAGGGAACCAACACCCCAAATTACAGTGGGCATATATGACTAAAACATAAAATATTTCCTAGCTAAGTTTTTAAATAATTGATAGAAACGTTCAGCTTTGCTGAAGCATCACTAGATATGAGCTTGAAAAAAAGTTGGCAATATGGCATACACTCTTAAATATGGATTTCTGTAGCAATTTGCTTCAACCGGATTTATTGGATAGGCAACAAAGTTATTGAATAAGCTTTAATAATAAGCGTGACTATTTTTTACTCATACATAATTCAGAGAGAATTTTGTATGCAAAAAACGTAACTACGTAAATATCCCATATTATAAAAAAAAAAAGTTCAGTAAACCCTAGAATGAGTGTACAGTTCATAAGAGTGGGGTTACTACAACCCCATATACTCCTATATGCAAAATTGAATCATAAGAGGGTTACTCCCCCCTTACGATATAACTCTCCTGTATAATAAATTCCCCCACGAAAACTCACAAAAATCTCGCCCCGGAGGCTTTCTTGTGTTGACCATATTTGGCAATTGTGTTATCCCTGCGGAGGGTAATAATACCTTAACACCTTTACATACGGAGAAAGAGAGCGTTGTTTCCTGTCCTCATTCGTCTAGCGGTCCAAGACACTCCGGGCTAAACGGAGGGACCCTGGTTCGAATCCAGGATGGGGAAAGCGTCTCTTTTTCTCCAAAATTACATAAGCTCTAGTTTGAGCTATAATCTATATAGATATATATCTATCCAGATGAGAAATGTTAGTTGTACACAATGTCAAATAACAACCTTGAAAAATTGAACATAGCTTTTGTTTGCTTATCATTTTGGCATTCATTTTAATTTCTGTCCCAGTTTATTTAACTGAAAACAGTTGAAATTTCACTTCTGTACTGGTTTTCTTTTTCTTTTTTCTTGCAATTTTATGACTATAAATTTAAAAATCCTTTTATTTTTCATGATATAACCCAGGATAAAGGGGGGGGCGATCGCCTCCTTTGGATCCGCAAATGACTTAAGGTTAATTTTAGTTGACGTTATGATTTTAAGGAATAATTTTTTTTTCTGATTTTAAAGAATAGTTTTTTCCCCGGAAATAATAGTTTTCCAGAAAGAAAACATGTGCTAAAATTTTTATTTAATTGTAAAAATTAACCTAATTATTGAAAATATTAAATGAATATTATTGGGATTTAACATAAATACGTTAGTATTGTTGAAACAAAAACAAAATTGTAGTTATAGTTTTTTAAAGAATATTCGCGGGAGTTTAAAATGACCGTGGTCGAAATTTGCAGTCATTTTGACCACAAATGGTCAAAATGACAATGGTTTTAGACACATTTGTGAAATTTGTAAAAACAAAAAACAATGAAGAAAACCCAAAAAATCTGCCATTCTTTACTTCCCAATTCCAACTTGCGACTATTGTTACACGATGATGTTACAGGGTGAACATCACCGCGCATCATCAGTGCGCAATGTTACTATGTCCTATCAGTCAATGCTGATATCCAGTCTACAATGACAAAATACTGTTATTCACAAACCAATCTAAATAAATACATGAACATGGGGTTGCAACATAGCCCCTAACATTCCTCTGATGCGACGGGGAAAACCCGACCACTGGTGGGAAGTGGAAACGTTACAATGTTCTGTTGTGGAGTGGCGTCCAGACGAGATATGCGATGGTGTTACGATATGGTGTTCTATTGCATGTGTGGACGCAGCCTTAAGATATGCAATGACAAACATCCAGGTGCATACAGCATACTCAATTTCTGTTCGTTGGTAGAGAAATGAATGCTGAGTGGCTGTGGCGGCACACTTGGAACTGGAATAACGTTGATGACATCTCAACTCACACTATGTGTTTCTTTTTTCATAAATATGTGAATATTTTCTAAAATAACTAGTCCTTTATATTTCAAAGCATTGTTGATATAAATAATTTCATTGATACGATTTTTCGAGCAACGAAAGCAACTAATATTTTTTAGCATTTTGCTACATTTTTTTTCCCATTTTAGCATTTTTGAGACAGCATTTTTTAAGTCAGCTTAAACTCTGCCTAGTCTGATAGCAGATTTGGGAATATCGACCTCCCGCCTCCCTTCTTGTAGTTTAGAAGGCAGTCAAAGAAGAGAGAGGGATTCTTAATGCATGAGTGGATGTGGCATTCAGAATTTGACGAAATTAACGCAATGGTGATTTGACATGTAAGAATTATGGGAAATGTGAGAGCTTAAATTTCACTGTTTTCTTGGTTCGGTCGTCATTACAATGTACCATAAATAAAATACTCCCTCCATCCAAAAATACGGTACACATTTTAAAAAAAATTCATGATTGATGAAGGATGTAAACATTTGAGTAAGGAGCTAAGTTTAGTGTGAAACTGACGGTTAGCGTAAAAGGACGAATGTAGTTTAGAGTAGGCAGGCGTTTATTTTGAATTTAATGAAAAGTTTGTAGTAGAAAAAATATTTTATTCTGTGAAAAATAAAGTAACACCCGCTATCCTTAAGAAATGGATGATTTGGGTAAAAGTAATATTGCAGTGTTAAGAAGGAATACTAAATTGAAGCAATTGATAATGAGCATAATGGTGTATTGCAAATGTTGTTACAAATGAAGTAAGGCTCAAAGCTGAACTCTGTACTTAATAGTACAGAGTTTGTAACAGCTGAGTTGGGAGTAAATTGTTTGACTGTGGCCAAAATTTGGCATGTGGCTGAAAAACAATACAGCGAAGGTATAATGTTTATTCATGTTTCTTCAAAAAAGAAGGGGAAACGTGGGAGAAAATGCAAAGACTATTGTAAAACTTCGGCTAAAATGAAGGATGTTCCTTTAAATCGTCGAAGATCGATTCGTAGCCTCTCTGCCGTTATCAGCATTCCTAAATCTACACTTTTTAATATCATTAAGCAGAAAAAGGAGTTCAAATGAAACTCTTCTACTGTGTCCTAACAGATAAGAACAAGTTAGATAGACTGCAATTTTGCTTATCATAAGTGAAACCAGATGGACGTTTTGAAGATTTCTATGAGTATGTCCATATTGATGAAAAATGATTTTGCTTAACTGGAACCAAACGACAGTGCTACATAATGCTGGATGAAGAAGGATCACACCGAAGTTGCAAAAGCAAACGTTTTAAAACTAAAGTGATGTTTATGTGTGGTTTGACCACGCTGTGATACACATCGAAAACAATTTTTTGATGAAAAAATTGGCATATGGCCTTTATGAAGAAGTCAGATAAAAGAAACTCGAAAAATAGACATAAAGGAACTTCAGTAACAAAAAATGTGGAGGCCGATAACACAACAGAATGTAAAAAAATGATTCTTGATAATATAATCCCAGCAATTTTGTTAGTCATAGGACTAAACATATATTTGTACAACAAGATAATGCAAGACCTCATTCCTATGATAATGATGCAGACCTTGTTGCTACAGGTTCTTCAGATGAGTAGCCTATTCAGTTTAAATCACAACCACCAAATAGTCCTGTATCTAAGATTCTTCAATTCTATACAGACTTTGCAACATAAAGCTTTGCCTCATACAATTGATGAATTCCTTGCATGCGTTCAAAATGCGTATATTGAATTAGAGAGAGACACATGATAACGTGTTTGTCACATTACAAACATGCATGAAATCAATTATGTTGGCTGACGAAGAAAAATTCTTATAAACTTTCTCACATCAATGAAGCAAAACTTTGTTGTGTGGGACAATTATCAGGGAGTTCAGTGCGCTCCCAAACAGTTATAGACAAAACTAGGTGCCACTTCAATTAAAATTACTCCCACTTTGTATTTTCAATTTTGTAAATGCACGACATCAATAAACTTACTCCAATTACTGGAATTGCATTTACTTGTAAGTGCATGCCATAAATTCGGACAAAATTACTTTTAAATGTATACAATATTTTTAGACAAAAAAAATCAAATGTATACAACATTTTCGGATGGAGGGAGTAATTTTTAATTGCGTTAGTTATCTACATACCAATATTTTCCCCATAAATATAAGAAAATAACTTATATGCAGTCTTTTGCATTTTATGCCGTATGGATAGCAATGGCTAAACAGCTTCGAACACTATTTAAAAGAAGTACCTAACAGCACTGACCTAAGAATTACTCTGGAAGTAGAATAGTGTTCTCCCGTGATGATACTGGGCCCATCTGCTTGAATAACTTCAATTGGAATAGAACACACTTGTGACAAAGCTTGAATCTAGACAATGAAAACAGACATGTACAATTATTATTCTGAACCAAGAAAGATTCGAAACAAGTTACTTAGAAATGATCAAGATACTTTCATAGTAGTTGAATTGAAGCATTAACCAGTTGGCACTACTTCTGGAACTTCGTTTGTATTTTTATGACAAAAGGACAGCAAAGGTTACGATGTGTGAATGAAACATAAATGCACTTAAAAATATCTACTTATGATAAATAAAACTGTTTATTAGAAGAAAAAAAAAAATACATACTTCTACTTGACCACCCCAGGTTGGCTTGCATGCTGTATCATGACAATACGTGTTATATTGTTCTAAAATTACACAGAACACTGTATCACAATAAAATAGGGTACATACAGAACAATTTTAGCATAGAGCACACATAAAGCAACTCTAGAATACAAAACATATAAAAAAAAACTCTTTACCTATATACACTGCATAGAAAGGAACATATGAAACTGCTATAGCACACATGAAATATGACAATAGTTTACAGCCTGGGGGCCATAACAAGCATGTAAAAAGAGGTGCATGAGAGATTGTTATGCAACACAATTCACTTCCCTTTCTTTTTTTTTTACAAAATACTTTAGTTTGAAAAAAATGTTTTCTAAATAGTTATGGTTATATCAAACAATATCAATATATATTAGATGGTGGAAACGTTCGAACAAAAATAATAAATATTTCTGTGTTCGGTGGGACCACCGAAGGCAGAAATATTTATTTTCTTTCGAACGTTTCACCATCTAATCGGCGTTGGTATCACTACGCCAATAAACATTGATTGATATTGTTGTTTGATTTAATCTGCGTAGTGTTCGATTTATATAAATAGTTATGGTTATATTAAAGTGTGGTCGTAGATATATATATATATGATCCAAAGAGGAATGTGGTTACGTAATGATTCAGTTACTATAGTTGTTTCAATTCCCATTTCTCTACCAGCTCTTCCGTATGTCAAAGATCGGAATACAAGAGGGACGAATATCGAAGAGTGAGATAAAACTAAGTTGATTTTGATGCTAAATGGTTTTTCAGAAGATGAAAGTTTCAAGAAAATAGTTGAAAGGTGAGATTCTTCGGTGCCTAATGACTAAGGAGGGCTTCACAGCTTCAGCATAAAGTCTAATGGTTGGTTGGTTGTAGTTTTATGGCGCAAGGACAGCAATGGTCATTCTGCGCCAATCAAGGCGAAAAGACTAGTGGTAGGTGAGGGCCTGAAAGCACCTGTGCAAAGATGCAAGCTTTCACCATGAATTGGGTCAAGTTGTTTCAGTATGGATAAAGGCAAAGAGTCATAGATGGGGTAAACATAATCCAATTTTGAACAGATTAATGGCTTATGAGGTCGTAAAAGTGAGCATCTGTCTGCACTCCAAGATGTATGCAACAAAACCTTTAGGAGGTTCACAACTTTAAAACATTTATTCTTCAAGTGTTTGATGTGAGATTAATTATTTAAGCATACCATTGGACATTACATCTCCAGTTCCTGGATCAATAAGAAATGAAATGAAGTCATCTCGATGCTGCAGCATGTAATCAGACGTTTTTTTTCGCAGCTCAGCTACGGTTGTTTTCTAAAAGAGGAAACGCAGCAGATAATAGCAAACTTTATTTTAAACAAATGGCCAAATGTGTATTCAATTTGACATCTCTTAGAATAGCACAGTAAAAGGACAAATGAAAGTCGCTTAACGCAAAAACTAAACACAAACTTTATGGTGCAAATATGACTAAGATAATTTTGGTTGTTTAGCTTTTTATGGCGCAAGGACAATATGTGATGCTGAGCAGGATTCCCAAGCAAATTTGCTCAAGGTGCAGAAAGGGATATGACTGGGAAAAAAAGGAAAAGTGTTGTTTTGGTGGGTAAAAGGCAGAGTCTTGTCCTGACACTGACAAGATGTCGTCGCAAGCATGAGTTTCTTGATCACGTTGCCCGTGCTTGGCTATAGCAGATATAATATTAAATGAAACCAGTGCTTGCATGTATTTATGTCATTAAGAATGACTGTGTTTGAATAAACAATATTGTTGTCCTACCATCAAAAAATTAGCTGGACTTCTCACGTTTTTACACTCACCATTCTATAACGTCAAAGTTCAACTAATAATACAAAACGAACCTTATGCATTCAAACTATATTGACACATAAAGCAGAAAGTTGCCTTAATATATGCAAGATACATTATGGTAACTCTTCATCACAGCACACAGCAAGGGCCATTTTGCATCTAAGATAATGTTGGGACAAGATTAAAGTTTTCAAAGAGATCGACATATGCAGTCTAAAAAATTAAGCCCAGTATGTGAGGAAATAATTAATATGAGCCAGAATAACAAAAGAAAAATAAAAGGACAAGGGATCGTAAGGACAAGTGATATGATAGACAAATGAGTTGCACCACTGATCAAAGTAGGAATATCTTAAATTGCATTTTAATCATACAATTTCAGTCGGTTGGATACATTTTATGATGCAAGCATGAAAGAGGTCATACTGAGCCTAGTAAGGTTCAACAATGGTTGCTTATTCAAAAAAAAAAAATATATATATATATACACCAAGTAATTCTCTCACGTTTGTATGTGGTTTTCTAATTTATATATATATATAGTATATACATATTAAATATAAAATTCTGTACATATAAATCATTATGAAAACATGAAAGTACCTGAATGTTTAAAATCGATAATTGATGTTCTACTGCTTTATATAAACTGAAAATGAAAACTGAATTATTAATTAAAATAAAAGTTGGAAACCATATAAAGAGGCCTAAACCATAAATATTTTTTTTGTTAAACTTTTATATTCTTAACCTCAATTATCATATTCCTTTTGAACATTTTGTCGAAAATTTTAATTTAGTAACGTACAAAAGTTACAATACACAATTTTTTTTTACAAAGACAGGAACTTAAAAAATTAACTTACCTAAGGGGCAAAATGGCATAACGTTATGCATAGGCATAACTTTAGAGTTAAATATGGAGTAACTTGGAGGGAGGGGGCAGAAAAATAAAAACTCAAAATTATACGGGAAAGAATATGATTTTGTCTCTCCTTAAAAAAACTGGGGTGGGGGGAATTGCCCCCATCAGATCATGCCTATGATGGTATGAATGTTCTGCACAGTGCAACTTAAAATAAACAAATGCAATCAAAATAATAGCAAAAATTTATACAAACCAATCTCCATCTGATGGGACCTAAAAAGAAAAAGAAAAAATTTCTCCATTGCCACAGAAATAAAGTTACAACTCAAAAAATTTTAAAATGGAATAATTACAACACTAAGAAGTAAATTGCAACGTAAGACAGCGACTAATACTAGAACTATATGCGTTGAACAACTTCAATGATTTTCCCAAACAATATAAAATTTCAATTGCTTTCCATGAAACACAAAAATGCATGGTGTTTAAAAATCTATGCTTATAGACATCATTTAAAAATTTGGGAATAATTGATTAAAAACTCA
>QLNU02015359.1:39963284-39986818 GCA_006491805.2 Dysdera silvatica | reverse complement strand
TGGAGGTTGGTGATGTTTATATTTTTTTTCAGTAGACTTCATGCGCGACCAATTTTTACGTTATTACCTGTAACGTCATTACTCCAAAAATCATGCTTCATTACTTCCAAATCTTACAAATGATTTCAAATGATCATTTCCAGCTATTTGTGAGGTTAAAAAAATAACGAAGCAAGACTTTATTTTGGAAGTAATGACATTATTATCTCTCGTATTGAGATCTGCTTTGCACTCCTTCTTAGTTGTTAAATAATTATTTATCTCTTGGTAAATCATTAAGCGCTATTCTCCTGCTCCGAAATGCCTAATCCTATTCTGGCGTTTGTTATGTCATGACGTTTAGCTGCACACCATGTCTCAGATGAACTAAGGACTGAAGTGTTAACTTTTCGTACAACTTCCTTTTCCTCTTTAAATTCCAATTTCAGCAGAGAGGGGATGGGAGACGAGTGTTTCTGGTTGTCAAAGAGGAAGTTTGCCAAATTGGTTCTTGTCCAGCAAATTTTACGTATGTGTATGTGCATTCGAATGGGGTTGTATCGACAGCTCGGTTATTAAATCAAAATTATGGAGTCTTTTTGTGAATGGCATAGGAATAATGTTATTTTTCCCTGGTTATAACGTCAATCATTGTATATTCCTATAGAAACGTTTTCTACTTCCTATGCACTTGCGTTTGGGATTTTTTTTTTTCAAATCAAATTTCTTCTTGAAGAGTTTTAACTTCCTCATCATATATTGTATTAATGTGTTATTAAAATTTGAAAGTTAATTATATCACTGTTGCTGCCTTCAAAATTTCACCGATAACTTGGATGACATTTTAACCAAATTCAACTGTACTTCAAGTGTTTACATTTACTTTCTTCAGACGTCTAACATAAATAAACTGATTTATATGTTAAGAGGTATAAGCTAGAGTTCCAAGATGGCCACTTGTGGTAAGGTGAATTCCAATTATCAAAAATAAAACAAATACAATTTTTGTACCTTAAAACCATTTTAGGACTCTTGACATACATTTCGACTTATATTCAAATCTCAAAATTTTGCTCACATGGACAAGGTTTCGAAAATTTATTCCAATTGACCAATTTGTTATATTTTTAGCAAATTCGTTACATTTTCTGAAATTGTTGAAATATTTAGTTAAGAATAATACAGGCAGTCCTTGACTTTCGTACAATTCACTATTTTGTACTTATTCTGTACTGTACAATATTTAAAAGAGTGAAAATGTGCCATATAATCCCCTTTTGATCAAAGTCCTTATATATATTAATAGTGCAAAATTTATGATGCTTATTAAAGGGTCGTCAGCAACAACTTTTTCCCCTAAAAATGTATTTGAAAAAAATCGTAAGTGATTGCGGTTTTCATCATAATTGTTCATAAAAAAAGGATCATAAGTCTAATTTATGAGTGTCCACAAGAACAGAGAAGGGTTTGCCCCGAAGTGGGGAAGGTATGGGTGGGGGTCACCTCACTAACCCTTCTCTAATACAGGTTGAGAAATTTTTCAGGTATGAATCTTGTAAAACCCTTTCCCCAAATGCACTATGCAACTCTTTCATTTCACAACAAATGAAATGGTGACACTGTAACAATTTTAAAAGTGTTTTTATGATAAAATCCAAAACAGTGTTTCCAAGTTACGATTTTTGTCCCATGAAACAATTGCCAGTTGTAGTACAATGGCACTAATGAGTCGCTTATGGCCCGTTAATGCATAAGTACCAAATTTATTAATGAGCCAAATTCAGATAATATATGACAACTTAAAATATGTATTAAACTTTTAAAAGCTTGATTTAAGTGGCAAGTATAACATTGAGAATGTGATCTGTGCGGCCCCTGTTTGAACGTGGTAGCTTCTGTGCAATAAACATGTTAACGTACCCACTAGGGACGGTGCAATTGCCGATTTTACATTAGCCCTATGAAGACTTACAATCTTTTCTTCTCTATGTATTCTTTGTCTTGATTGACTGTTACTGATCCGAATTAGTGTCCTAATGTCTAGTGTATATATCGTGTACAAAGGGCGGTAGAAAAAGATACTGTATAATATAGAACTATTTAGCAAGAAATGAAAAAAATGGAATACAGTTCAACTATCTCATGGTAAATTTCCAAAGGAAGCACCAGATAATAATCAATAAAGTATTTATTATCTATACTACTACATATAATTTAAAAATAAACAATTTAAAATCACAATTTTTTTGTTTTCCTTTACATTACTCTACTTTCATACATTTAAACTTTTATACATATTTCAGGAACTAATTATGAACAAAAGTCGAGGACTACTGTAATTAGGTAATCATTCTACTAGTTAAAATGTAGTTGTATGCAGTCATTTTTTCCTGTTAGATTTAGTGCTTTTCTGACACTGTGGCAATTAGTTGTTTTCTTAGTATTGTCTATATGCATTCCATTCACAAAGGTACTTTGCCGAGGTTCCAATGCTGGTAGAAAAGCTTTCCGCAACTAAAGGCCGAAACAAAATTGAAAAATACCTCTTAACTACTCACAGTCATCATTTTGTCTTCAAGACTATCTAAATTTCTCATCTCAGTTGCTGCTGTGTTGAATTTTCCAAACAGTATTGACAACGGCAGGATTGGCTTTCTGCTGGCAGAAACTAGTTTTTGCCATGCCAGTGGCAGAACTGGTTATAACTGGCAGAAACTAATAAAAGTATTTAAAATATTATTGCATCATTTAGTAAATGGAAGATAAAAAATGTATATTTTTATTACAATAATTTAGTATATTATAAAGCTTTATATTAATAATTTTAATAATTAAAGTATTTTAAAATAATTAAAAAATACTCAGAGTAAATCAAAGATTCGTTACAAAAACTGTCTTTTGGGTCCCACATTCTTTAACTTATTTCACCTATTTAGTATTATATTCTCTGCCTTATTAAATCTTTGGCTATAAAATAAAAAGTAACAACATTGGCAGGCTGGTGAGTGTGTACTTAAATTAACGGGAAGGTTGACAGCGAAGGCACAATAATGTCAACAGACTAGCTGTAAGGAAAAACCTCGCTAGCTTATGACCAATCAGATAAGCTGTATTACAGCCAATGAATAACACTGTTTTTAAATCTGCTGTAAAGCATTTGTTATCTGTTTAGAAATATTGCAGACACCAGTACAGACCAAGTGGTTAGCTGAAGGAATATCCAAACATTAGTGAAACCACAAATACCCAGCAGTATAAGGTGGTGAAAAGTCAGGTAGATTGCTCGGAATCATTCATAAAGAATCATCCATGTTACTTGCAAATCATGAAAATGATATGGGTGATAAAGGAGCTGTTCAAGTCATAAATAATCAGATGATTAATAAAAATATTAAAAAAAAATCGCTACAGCTGTTAAAACCTATTACTATTGCTCTCTATAAGAGCCAAAAAAATGAGTGCCCGAATGTCCCACCCAACCCTCGGAAAATAACGCACCATCCTTCCCCGATGATGATTTAAATTCTCACGTTAGAATCCAAAACGCGTGACGAAATTTGTTGATTTATAAAAATTCTGTAGTCCAGCATTTCATTTCCGTAATAACACTGATGGTTTTGGCAAAACCAGATTGCAGACGAATATTTGTAAACAAAGCACTGTTCCCAGGTTTGCAACCCCCAACCCCCTCTCCCTCCAGTCATCTTCTAATTCAGGAAAATTGATGGGTCACAAAAACACCTGGAAAATAGCATTCCATTACATTGAACGGTTACGAAGAATTCTTGGCGACAACATTGGCGTAATCATAATCGTGACTGTAACAAGGAAGTGCCTGGTTTTTATATATTCACAAATGTGATATGTCTCTACGATGATGTAGTGGCAACACATTAATCTATCATGTCATTAACCTAGGGTGATTCCAATGTTACTGTAGATAATGTTTTTTCTGCTCACCGCCCTATGGTGGCACAGTGTGGTAACATGTTTGCCTAGTGCGCCGTTAATCCAGGTTCGACTCCCAACAGCACTGCTCACTGTAGTCCAGGGTTTGGTTCCCTAGGCTTTAAGAGGTTCGGATTCCTCGGAAAACAGTAGGTCCCGGCGCAGCATAACTCGTCGTCGTCCTTGAACCGTAAAACCACAAACAAACAACATTTTCTGCTCACCAGAGGCTCCGGGGTTTGATTCTCTAAGCAATGGGCATTCAAATTCCTCGAAAGATTGTCGGCCCTGGCAAAGCATGACCTTGGCCGTCCTTGAGCCTCGGAACATAATCAAATGTAACATACCGCATTCCATAATATGTATGAAGCTCATTTTATAATTTTAAATGGCAAATGTATTTGAAGCTCATAAATATTTCGTGTTATGGAGATATTGATTTCCATGTTGTTCAATTATCTTTTTTCGATGTTTTGTTTTAGAAAAGCACTATGTTTCGAAGAGATCCAACTCGAATTGCACTTAAAATTGAAGATTTGCAAGAATATGAATTGATAAGGAAAGAAATTCATGAAAAGAAGGGCATTTCATCAAAGGAAATGGACTCTACGGAACCGAATACCACTCAAGCCCATAAATCAAAGCAAAGCATGATTGCAGAGCGCATTGGTTACAAGCCTCAACCCCGTGTTGCTAGCTGAAATGTATGTGGATGAATTAGTAATATGAAAATCATTATATTTATCACAATCCAATGTGTCACAAAATAAGCACTTTAAACAAAAATCGTTGAGCAGTCGTGAAATCGTCACTATGTAAACTCCCGTAAAGAAAAATAAACATTTTTGCTCAATGTTTTATCTGCACTTCAGATTTTTTATCTATTGATATAGTTCAAAATCCCTGTGAAGTTGTTCATTTTAATTTTGAGTATGTTTGATAGTGTTTTGTGTTTGCATACATTGTGATTTGCGTGTCACATTGGGTTGTTCTTTCCATCTCCAGGGTGTCTACCAGGTCATGAAAGTCACAGAAGTCAAGAAAAGGTCACTAAATTGGTGTTGCAGGTCACGGTTATACCAGACTTTTTAAATTTTACACATTCATTGAATTGTAATTCTCGTACAATATTTTAACGTTTTTTTACTAATTTAGTTATGTTCATTTATTTTTGTGAATACTTGACAATTTTTAGCGATTTCCAGATATTTTTTGTCATGTTTCGGCAATAGTTAGGAATTTTACACTATTTTTTATATAGCCATTTTATTAATCTTAATAAAAGAAGGCTGAGAATGGCCCCTGTTAGGTCAAGAAATGTATAAAAATAGTCAAGAAAAGGTCAAGGAACTGGGTTTCTTATTTTTAGTAGACACCCTGATCTCTCGTAACCGGACAGACTGCCTTAGGATGTAAAAATTCACATCAGTGTAGTCTGGTCCCGAAATATCCATTTTGATTTTATGTTTAGAATTTGATGAACATAAATGTAGTTTTATTTTTCAGTTATGCTTTTGTACATTTCAAATTGATTTATCTTTAGCTCTTTTTCAATTAAAAAAAAAAATATTCTATTCATTTCTCTAAATTCGTGATTAACAAAAAGTAATGAACGAGAAAGGGCATTTGTGCTGTGTTAGAATATATGACAGTGCAACTAGATAATTAAATGTAATTCATTTTATATAGTTTATAAAATAGAAAACTCGGATTTTGCTGTTCAACAAAAAATGTTTCTTACACTGCAATATAGTAGAACCCCGATTTACTGAAATAAAAGGAGTGGACTCTGTTTCAGATAATCTAGAAATTCTGTGCAAAGAAACAATATTCTATTCAAAAACACTGTGCGGTTATGACAGTGGCAGATTTAGAAGTCATTCAATGGGAGGGGGCGATTAATGACTTGATTTTTGGAAATGATACCTCATTGGACCTTTACCTTGCATCTTTTCAATGTTAAATTTTCATTTAAAGGGGTGATTGCCTTGAAAACCTATATATCCCGTTACAGCATAACCTCAACTTTTCTTGTGCCATAAAAACACAGATAAGAAAAACTTAATTCAACTAACTGAATCAGGATGTGACCTTAAAATTTAATTCTTAGCTCTGGTTTTTAAAACAATGTTTAAATCCAGTAGTTGCACACACCTATTATGTAATTGTTTTACGAAGTGTTTTCTACAAAACCCTAGGGTTGCACAAGCAATTTGTAAAACATCGTTGAAAATTTTGAGAAAATGTTGCAACTTACATAATTTTCCCTTATGACAACACCTTAGATACAGTTCCGTAGTCTCTCTCACCTAATGTGTCCTTAAACCCGAATTTACTTCCCAATGGTACCACAGAGAAAGTGCTTACCAACTAACTGCTCATTGTAATCTAGGGGTTGATTATGTAGGCCATAAGAGGTTTGAATTTCTCGGAAAATTGTAAGTTTCGATACAAAGTAACCTTTGTTGTTTCTTGCATCGTTAAAGCACAAACAGTTCCATAACCAATATTCCCCAACAATAGAAAAATATTATCTACCTATTTATACCAATTTATTTATTTATTTTTTTTTATGTCCACATAGTAATAAATAGTAGCCCATTAGATTTCTCTTAAATAATATTTTTAAAGGGATTCTGTGGCTAGGTATGTAATAAGACGCAAGTTCCATAAAGCATAGAGTTTAATAACCACTAAATAGCATAAACAGGTGTAAGTTGAATGTCTCGCTCAGTAATAAGGCAACAGTTACCAAATACAGTAGAACATCTCTATCTCATTCAAGTGTTGATCTTGATAGAAGAAAGACGTGTCTTCTATGCTCTCTTGTTATGAGGGATATTGATCGAAGCTGCTCTGTTCGGGTAAATTTTAGCAAATTCAAGCCATCGGTGCCATTTTTGATGTTATTGGAAATCAAGTGGGACTTCCCTACCTTAAGCCGTGGAGTCAGTCCAAATTTGAATTTACGTTACCTTCTCGTTCACTTGTTGACCTACTTATAGAAAATGGCCTGTCTATCAAGAACATCAACTATCCTGTTTTTTCGGCTGCAGAAACCGGCTCCTGGGTCAGGATTCATGGACTTCCTTTTCAAGTTTTGGATCAAGATCTTCTTGACCATCTGAGTCAATATGGTTTCCCCAAGACAAGTATCATTTGGGAAAAATGGCCAGGTGACTATAATTTCTACAATGGCACCAGAAAAGTTAAGATTGAAATTTCCAAGCCCATCCCTGAAAATATAGTTATAGGCACCTTTAAAGTAAGAACCCACTATCCTGGAATTACCTGTAAGTGTTTTCTTTGCAACAGAGTAGGACATCTGATTGCAATTGTCCGTCTTCACAAGATCCTTCCTTATCACGTACTAATAGTGCTGTTCTGTGGCTTCCTGACCAAAGAGGGGACAAACCCATCAGACGTCAAACATCCAGGTGGCCCCGCCCACTGTTCGCGATGTTGTTGACTCTACGGAAGAGAAGATTGAAACAGATCAAGAATGCTCGTTGAAAATTTTTACGCAAATCATCAACTGTAGTCCCGATGAAGCCAGGGCTTTTGAGAAAAATCCTCTGTTTGCTCAGTGGGCTGCTGACATGCCAACATCAAATGATACAGCCCTGCCACCACTAAGAAGAAGACTAAGAAACTACGAAAGACCAACCCTTCTGAAAAAAAAGACCCAGCAATAAAGACCTTGCTGAACCAACAACTTCGATCAAAAAATTCACTTGAGCTTGTGTCATCGCTGATGACCATGTTACATCCAGGGAACCCCTTCCCAGTGTTTTCTTGGAGAGTTTGAACTAGGCACCGCCTACTCCATCTCTTATGGGAGACCCCTTCCTCTGACCATTGACATCATTTTCCTATTGTACGTTGTCTCATTTTTACGACGTTTACTGAATCTCTCATACCTTGAGTTGGTGTAGCGTACTTATGTCATCGTGCGTTGTGTCAGCTATCCTAGACAAACGACTGTTTTGTCATTTTTCATCAATATAATCTATAACTATACACTGCCACGCTAGTGAAAGTAGAGCTGCGGTACTTCGGAGGAGGACTAACATCAACATCTACAAGATTAACATTTCTATCTCAAATTTCATGGGAACAAGAAAGAAATTTGAGAGGTTTCTATGTATAATGTAGCCTGTGCATGACCCATTTCTAATCATCGTCCAATTTCTATGTTTCTAAGACATGTCACTGTGTTGACAGCAGGAAGCAGTTGCATACAGACACGCCTGCTTTTATAGTACATGCAATATAATGTTCAATGTGTCATTCGTTAAAAGGCCATCTGAATTATTTCCTGGTTCAAGTTGTTTGTAATTTAATGTAGTGTTATCTCTTGTTTGTGGCTTGAACAACTCTGCCGACTCTCCATTCTTTTTGAGCATCCAGTGGCGTTTTTTCAATTTTGTCTTATGCTCAAACCTAATTTTTTCATGGAAATGCATAGAAATATGTAAATTCCAAGAAGTTTTCAAGATAGTCAGGCTCTACTCTATATGAATACCTTTATTTATAACTATGTGTGGCAGCATTTTACAATCAGTGACTGAATTATTATAATCACTGGGTGATTTTATGCAAAATAGTTATTCTGCAGACAATGTAAGATTATCCCATAATTTTTGCCATCCACGTATATATAGCTCAAACTAGAGCTTTTTTTTTTTGTTTGTTTTTGGAGAAAAGGTGACGCCGTCCCCATCCTGTATTTGAGGACAGGAAACAACTATTAGATAATTATTGAAAACTGAAAGAAGAATTTAAAGAAGCATGATTCACATGCAAAAAGCAAATGTTTTTGCGATAAATAGAGTTTATTTTTCAATTTTCTTTTTGTAAAATTCGTTCTGTTTGTATTATCGTACTTTTGACTTTTCTTAAATATTAAAGTAAGATAAGCCTCTAACGGCGAGGAGATATATATTACACTCCAGAAGTGGGATGTTATTTCGCAAAGAGGACATTGGCATACATAGTGTAATGGATTGATTATTCACGAAGAGGACATTTGCAAACGTAGTGCAACGGATATCACAAAACGGATTAACGCATTGCAAATGGAACGATAAGAAGTATTTGTCAACTATTCGAATAGTCCAACTTGGATTCTCGTAAACAAAGCTTCAACGATTACCGGAAACGCAGAATAACGGATTTTAAACAAATAAAGGTAAGAGAGTGGCTTTTTTTGTCTAAAGGTAAAAAAAGTGATTTAATAGAATTGGCCGATGAACTATATGAAGTCATGCCACCAAAAAGCAAAATTGTGGATTTACGAAATATAATATTAGATTCGAAACATTATGAAGAATCATTTGTTAAGCCACTTTTCGAACATATAGTAGGAGACTGTAGAATGTGAACTAAAAAAGGAAGAGGAAATACAAAGAAAGGAAAAAGAAACTATAAGAGATTTTGAGCTTGAAAAATTAAGATTACAAAATGCTACTATCATTAATGAGCCATTGAACGTAAATAGACCATCAAAACTCAACATTCAACAAATAATTCAGAAATACGAACTAAACGGTGACATTTGTTTCCATTTAATACTTTTAGAATGACAAGCTAAGCTACTTGGTTTAGAGGAAGGACAATAGGTACTGAATTTATTGGGGTTGTTGCCGCTGGAAATAACTGAAATTATTGCGCATGAAAACGATTACATGTACATTAAGTACCTCCTTTTGAAAAGATTCAGACTTACCCCTGAAAAGTTTAGACAGAAATTTTATGGTCATACGCGTGCTACTCTGAGCACTTGGAGGGACTTTACTTGTGAATTACGAAGTTATTTTGAGGAACGGATAATGGGTCTAGAAGCAACTGACTTTGAAAGTCTCGAAAACGTAATGATTAGTGAGCAATTGAAGAAAAGAACTACCTCAGCGGTGCGAGAGCATTTTCTAGATGAATGGTCCAACCTAAATGATCCTGAAAAATTGGCAGACAAAATAGGCACTTACGAAAACGTGAGAGATAGCATGAAAAATGACATTGTAGATAATAAGTGTGGGAAGTTTGAAAATGGAAAATCTACCTTTAATGATAGTCCAAGGTTTAGTAATAAGTTGCGAAACAACAATATGGTTACTAAGGAACGTATAGAAAAAAGTGAAAATAACTGTTACCAAGAGAACGTTGGTGGATTTAGTTATTCAAGTGGTAACAAACGTTACATTAACTGCAACCATCGGAATGAAAGAGGTGACCCTAAGTGTTAAAATTGCAACAACGATTACGGACACTTGTCAAAGGACTGACCTAACTAAGGAAAGATAAGTAGTAACATGTCCAGA
Source organism: Dysdera silvatica (assembly GCA_006491805.2). NCBI lineage: Eukaryota > Metazoa > Arthropoda > Arachnida > Araneae > Dysderidae > Dysdera > Dysdera silvatica. The sequence continues at coordinate 39,976,571 of QLNU02015359.1, read as the reverse complement.
GGTCGGTATGGTGGGAAAGGAAAAAGGACAGTAATACCTTAATGGTAAACGCATTTCATTCTCAATCGTATATAAAAGAAGCAACAATCATCAATTGCTCGTCTAAAATGATCTCTTTAATAGACACAGGAAGTGGACTGACACTAATTAGGAAATCGGTGGCAACCAACCTACACTTGGTTATATACCCAGAGAAGAAGAAGAAATTGATAGGTTTTTGATTCGTACAAATGTATACAATAGGTAGAAGTAAGGTTCAGTTGTCAATAGATGGAGTGTGTGTGTAGATGTGGAATTATCTGTCGTTCCGGACGATGTAATGTTCTTTTTTTAGCCTATTGTGGGAAGGGATTATCTGGACAGCCCAAAGGTTGAATTTGCTAAAATTGGTGCTAACTTGCAAATATGGAACTCTAACATTATTCCCTTTTATCAAGTACCAGATGAGCTGGATTCCTTGAAAATAAAACTTAGAACTGAACGACCTATAATGTTGGATGAAAACACAATAAATTTCATCTACGTTAAGACCAACGACATAGATAATGGCTTAGTGATTTTAAATGGCAAAGGAGAGAAAATTCAGACTCTGTTTTGGAAATTGCTAATGGTAGGGCAGTAATTCCGGTTGTTAATACTGGTCTTTATTATTATATCACACTTAGGAAGAATCAATGTAGCATAGCAGTATGTAGAGTAACTCCTGATTGGACCTTGACTAGTGAAAATAATGATAATGAAGATTCCGTAGTATGTATGGTGATGGAAACGAAAAAGGATATCATATAGAGGACATCAGACTGGATGAATCAATGTCACAAGAAAGGAAAATAGAAATCACATCACTCTTAAACGAGTATATAGTTTTGCCTTAAATATAAATTAGCTCGGGTGTACAGATTTAACTAAAATGGAGTTAAATGAACTTGAGGGTAGCAGGCCAGTGTACGCATGACCATATAAAACAAATGCTTTGGAAAAAAGTGCTATTAAAAGCATTGTTAAGGAATGGAAGGAAAACGGGATCGTAATATAAACAAGATCGGCCTATGCGAGCCCTATATTGTTGGTAAAGAAGACAGGCGAAAACAGACTAGTTGCTGACTTTAGATGACTAAATAGTCAAACAATAAAGGATAAGTTTCCCTTACCAAAAATTGACGATTTATTGTAGCGTTTAGGAGATTGTAAAATATTCACAACATTGGATTTGGCTCACGGTTACTTGCAAATGCCCCTAACGGAAGGAGCAAAACTAAAAACTGCTTTTATAACACCTGATGAGACTGGACAGTTTAAGTGAATGATTTTTGGTCTCACCAACGTGCCAGCAGAGTGTCAAAGACTGATGTACCAAGTGTGAGGACCAATATTAAACAACAAGGCTTATGTTACTTAGATAATATCCTGATCCCCGCAAAGAATTGGAATGATATAATTCAAAGAGTAAAGGAGGTTTTTGAAAGATTACGATTAGATAAACTAACGTTGAGATTAAACAAATGTGAATTTAGCAAGCAATAAGTGGATTTTTTGGGCTTTGTCGTAAGTGAAGATGGAATTAAACCATCTGTCCATACGATCAATAGATGAATTCTCGATTTCCCTAAACGTACATGACACAAGAAGATTCGTGGAAAGATATGCTCACACGGCAGAACCTTTAACACGATTGTTGCAGAAAAGTCATACATTTGAATGTAAGGACAAGCAAGAGAGAGCATTTCAACTGCTAAAAGACAACTTAACAAATCATCCAATACTAATGCACTATAACCCAAATGCTAAAACGGAAGTTCACTGTGATGCTAGTTCTTTAGGATTAGCTGGGACGTTATTACAAGGAAAGGACAAAAAGTGGCACTTAGTTTACTGTGTAAGTAAGAAAACGACTGATGCTGAAAAAAAAAACCTTCCCAGCAAATTGGAATTAATAGCGATTGTGTGGACCAGGACCAGAAAAACCTTCAAAAATTTGCATGCCGTGTCGGGCATGTAACCTAAAATAATATATGGCCGAAACGTATCACTACATTTTTTTGCTCTATTTATCATTTTTGTACTTTATCAATTAACATCAAGACAAATTAAATGGACAAGATTTATTATTATGTAGGTTAACTTCTTCTAAGATAGAAACCATGGGGATTTTATTAGCTTCGTCAAAGTATCCTAATACAGGTATATTTCTAGATTGAAGAAAATTTCTTATAGCCATTATTAAAGTAGACGAGATGGAAAAAAGTGGGGGGTGCAAATGAACAGGAGCTTGACAAATGGCAATGAGTTGTGAGCTGCAAGAAGTCTGGCAAGATGGCAGCCAAATCTAGTATTCCCACAGGACTTTTTGAAAATCCTCAAATACATGTGGAGATGGAGTTTTTACCTTTTCCACTATTATTGGGGTTCACTATTAAGTTTACACTATTGTTGAGGTATCGAGATTGTCACTAGGACATTGATAAAATCACTGAAATAAAAATGGAAATTTATTTTTAATTTAAAAAACTAAAAAAAAAGATTTATTAAAAGAGATTGTTAAAAGCTTACATTTTTTGCAACGTGAAAAGTTTTTGATTTTTTACACGCCCAGTCGGGCATGTGGCAAAAAAAAATACATGCCCCGGGCATAGATTTTTCTAGCCCTGGTGTGGACTCTCGACAGACTGAGACAATTCTTAATAGGTAGAACATTAGTTTTTTATTTCGTCGTAGTCAAGTTATAGTCATTTAGTTTAAAGTGTGTAGTGTTTCTGTTAGGAGGCCAGCTTAAGCTTAGAAGGCCCCCAACACCCTGATAAGTAAATTGAAGAATAAAGGGAAATAAAGATGTGAAGAAAGCCGAAAGAAAATAAATAGGAATCTTCACGGCATGTGCCTACTCATGTCGATTTCAATATCGGCCTAATTATAATAAACTTAATAGATAAACAATAATATAAATACAACAAATACCAATTAACAATAAAATATATAATACTTACATAATAAATTTAGTTCAAGAGAAGTACAAACAATGCATCAGCCAACGTCCAAAAAAACGTGCTAGTATCAGATAAATCCAAATTTCAAGTTGTTGCCACTCTCAAACAAACAAATTAAAATGAAATTAAGTACCGTAACCATAGATATTGAAACCGTTTAAAGCTTACCAATTATTTTAATTTTGCTAAAAATACACTTAATGAAATTTTCTGGGATTTGATTATGAATTAAAATCCTTCTCAAAAATTCAATATAAAACTATTAAAATTGTTGTTAGCTTTGCAAATTTTATTGATTCTATTAATTTGTGATATAATTATATTGCATAATATTTTAATGTTGATATTGGAGTTGAAGTTAGTTAACATAGCAACTTTAAAAGTAAAAACTTGTCTTTTATCAAAAAGGTTAAGCGATATGTTCGAAAAATCCTCAAAATTAATATTTATATCCAAAAAATTAGTGTAATTTATAAAACCAGTATTTTTAAGTTTTAAACATTCAGGATAAATATATTTAAAGATATTTTCAAATTCTGAACAATTAAAAACTATAATATCATCTATGTATTTAAAAGCTTCGATTTCATAAAACTCTTTTTCTCTTTCAAAATAATGTAAAAATAAATTAGCTAAAGAACTGGAGAAACAACAACCCATAGGTATACCTTTAATCTGTGAATAATAATTTTTTCCATTAAAAAGTAAATGATCATATACACAATAATCGAAAAGAAAATTCCAAACTTTGTGTTCAAGATTAATAATATGGATGTACTTTTCAAACAAAAAGTCCCTTATAATTTTCATATAATCCAATGCTATACTAGTAAAGAGATTCTCAAAATTACATGTATCTATTTTAAATATATTCCAATTATTGTAATTAATAATAATAATATTTGTAAAAAAAAACATATTTTCAAGTAGAGACTATGTGAAAATATAAACAGAGTTTAATTGCTCAAGGAACTTGACGTTTCACTTCATCTTTTGCAAACCTTTGAAGCCTTGTGAACCTTTGTTGTGAAGGTTCGCAAAAGACAAACCGAAATGTCACATTCTTTGAGCGATTAAACTCTGTTTATATGTTCACACAGCCTCTACTCGAAAATCTATTTTTTGCATTTTGAAAATGTGTTGTGAAAGCCTTCATGAAACCAATAGTAATATTTATTAAAAAATATGAATTAAAAAATAAATTATAAATTTAAAATTGAATTTTGAAATAACTCAATCAAACACAATTAACATAATTATAACGAAAGTAAGAGTTGGAAAGTTCAATAAAAATTTAAAATTGAATTTCAAAATGACTCAAACAAGTGCAATTATAATAAAAATAAAATGTTAAAAAAAATTTTTTTTGATGTAGGTTATATATTTATTTATACAGGGTGGCGGTGGTGCATTGAAAACAAAAAAGCAAGGGTTTTTAGGTAGTTAAAATGGATTTTGCAGAAAGTGCTGAGACACTTCAATGTTATTTTCGAGAGGGAAGTTCAAAATTATTGTAGAATCATTCTTTTGCTCAACCCCCTTTGCACCCCAGCCACCCTAATTTAAAATTTCAACTAGCAGCCCCCTACCTAGTGGTATATCATTTTATAGGGTGTCATAAATTATATTGTTGTATGGAAAAAATTGAAATCGCCTTATGTGTTCATGAGAAAACACCTAAATAAAACCATTGTATTTGTAGGACAAATGAGATTCAGCAAGGCACGATTGCAATACGGCCCATTGAAAACGAAAGAAGATGAGTTTTTCACACATGATGCTTTAAATTTCAAAGTGTGAACATACTAATCGACTGAGAAAATTCAAATTGGGAATCTGTTCATGTACCAAAAGCAGGTTTTGTTTTTCTCTTGTTGTAAATTTATTAGTATTATTCAAAATATCATTTATATGGTTTTATTTACATGTTTTCTCATACACAAGGCAATTTCAATTTTTTTTTTCATAGAATAATAGAACTTTTTACACCCTTTAAACTGATATATCACAAGATAGGGGTTGCTACTTGAAATTTTGAAGTTTGGGTGGTAAGGGGTTGAGCAAAAGAATTATTCCACGATAATTTTGAACTTCCCCCTTGAAAATAAAATCGACGTATCTTAACATTTTTTGCAAAATCCATTTTAACTACCCAAAAACCTGTCTATTTTATTTTTAACGTGCCACTCTGTATACATATATAATATATAAAACTTAAACTTACAGCATTCTTTTTTGCGATGATTTTTTTTTTTTAAGTAAGTCCTTAACCCTTTAACACCTGGGAGTAAAATAAACATGCCAAAACCTATACCATGCAATTTCTGAGGTACTTAGGGCATAAAATAAATTTTAAAAAAATCATGAATAAAATTTATAAATTTTAATGGTCTTAACTTACATAGGTACATTTGTTCCATTCAGGAACACCGATGAGCAAGACGTATGTTGGTATGTAAAATATTACTGTTGGGTATGATATTTGCAAAAACAGTTAATTCCTCCCATTATACGCCGACAAACCATGCACTTGACACAGTAGAACCTGCTCTTTCTAGAGCATCCTTCCAGTTGACAAACGTCAGGCTTTTGTGCTAATTTTCCGCTTCTTTTACAAAGTGAGAAATGTTGTCAAAGCTAACTACTATTGGCACTAGGGCAGGTCTTCTTGCACATTTTCTTGGAACGTCATTATTGTTTTCCTCAGCCAAAGTTTGAACTAGTACGGGATGACTCCCTGTAGTGGATCCTTTGAGTAATGAACAGCAGATGTCCAACTTCAAGTTTTCGAATAAACCATTTCCGCCTGTACTTTGGTAGAGAATCCATGCATCCACTACAGCCAAATCCATGAAATGGAATGCGAGACGAAGATACCACTTGTGTGCTTTCAGTTTGATCTTGTTCATGGCCAGCACCATATCAGCTTTATCCACACCACCAGTGTATGAATTGTACGTCTGCACTATGGCTGGGAAGTTCTATTTCTGCTGCTGTTCCTGTTTTCTTGTTACTCCGTGTGCATTTGTCAGTAGGTAAAGCATTTTGATAATTTGAGGTGACAATTACCTGATGTCTATCTAGCCAGGCCCAAATCATAACCTCTTCTGCTTGATCTATGTAAGAATCAAATGCTCCATGACCTTCTTTCTTCAGCTTGGTCTCGTTTTTCAAAGGGCATTTTCTTAGTCGAGATTTATTCACAGTTGATGTTGTGAGCAAGGCATTTTAGACATGTATGAGATTAGTTCTGATGAGCTGAAGTAATTGTTGAAGAAGATCTTGTGCATATTAGGTTCTGACACAACCTAAGCATAACCAAACTAGACTTGCTCACATTGAAGTTGTCAAATCATATAAAACGTTGCCTATTTTTCTGAAAGGAACATTCGTAGCTTCATCATAGTGGGATCCTCTATTCCGCGTAAAAGGAATTTTTGTTTTATTTGAAAGTTTATTTGTGGTCTTGAGACATGCATCCATAACTCCGATTATTCAATTTACAAACTAATTTGTATTTATAAGCTGATTCTAAGAAAAATTGACAATGCTTAACTCTTTGGTATCACAAAGGAGGCAACAATTTCTGTATCTTCATATTTATGTCTCGCAAAGAGCGACTTCGATCTGTTGCCATTTTTCTGAAATATGTAATGGAATAATCATTCCTTTGAAGCAAATTATAGCTTGGAAGTACTGTTTGTTTTAATGGGAAAAATTGTGACGTCAGAGGAACATTTGTTCTTTCTAGGCAGTAAAAGGTTAGACTAATTTCAAACTCCCATTTAAAGAAAAGAGTGGTTTTTGTTTTTTGCGGGAGTTGAGAAAGTCATATATGTTATAAGGAGAGGATGGCACCGTAACAAGAAATAGGGAAGAAATACTTAGAAGAGTTGAAGAATTCTACAAAAAACTATATGAAAGTAATTCAGTTCAATAGCCATTGAACCTGCTTTGTGAAACATGGCGGAGGATAGGTGTGCTGAAGTGCGCATGGAGGTTTCGAGAGTGTTATTTGAACGTAAGGCACTTGTGGACAATCTTTCTGTTCCTAAGCGGAAAGCCCTGACAGAGACAGTGAAGAGGTTGTGGTCTTACCGGCAGATAAGGGTCGTACTACTGTTGTGATGGATAGGTCGGTTTACGATGATAAAGTAATGTCACTTTTAAATGATGGCGATACCTATTCCGTTGTAGATAAAGACCCTACTGGTTGTATTGAGAGGCAGATGAATGGTTGCCTGCTAAAACTTCACAAAGAGTCGAAACTGGATGAGAAACTTTACTCGCGACTCCGTTGTTCGTCTGGAAGAATACCGCTGTTCTATGGACTCCCAAAAGTCCATAAACACGATATTCCTCTTAGACCTATTGTGAGTTTTTGTAGTTCGCCAACATATGCACTTTCTAAATATCTTGCAGGTATACTATCTCCTCTTGTTGGACCCTCTGGACAGTCGGTGTCTACCTCTGAGGAGTTTATTTCTTCTATCAGAAACGTAAAAATCGCTCCCGATGATGCTATGGTGCCTTTTAGTGTTGTTTCACTTTTCACCTGTATTCCAACAAATTTGGCGGTATCAGCAGCGTTGGAGCGACTGAGGCATGATGGAAGCCTGGAAGAAAGAACTAGCCTTAGTCCGGAAGAGATATATTGCCTGTTCGAGTTCTGCTTGAATTCCACGGTTTTCGGCTTCAAGGGTAGATTTTACCGACAGAAGAGGTGTACGGCGATGGGGTCACCTGCTTCGAGTGTGGTGGCAAATTTGTGTATGGAGGCATTTGAAAACAGTGCTTTAGATGAGTGTACTTACTGTGTCAAGGTGTGGAAGCAATACGTCGATGATACGTTTGTTATCCTACCAAGGTCTTCAGTTGCTGATTTTCATCTCTATTTGAACAGCTTGAACCCTCATATTCAATTTACGTTAGAGGAAGAAGATAGCGGTTCATTACCCTTCTTAGATGTTCGGATAAATAGAGATGTGGATGGGCGACTGTTGACTACGGTGTTTAGGAAACCAACACATACTGATAGGTATCTTGACTTTCGTTCTCATCACCCGGCATCACACAAAGCATCTGTCATTAGAGCCTTGCACCGACGAGCCTTTACACATTGTTGTAATGATGACCTTCGCAATGTTGAATTACGACGCAACAAAAGCGTGTTGAAAAAGAACGGTTACCCGACTAAATTTATCGCTCGTAACCAATGTGGTGTTAGTGGTGGAAACAGGAATGTAGAGGATGAGACTAGGAAGACATCAGTGGTTTTGCCATATGTGGCGGGTGTCTCAGAAAAGCTGTCTCGAATTCTCAGTTGTGTGAATGTTAAGACCTACTACAAACCTGTCTACACCCTGCGTGATCTATTACTTAAAGTTAAGGATCGCGTCCCTGAGGAGGAAAAATCTGGTGCTATTTACCAAATACCGTGTGGAGACTGTGACAAGGTGTATGTTGGACAGACGGGAAGATCGATACGTCTACGAGGGAAGGAGCATATGCGTGCGGTAGCTAGGGGAGACGATTCAAACCAGTTGGCTGAACATGTCTTCAGGGAGGGTCACGAACCAGATTGGCATTCGATGAAAATATTACATCAGAATGTGACGAATCTGGGGAGTAGACTTTTTCTGGAATCATGGGAAACCTACGGTTTGAGGAGTCGTGCAATAAACATCGCAAAACCTCTACCAGAACCTTACAGGATTTTTGCAAAACCTCGAGTTGGGGGTGTTCATCTGACATCGTCGGGTGCGGGGGCTTTCCCGGCGAGGGTTTCCCCAGCTGGAAATGCTCCGCACCAAATGGCGTCAGATGGGGATTCCCAACATGCGGGTATATAAGCTTAGGACTTTCACGAACTCTTCATTCTGCCTTCACTTGACAAAGGGAGCAGTTGGCTCCCGAAACGTCGTGTTTTTAAACCTTACGCCAGTGTCGAAATAACTGTTTGTTATGGAATCTCCTGGTGAAACTCTGTATTGTTTCGTTGTTCAATCATGTATAATTTCCACTCGTCAGAAAGCTTATCTATATTATTCTAATGGAAAACAATTGGTATTTCTTTAGCCACTCTTGCTATATGTACTTCAAAGGCATTGGTTCCATCTTAAATAATGATGAAGGTACTAGATATTTTCCAGTAACTTGTTGCTCAGAGGAACTTTATCAAGTAAGTATTCAATGATTGTCATAATAAAATGTTTAGCCTCATGGAAAAATAGTTTTAATTCTTTTTCCTTCAGTCTTAAAGCTTCATTCCTGGCAAGAATTCCAACATCAATTTCAGTTGTTGGAAGAATATTTTCCAGGTTATTGAAATCAAAGTTCTTTAAGTTCCTTCCAAACATATTTCTCAACAGTTCTGGTTTAACAATTATTGAACCAAGGCTTCGAATAACACAGCAGATTTTATTATATAGAATATGTATCAAGGGTTCTTCTCGTTGCATTAAAAGAAGAAATTTATCAAAAGTCTCATCCACTGACTTCCGGAAAAGCACGTGGGCTAAAGTTGTTGGATCCTTCAGGTGAGATCTAATACTTAGATAAAGTTTAGACTTGCCCTAATTCTTGCTGTTTTTGAGGATGTACTCAAGGAAATACTCCTCTAAGGCAGACCATTGCTTTGTTATTACTGAAATAACAGGGACCATAGAAAACCAGCTATTGTTAACAAACCTCAACATGTGTTTCTGCTCCATTTCAAGGTTATTCTGAATATTGTGAAAATCCTCACTTCTGGCTGGACACTTATATAAAAACTTATGTACAACATCCAAAAAGTCTTCGATCTCCCAATGATGTTGAGTAGGTAACACCGCTTGACATAAATATAATAAAAGCAATCAGACAACTTTGAGCGGTTTGTTACAAACCGCTCAAAGTTGTCTGATTGCTTTTATTATATATCTCCCAATGACTTAAGGACTAAGTTATGCCATGCCTAAAAGAATCATGCAAGACATGCAAATTGCATGTACCAATATTAATTAAACCTGGCAAACCCTCGCTTTTGAAAATAGAATGAATATCCTTCAGACGTTTCACATTCACTGGAGGCCCATCTGAACCAATGGCAAGTAATATATTAAGAAGCAAGTGGTCTTTTGATAGGGATAACAGTATCTTTTCCTTAAGTATATCAGCAGTTGCATGACCAAGCTCAAAGCAACACAAGAAGTGACATACAACCTTCTCCTGATCACTGTCTCAGTATCGAATGTGAATGTCTGTTTCTTTCCAGCTTCAATTGTTGCCTCATCAAATGATATGGTAAAATACGAGTCACTTTTCTTAACAGGGTTAATCAACTGATTATGAAAATATGGTCCAAGTCCGTGTGCAATTTCATATGAAACCTCAGTTTGTCCTAGCGTAAATGGCTTAGAAATTTTGCTGTCTAGAAACATTTTACAAAACACATTTTTCTAATTTTTACAAGAACTGAATGGGTAACCAGCTTCAACAATTTTCATTGTCCATAAACATTCTGCATTAGATACTCTATCAGCATCATTCACATTCCAGTGTTTCAAAGTTTCAGCACTAGATACAAAATTTGCACACTTCTGTCCCGATGATGAAACCAACACTGTGAATTTTGTTTGATCTTTGGACAAAGCAGTTGTCACCAAAATCTTGTGTTTTGACGTATTTGCATGTTATAGTACTTGTTGTATTCCTGAATTTCTAACACTAAAGGTCTTTTTTGCATATGAATCAGCATGCTTTGACTACAATTCAATTAAATGTTTATTTCCATTCTTTTCACTCAGCCAGTTCTCTGGAAACCGTGTATAACGAGGCATGTTTATACTTATACATCAATTTTACTTCATACATCAAATTTACACCTTTATCTACAAATATTAAAAAAGTACTACAGTTAGTATCTAAGATAATCTTAAAAGTCAACAGTCCAATCTGAAAGAAAATTGGTCATTGATAGAAGAGAAATCAGCCATTGCACTAACGAGCAATGTTACGTTCCTCGCAACAATGACAGAGGAGGAGTGAAAGTATTTATTTATTTAGTATCCTAGGAAGTTGAAAAAAGTTTTACAATTACATCTTCAAGTAGCCAATAAAATGGCCACTTAAACATTTGCGAGCACAGCAAGCTGAAAATGGAAACTGTATACTCCATATTGAGGATCAAAACTTGGAATAAAGATAACCTATGATACTTAACTTTTTATACCGGAAAAAAAAAAGGACAGTACCTAAAAATGCAGGAAATACAGGACAATATAGGACGTTCCAAAAATATAGGAAATATAGGACAAGTGGGACCCCTCAGTTAGTTTAGGTAAGCATTTTTTTGGTACTGTTAGGAGTTGAATCCGGGATAATGGCGTGACAAACAAACACGTAACCACTGTAAGGCTTCCTTGGTTTTTCCTATTGCTAGAATGCCAAAATTTAATATGAGGTTTAACAAGGTGTAATTTGAATGATCAAATACTTGCAAAGAAAGAAAAATCATTATTTTCTTTAGTTGGTTGGTTGGTTGCATTTTTATGGCACAAGGACAGCAAAGGTCATTCTGTGCCAACCAAAGTGAGTGTACATACGGTTGAAACTGAATATAAATAAAAACTATGATGAATAAGGCATTAAAGTACAATAAAACGAAACACTACGGTAAAATCAGATGAGATGAGAAAAGCCAATATGGGATAAAAAGTTAAAAATTGGTTCATGATTAAAAGAATTGCATAAAATGTCATGAAGAGTAAAATTATTTTGATTAAAATCTTATGACCGTTCCTGGTTAAAATTTATACAAGTGGTTAAAATGTGTAAATCATTTAATGGTTCACCACATGTGGCACACATTGAGGCATCTTCTCCCTTTAAAAGACGTTGATGAGTGAAGCATGTGTGGCCAACGCCAAGTCTAGACAAAGAGCCCTCTCTTCGATGGTCACTCCTGTAGCTAGACTGTCCCATTTCAATTTTTGGTTTGATGAGGTGTAATTTATTAAAAACCTGCTCATCCCATTCCAACTGCTATTTTCTTTACAGATGGGATGAGATATGAGTGTTACAATCTTGAAATGGAATAGATGGATTATCAGGTTCTGCAGTTGCTGGTTTTGCAGCATTATTTCCTTTGCGAGTGTTTGATCATCTATTTAATACAACTAAATCATCAGCTGATAAGAATTACTCAAATTAAAGGTGTAGTTTGTTAAGAATTTCTTCATCTCATTCTGATTTTCATTTTTTGTATAAAAAGGATGAAATACAGAACTAAAACCAATAAAATGAACATATTTTCTAGTTCTATTGTTGTGAATTTAGCAGCAACAACAGCCTGTTGATTCCCAGCAATTCTGAAACATAACATACGATTGTCTTGAGGTAACCCCATAACCAAAAGTCACATAGAATAATAATATCGGAGCAGAAAGGTAGTCAACTTTGTCACCGGTTGGAATGTGACCAGTGACAAAAAATTTTACTCGTTATGGTAAACCCTGGTTAATAGAATCTTTTTGTAGCTGGGTTGCCATATAATTGAAAAAGGGGTGACTATATATAATCACTTTCTTATGTCATGTCGCAGAAGTTAATGTACTGGTCATGCATGCTTTGTTCTTTTTTTTTTTTTTTTATGGTGCAAGGACAACAAAGGTCATGCTGTGCCAGGACCTACAGTTTTCCTAGAAATCTGAACTTCTCATGACCTAATAAATCAACCCCACAGACTACAGTCAGTAGTTAGTTGATAGGCCTTTTTTGGGGGTGGGGGACACATCAATTGAGAGTGGAACCCAAAATAACGTCATGCTAAGTGAATGTGTTACCACTGCAACACCACAAAGCCAAAGAAAAAAGAGGGTGTTTAACTAAGGTACATGCAAATTCCTTACTTCCTGGAATAAAACAGTATATTTTACCACCCATCGTAAAAATTTTTTTAACAACCTTTCTTCTTAGGGACATCTTGAATAGTCTAACAACCAAATTTGGGAACACACACATTTAGATCATTAGATCAAGGAGTACATTTTTGAAACATTTCCATACAAACTGTAAGCTCAACATTCAGATATGCCACCAAAATGAAAGGGAAAAAATGTATGAACCACATGTGTGTACATTCATGAATAAATATAATCCATTAAATATGTTTAGAACATATGGCTGATTAATAAGGAATATATGTTTCATTGTTAAAGGTAGTATAAGATGACTAGCTAGATGTTATATTCTACCATGATCACCACTTAGTTATGTTTCATTGAGCTTGTTTGTGTTTTATAGAACTAAGATAGCTATGATC
>QLNU02015359.1:39940489-39963184 GCA_006491805.2 Dysdera silvatica | reverse complement strand
AGAAATTATTATATAAACAACTATAAAGAAGAATTTCTGTTTAAAACAAAACATTAATGTTATATTCTTTTAAATGTTATTCTTTAGTAACAGTATCATTCTTGTATCATCTATAAATGAAACTTTATTTTCTAAACTGAATATTTTTTCCATTATAGTTTTAAATTACCTTTTTTTTCTTATTGAAAACACAACTTTCTAATTTGATTTTGAAATTTTTATGGTGTATATTTATTGGTTTCAAACACAAAATATTTAGCTTCTTGCGACAGCCACCTAATAGCAATATTTAAAATTGAAAACAAACTAACACATTCTCTTTCTTTCTGTAATACAGGTATATATATGTAAAGCAAAAGTTTTTGTATTAGTCTATTATTATTTTTTTATTTTAGTCTATATAGCTTTAGGAAAATCTACTGGTTTTCGTATATTTTTCACAGTTTTAGGTTTTAGACACTATAGCACAGTTTTGGACAGTAAAAACCAGTTTCGGACACATGTCCTGTCCAAAACCAGTTTCAGACATCCGAAACCCCAATCCTGCAATGTTTCATTTGTTAAGCGGCCGTGGGAATTATTTCCTGATTCAAATTGTCTGTAATTTGATGTACTGTTGTCTCTTGATTATGGCTTGAACAAATCTGCCAACTCTCCATTCTGTTTGAACATCCAATAGCCTTTTCCAATTTTGTCTTACATTCAAACATAATTTTGTCTTTACTTATCAGTGATAATAACTGCTGCACTTAAACAAGTCAATGCAACAGTATTTCTAATTATTGCACCTTTGCTGCGAGTACCTACTATCATTCCACATTCAAAGTCTGTCAGATTTCATCAGTTAATGATTGATATACTTCATTGGTCTCTGCAAATACCTTAACATCGGCATTATCTGCAGAACATTATTTTCATAAAATCGTATGTTGATTATATTTAATTAGCATCCGAGTGTATACACGAGTAGGAAATCTCATTATAAAATACATTATTTTTTACAGTTTATGCAACATTAATAAAAGTATTTGCACGTGATATATGGCAACAATACTTTTTGGATTACTCACTAAACTGACACTTCATATAAGGAACACAAATATTATCACATGTCAAATATATTATCTATAATTCTTTACTGTTTTTGTTTGTAATCACTGTCGTTGTATGAAGGGTCGTAGTCTTCACCTCATTGACACTTAAAATTCACCAGCAATTCCTCAAATTTTATTGTTTCTTTCCATTGTGAATTGAACAGCAGAATATGTTTTTTTCATTATACAAGATGGGTGTGGTCTGCTAGAAAATTATATAGGCTGGGAGAAAAAAAAAATTTACTCTTTCAGTCACTGGTGGAAATGAGAAAAATATTATTGCTGCCCTACACATGAATAACTATGTCCATACACATGTATAACTTGGTTAATGAAGAAGTTCATCAAATACATGGATATCAAGTGGAGTCTGTTTCTTTATCACCCACAAAAACTTCCTTACGCAGAAAAAAATGCATTTGTTGGTTGACAAATATGAAGCATAATAAATGATGAGCATTTTGGGTCACTGAACTAGCGTTCTGATTCAAAATGATGTGCATTTATTAAAAAATGAAAATCTGCATACAGCAGAACATCAATGATTGAAATCATTTGTAACCAAGTGATTACAAACATTGTTATGCCAAAGTCTGGGTATTGATTCCCTAGGCCTTAAGAAGTCTTAATTCCTTGGAAAACTATGGATCCCGGTGCAGCATGACCCTTGTTTTGCTATAAAACTCAAACAAATCATTGTTACAAAGATTTCTTAAAAAATTGTCTTCTAATTTCATTTGATGCTTTATAATTTTAAAAAGAAACATAGGTCTTGTTCTTATTACCTTATCTTGCCGGATATTTACCCAATTCTTGATTATGACCTTCAAATTAGTAGAACTAGGTCCAGTCCTACAACACGATTGCATATTGATAGTAGAATGCTCATATACAGGGTTCTTAGAAAAGTCCGAATACGGCCAATAACTTTTGAACCAAGACAGATATTGCAAAGAAAGTTAGGTATTGGTATAGTAAAATGACTATGCACTATCAGATGAGATGAACAGCAGCGCTCCTGATGGCGAATTGAGGAAGTTAAAAATTTTATTTCGAAAAATAATAAAGATAAGTAAATATTTTCAATTAGAAAGTTGTAGAGCATCCTACAGTTAGTAAGCAAAACATACGGCTTACATGCACTATGTACACGTACTGCCACAAAGTAAGGTGTTCCGAATGTTTCAGTACATCGCTTTCAATTGATGCTTTCTGATAGCTTAAAAGTTGAGTTGAAGTTCTTATAGGACAGAAATTGTGGTTTCTTTCCTTTAAGAACTTTAACTCAACCTCTAAAGCGCTAGAAAGCATTAACTAAAAACTATGTGCAGCTCACTTGGCCTGAGGAGTGCAAATCACTCGCTGAAGAGTGCAATTATAACCACTGGAAATGAAGGCTTTTAGTTAGAAATACAGCCCTTCCTTATTTTACTGAAGTCATACTTTGGCTTGCACATGCATCAAATTTTCATTTATGTGAAATGACATGTTTTATTATTATTTTATTATTATTATTACAATTAAATTTGCACAAATTGCATAAATTTATGAACCCATTTTTATTCTCATTTATAAAAAGCAATTTAAATAATTTCAGACAAATAATCACTAATTGTGTATATAAATATATATAAATTCATAATGTCTTTTTCTTTCAGGATAGCAGAATAAATTAGGAGGCTACTGGACATCAAATAAAAATGTCGTTGTTCAATATATGCATCTGCAAAACTGTTGATTTGTTAAAAAGCAACTATTGGCCCATTGGTCTTTATGATTTTGAAGAGCATAATCCGTTTACCACCCTCACATCGAATATCAATGAGAGACTTATATCTGCGGTTGTGGACAGTACATATTCGGGAACTCTCTCAGTGACAGATCTTTATCCAATGCTTATTAGTGGGCGGGTGACAATTTTTAAATTAGATAATGTTTTGATTAGCCATGAAGCCCTTGTCTCAATTTTAACAACCCTTTCAATTCATGGACTGGTGTTGAAGGAGATAGTTCTAAATGAAATCCGCTACGTTCCATCTGGATATTCTCAAGAAGAACAAATGTCAAATTCTGTAGCATCTGCTGTTGAAAGTCTTTTAGCCCTGTCACCAAATCTTAAACATTTAAAGGTTGGAATCCCATTTGATTTGAAAACAATTCAAAAAATTCCTGCCCTTAAACGTTTAGAAATTAACTTTATGCCCAAAAATACCCTTTATGATATGTTACCAAAAATTGACGATTTTGTTATACCCAATGATACACTAGTGCATTTTGCAATTTCACCAACTCTGCAGTACACTGTTCCTCCAGAAGAAGTAGCTTTTATTTTACAATACTGCACTGGGCTTAAATGTGTAGAAAATGATGTATCCGGAGGGCTGTATCTGCTCCATTCATTTGAACTTTATGAAGGAACCTTGTCAAAGCAATACAAGTTAGAGAAAATAACCTTGGGTGATACTTTCAACGTCCCTAGAGACTCTGCCGTGGCTACAGTTTCTATTTTACATATTGTGTCTGAAACCTGTCCAAATTTAAAGCAGCTAGATGTACTTCTGAATGATAGGAATGCAATTGTTGCATTGCGTGACTTTAAGAATTTAGAATGTCTTCTCATCCAGTGGGAAAAAATCACCTACCCAGAAGATTTTCGTTTGGGGGTAAAACTCGTTTTGGGAGAAATTGGGAAAACATTGACAAATTTAACAATAATTTACTTTTCCAATGTTGATTTTGGAAGCATTGGGAAATCATGTCCTAACCTCAAATTCCTAAGGATTGAGTATGAAACTGAACTACCTTCTGAAGATATACCTCGCTTTGAATTCCTGGAGTACCTTCATCTTGAATGTAACAACGGTGGTGCTGTTACAAAGCCTTCGTTATTGCAGCTCTTATCCCATAGTGAGAATCTTTCTTACCTCTACCTCGAAAAAGCCTCCTCGCTGGATGATGATGTCTTAAACCATTTGCTGCAAGTAAATACATTGTCGAAGCTAAATGAAATCCATATCATCGACTGCGGTTTGAGCGAAGTAGGCTTGCAATCCCTGGTAAGAAGTTGCATATCCCTAGATTTATTGGAGATCTCATCAGATGATCCGAATTTTGAAATAACAGTCGACATGATTCATGCAATCAATCCTATGGTCATAGTAATGTTTTAACATGTTTGAGTTGTTTTACCAATATGTATTTATGCGGATTGTACGTAATATATTTCGTAAAAGCTTTTGTTATTGGTCATTTTTAATAGAAACTGCCTTACATTTCCAACTGTCCTTAAAAGCATATATAAAATATCCATTTATGTATCTAAGAAAATAACAAAGCATTGCTCTCTGGAAATCTACTTGTTCGACAAATTACCAGAAATAAGTTGTGAGTGAATTTTAAATCGAAATGTATCCTGCCCTATTAACATGCTATAAATGAAAGGCAATTTTTTCATTTCTGGGGCTTTATTTAAAATGTAAGTTATTTCTCAAAGTTTGAAACACACATAAATTGGCATATTCTGTTCATTTTATCGCATGTGTACTAAACGACCATGCATATTGGAGTACTTTAATAGATATCAAAAACATTCGTTTCATTAAAAATGGTAAAATATACTTATTTAATGTTCTATGCCTATGTGTAATTTAACACTAGAACCGTGGCACTTTCATTATGCCTAGAACCGCGGCTGTGGTCATTTTGACCGCCCTTGAATATTCTTTAAAAAACTATAAATAAATACAGTTTTTGTTTCTACAATACTAACGTGTTTAGATTAAAATCCTAATAATATTAATATTTTCAATAATTTGGTTAATTTTAGCAATTAAATACAAATTTTAGTACATATTTTCTTTTCGGAAGATTATAATGTACGGAAAAAAATTCTTTAAAATCATAACATTAACTAAAAATAATCTTACATCAGTTGTGAATCCAAAGTGGGCAGTGGCGCGATCGCTGTGTCGTCGTCGTCCCCCCGCGCTCCCTTACTTGAGCCAGAATTATATCATGAAAAATGAAAGGACTTTTAAATTTATGATCATAAAATTGCAAAAATGAAATAAAAATGCCGAAGTAAAATTTCAACTACCATTAGTTTTCAGTTAAATAAACTGGGACAGAAATTAAAATGAATGCCAAAATGATAAGCAAACGAAAGCTATGTTCAACTTTTCAAGGTTGTTATTTGACATTGTGTACAACTAACATTTCTCATCCGTTGCAATTATTTTGCACATGGTTTATATTTGGTCGCATGGCGAGTGTTTTTCAGGGCCATCTGTTTTATATTACGTTCCTCTCGATTTTACGAATTGATAGAATAATGTTAATATTTGACTAACAATGTTAATTTGGATCAATAATGTTAATAATTGATTAATAATGTTTCTGTGTATCTAATTCATTCATACATGTAAATAAACTGATTGATTGATAATCAAGCCAAATTATCGCGTTTCACATATTGAAATTCAATCAGCAAAAAAAACCAACCCCTAAATAATTCCACGATGTTCGCATAATTCTTATACATTATTAATTAGTCATATATATCACATTTATATTATTATTACTTTATACATCATATTATTCTTGTTAATTGATTATTATAATAATTATTTACACAAAAAACGACAACGCGATGAAATTGATCGCTTCCGCGGTTCTAGGTCCATATGCTTATAACTACGGTTCTCTGTAATGTATTTTTTTAAAACTTTATATATGCTATTAGGAACATATTTTAGGAAAAGTCAAGAATTTCTAGCTTTCAAACACGAAAGGTTTAAAAGATATTTGAGTTTAAACTTCACAAGTGGTCAATTTAACCCCAGTCGCGGTTCTAGTGTTACAGAACATTAGGAAAGTTAATTAACCCTCTAAAATAGGTTGTTTACGTTTTTGTGTCATGGACATTTTGAAGCTTATGGAATCATTATCAGCCATGGGTACAAATGATTTACAATTTAAAACCTGGGTTGTTCGTCTGGCTTATGCGTACCCATCTCCTGACGGTGCTAATGTCCACACATGCTTCGCCATACACAGCACTCATTCGCCTGTGGATATCGATTGGTGCAACACCTTCCGCTGTCAGGAATTCGATCACCGCACGCTGTGTTAACCGCACGTCCATATCGGCCGACATTCTCCGTTTCACTATTTCCAAGTCAATGGTCCCACTTGCAAAATAAAAACATCATGTGATAAAGGACATTTCAAAGTTATGTAAACTATTTCATTTACATAAGTACTTACAGGCGTGGAGGCAGAACTCTTTGAACAACCCTCGTACAAGCGGTAGTGAACTGAACCTGGTTCATGTAAACTTGTTAATTTTTTTTCTATATGCCAAAAAATTTTGCAACTTAGCAAAGAGGTTATTAAAATTGTAAAGATTCACCAAGTTTTTGTATGTCTGTATGAATAGGCACATTCATTCGTAGATAAAGATTTAAAAATAATTTTTATGTATTTGATGTGAAAGAGTTGATAATGTGCTGACTATCCTGTTTTGTAAGAGAATAAGTGGTAAATCACTAAATAGGAATATATAGTTTATAGGAGAATTATCACAAATAAATGTACCATAACTATAAATTATTAATATAGATGCCAAGAACATCATATTGAAACACCATTCATCAAACTGTCTTTGAGACTATGGTAGCAATCAATCAAACCAAGCCCTCATATCCATGGGCACCTATAGATAAATAATAAGGGCGATCTGCAATGTTTTCATTTTTTATTTAAGTTGATTTTTTTGAAAAAATTGAATTCTGTGTTTTGGACGGCAGTCCCTTCCCCACCTTTAAAATGCGTACATAAATGCCCATCCTTTAATTTGTAAAGCAATGTAACATCTAACAAGGGAACCTTTTATTATGTTTGTGGCACCTGGAGTCGACACTAGGATTATTTTATATAGTTTTTAATGCTGATTCAGAATATGTCTAGTTTTTTACAAACTCATTTTTTAAGCTATTATAACCTTTTAAAGATGATGAGTTGGCAACCTTTCGGCGAGAAATTTTAATCTGAATTTTGTGGAATAAAATATTATAATCTTTTAATGGTAGTGAAACTATGTAAAAATGGGGAAAATACAAAAAATGATGACAGTGCAACATTTTAAATATGAATAACTGTCACAGTTCTCATGATCCAATTTAAAAGACAGTTCTTGGACACTAGTGAATTTTCCTAGATTGAAATTACTAATATGGCATTTGAGCCAAGAATACTGGATCATTGGTCTATCGTGATGGTCCGCCCCTGCAGACATCGAAATTAATAACAGTTGTACATACTGTGGTCATTAGAGCAGCACCTGTTCGATCAAAACAAACCCATTAGCTTAGGCTAAATGACCTATCCTTTATAACGAATCCTTGTCGATGTCAGATGGGTCGTTACTGATCGTTTTTTGGAAGATATGTCATTCAACAGTTAAGTGGTTTACCCTTAAGCTTACATTGGCAAAAGGAAATGCTTCTCTTTGGCAGAGATCGCTTATTGTATAACTACTGTAAACTTTGTTTCGTTGAGTAAAGCTATAGGGCAAAAGATGTTTTTAGTTACCACAGATGCATCAGCCTGCCACCAATATATAAGGTTAGAACCCCCTGACGTCGTTAGCATGTCAAATTCTGAAGCAAATAAGGGTCTTTTTCCCGCCATTTCGTTGATTGGCTTTTAGTTCCTACATAATAACTTAGTCTGGCCAATCAGAGGCATAACTCAAAGGAAAATTCGAGAAATTCATATGAGAGAAGGAGGGAGGATGAAAAGTTTTTGGTTTTTTCTGATTTGAGCATGAGAGGGATTAGGATGTTTTTGTTTTTTTTTTGAGCCTGAGAAGATAAAGTTAGAATTCAAAATGTGAAAGTCTGTATGAGAAGGCCCTATGGGGGCCCATTGCAGGCCGTTTTGGTGAGATGTGTCCTGAACAAGTTCCATGTATAAGAAAGTTAATAAAAACGTATTAGGTCCCCCTTATACGTTTAAGTGACAAAGATGTTCGAGAAGGATGCTCTGACACCCATGTAAGTCCTATTATGTTTACAACTACTCTCATAGACTGGTAGGAAGTAAAGGGTTGTAATTTTAAATAACTGACAATTACATAAGCTATAATTTATTGATAAGCCGGTGATAATTGTATAAAAAAGGGGGAGTTTAAAGGTTGAATATATGAAATATAAACTTATTGTATTTTTATTGAAGAGAATCATGTCATCATTTGTTATGGGGTGTATTTTTATATATCAGCTTTAATAAATATTTTGTTATTATTATATTTATGTATTCCAAACTCATTAAATTCCAATCTTATTCGATGTTAACATGTGGATTTTAATTGGAAAGGAGCCACGAACTGGGTATTGTTATTTTCGGAATATGCTAACTGTTATACTATACGTATTTATTTCAGCCACACGTCAACTTCATCCCCAATTATAATACCGCACCATAAAGTATCCCAAATTCTTCCACCACATACATAGTGCCTTTGTGAAGGCACCAAACTAAAATATTCTAACGTTACACTATATTCAGGCGACTGTAAGTGGTTATAAACCAAACTATGAATTTTAATAATTGTATTTCTGCTTTTTATATCTACATCCAATAAATCTACAGCAATTCGATTTGTGATTTCTTTACGAATATCTTATATTGAATGCTGCAATATAAATTTCTCACCAAAAGGTCGCCAACTCTTCATATCTAAGTGGTCATAATTTCTCGAAAAATGAGTTTTGCCAAAAACTAAAGACCTATTCTGAATCAACATTAAAAACTGCACAAAATAATCCTATTGTCGACTCCAGGTACGACAAACGTAATAAAAGGTTCCGTTGTAAGATGATGTCTGGAAAAAAGTGGTATAGTCAGATTCAGCATTCCCTGGAGGAATGGTACCACGAATGCAAAAAAAATAGTAAAGATATAGAGATACTACACAAAAATATTTCAGATCGATCTGAGAAATTTCCTTTGCTGGATGCAAATGTAGCTAGTCATCGTTACATACTGTAGGTAGGGTGATACGTAAGTCTTATTTGTCCTGATATTAACTTGGTGCAATAGAGGAAGAAATATATATTAACAGTGTACCAAATAGTATAATCACCGACTCACTGAAGGAGTCAGCTTGTTTATATTAGATCAGCAAAATCATTCAATGATTTAACATATCTGTAATATATATATATTAGGTTTTTATAATCACATATTACAAAACACAGACATATTTATATATCTATTATAACATGGAATCAGCACCTATGTTTGCTGAAATTCACAAGTGTAAATATATTTCTATAATACAGTTTTAAAAGTCACAAGAGAAGAGTGCTGAGGCCACCAGGACCCAAATTGCAGTAGACATCAGCATTTGTTTTGAATTATAATAGATACAGGGTGGTCATAAAATAACTTCCCCTGTGTAAGATATCGGAAGAAAACTTGAGATGTAGACATTTGAAAATATACACTCAAGAGTTACATATATAAAAAGAATTAGCTGTTATGGTTATTAAATGTCAACACCCCTTTTTTATTATACCGATATGATGATCATCACTGTGAAAAATGCCATTGACAGTTTTCTTTTAACTGTAAAAATGACTGTGCAAGAGCAGTATCAAATAAGACGGATGTGAATGGCAAAACATGCACTCTGTCATACATAGGCATACACAGAAAGTTCATAAGGGGGGGTTACAGAGCTACAACTCCATATATTTATGTGTTAAATATACAAAATTTCATCGCAATTGGGGTACAACACCCCCTCCTGCATATGTCAGTGGCATCATCACCTGTAAAGGTGATTACATTGAAAACTGCTAAATGAACATCAAATAGCAAGGTTTCTTGTTGTCTTTTTTATTCTGTCATTCACACTCCTCCTTTCATACTGCTCTTGCACAGCCACTTTTAGAGTTAAGGGAAAACTTTCAACAGCATTGGAGAGTGTTCTCAGTGCTGATTGTATTGCAATAATTAAAAACAGGGTGTTGCTATTTGAAATTTTGGAAATTCGGTAACTGTAACAGTGGTAGCTTAATTCTTTTTACGTACATAATTCTCGAATGCACACCTTGAGATGTCTATATTTCAAATTTCTTTTTGATACCTTGAAAATTTCAGTCTCTAACATAAGGAAAGTTACTTTGTGACCACCCTGTATGTGTTTGTATAAACTTCACTATTAACAAGTTGACCATTTCAAGCAATTTCATTAACTCTGAGAAGGTAATATAAATCATATATAGAAAGAAAGAGAACATCATTCCTATACTTTGGTGACTTAAGGGTCTCCAGTTCCAGCTCTGGGCTAGGGTGGTGTCTCTTTTTCTTCTACATCAATAGCTCTAGTTTGAGCTTAAGAACTTAAGTGTCAAAAATATTATCCATCCTAATTCCCCCACGAAAATATTAGAAAAAAAAACTGGTGACTTTGTGTGTTAATCATTTCTGGCAATTGTGTTAACCCTGATACGGGTAACACCTTAAAATTTGATTTATCACAATTCAACTGCATGTTAATGGGCATTCAAAGTTGAGGTTTAAACTGGATGACTATGAGCATAGTTATAAGTATTTCCAATCACACTTGTACTTGATACATTAATTTCATGTATTGTATGTACTTGTTGAAATATGTTACACGTTTTGTGCAATAGGTCATCTGAAATGGAATCTATAATTTAACATGACCCAAGTCACCATAGAAGCTATGGTTATAGCCATTCAGGGCGCTAAATTTTTTAAATGTAATGATGCTTTAAAAAATAGAATTCACTTGCTACAGCCAGAGATACATTTTTATACAAGTTTAATCATTTGCAAAGCTGATTTTTAACACATCACAGGCTTGAGCTATAAATAGAACTGAAAAAAAAAGTCTTCTGAAGTACTGAAAACGTCAATATCTTTCGAATGATCCTTGAGAGCGAACGCATGGTGAAAAAGTTCGGGTTCTTAAGGTGACATACATACTAGTGAAAATTTCGGATTTTGTCAAAAAAAAATTTTTTTACAAAATGAAATCAACTGTCCTTTACTGTTTGGTGGAAAAAAAAATTGAAATCCATCCATTTTTAAAGCTTCCAGAACATGATGTAATTTTAGAGAGTGTAATTTACTTAAGGTAAAGTTCAATAGTTTTTGCATATTTTCTCAAAACGCATTTTGCTATTCTCCCTTACTATGGAAAATTCTCCTTGCCGCGCAATTTTCATAGAACTTCTATATGTTGCCAAAATAGTGTGAATAAACAAAGTGGTGTTAGGATTTTAATGTCATCACATATTTTAATCAATTCTGTCATTTATGACTTTCGAAAACACACACACAAAAAAAAAAACTATATCCTTTTTATATAAGATATAATATACATAATAATATTAACAAGGTCTTATTACCACTATCAAAATCTCACTATTAGAATTTTTTTGAGGTTCTTAATGAAAAAATGCAATGCATGGAACGATTTTGGAAAATGATAATATCAGCACTTAAAAAATAACATACAAAAAAATAATACCGCTATCAAGTTCAAACTTGGTACACTATTTTGATATATAGAAATATATTTTACATAACAATTTCAGAAAGTTCTATGAAAACTGAAGTCGAAATTTTCACTTGTAGGTCATCTTCAGGTGTCAAAATTATAACCGTAATTTTGTAAAATTCAAGAGCTCCACAATGACCTTGTGACCCTCAAATCATATAATATAGCTGGCTCTTAATTATGTGTTCATTACTAATTCTTTTGTGTTTTAGAGCACAAAGTCATCTGATGAGTTCAGAACCAAAGTGGGAGAGCATTCAGCATTTTTTTTTTTTTTTTAAATAAATAAATTCAAACAAAAACTCATAATATTGATGTATCTGATATAATACAATAACTATCGCATTTTTTTTTTTAAGGTGGAGTCACTTTTCGGTTGATCCAGCTGTAATTTAGTATTCAATTTTCAAACTTTGACACTTTTCTCAACTATAAACCTGACTGGATTAGTCCACTCTGAAGCTACTCTTCATCTGTGATCATTATGTGTAAACTGTCTTCCAAAGGATGCAAATATCAGTTACCTTGGGAATCAAACCTCAAAATATGAATTTTTGGAAAAACTGCAAGCACTCAATATTACCAGCATCCAAACCTCAATTTTCCCCATGACAAATAAGCATTATGTATATGCAGGGCTGTCCTGAAGAAAATTATTGAGAGTATGCAGTGCTGTCTTAATTAAAGAATATTGTAATTGCGGGGTTACTGGGCTTGGTGACGTCACAGTGCCACGTTGACTATCATTTGACTACTCATCTATCCAAGCCCAAGGTGGCACTTGCCACTTTCATCAGTTTTTCATTCCTCTCCTGGTCATACGCAGGATATTATTTTGAGGCTTGGTGGATTCAGGGGGCTTCCTCGTTTGTTTTCATTCAAGTTTGTAAATGACTAGCAAAGGAAAAAGAAAGCTGAACTTCTATGAAAATTGCCCAAAAACTTTCTTGAAACCTTGAAAGTATGCAGCACATACTCGGTATTTTTCAAAATTTCTTGAGAGTATCTGGTGCACACAGCACCCTTTGAGGACAGCCCTGCCTATATGTCACTTTTGGAACTACGATTAATGTTTGAAGGAATATGTGAATGGAACAGTGAATCTAATTAGAAGGTTAACGTTGTTTCATTGCATCAACTAAATTGAAGAAACACACACAAGTCATGTTGTCTACAAGGGGTTCGTCTTTTATTCAAGTAAATAAAAACAGCCAATTATATACAAATGATGAATTTTTATATCAAACAATGAATGCCTGAATCACACTAGTCACATGTACACGTGCTTTTCTTAATCATTTACGTTATGTACAAAATAGTTTCAAATATTTCACTGACCCAAAAGCATGTTTACATGTGGTCAAAGCTTTGACAAAATAACAGGACTTTGTTGCAACCAATGAAATTATATTCCACGTACACTTGCTAAAATGTTAACACATAATAAACCAAACGAGCAGAGGCATAGCAAAAGTAGCTAGTTCCCTGCAGGGTGAGGGGAGGAGTATTTTTCCTGTCAAAAAGACTGATCGTTTTGTCTACATTTAACCCCTTCTTTTCAGTGATAGAAAATCCCATACGATGTATTTTATCATGTCAAAATGTAGTCTGCAAGCAGACAATTCCAAACTCGTCCATTTTCCTATCAGCTGGCACTAAAACGCAAGTGTCTTTTTGCTATACCTCTGCAAAATAGACTAGTAGTACAATTCATTCTTTGATTTAGAAAATAAATGAAGCTATACATATATTTCTATATGCAAAAAAGCCATATGTTTTGATTTAATCGTACCTCCACATAGCTTATAATGCAAATAAGCTATACGAAATTTTAAAAAAAATTGCCAGCGCTCCATTACTCAAGTTCTTACTGAATTAATTATTACAATTAATCGCTTCTATACACAGGACCTGATAATTGCTGCCGAGATTCCAAGTCACAGGACCCTTTTTCAAAACTCCCAATTTTGGATTTTTACGCATTTCGTTTTTAAAAAATAACGCAAACTGCTAAAAAACTAAAACATTTTTCACAAAAGTACGTCAAATATAGAGTACACATGGATATATATGTTTTACCTATCTACAAAATGAAAGCTCCCAATTTATGAATACTGAAAGAATATATAAATTATTGTCCTTAAATGAAAGATCCCCATAATAGTGGGTGGGAGGGAGGGAGGGAAGCAATATTTAATAACATGGCCAGAGAATCTGTTTTCCGGACCCCAGAACCAACGTACCTTAATTACTGCATTTACATACTATAATGCAATAACACAGAACATCTGCGAAATAAATATTACACTATAATAAATGAAAATCACAGTTTCAAAAACATTACATCTTATAATTCTCACAATCTGTTTCAAATTTTATTTCACAAACTTCAAATATATAGTGTTCTTTTACGAGATGGAAAATATACTATTTGGAGTATGCTTAAATGTCCATTTTCTCTTACAAAAGAACTTTAACTTTCAATTTTCGGTAAGAGGGATCAAATGCAGCTAAAATTGATTCATCCATTTTTACAATACTTCAAATATAATAAAACTACATTATGACCAAAATGAAATTTTTCTTTATTAGAATGTAATTAAAAATTATTATAGATACCAGGTATTTGTTTAATAACTTGCTTTTGAAAAAAAAAAAACTTTTTCCATGTAAAGTACATTTTATTGCACTACTTAGGATTAAAAGAACCAGGTAACAGAAAACATTAGCTGGCATTAGAAGTACCTCAATAACATAAAAATCTAACATACTGAAATTTGCAAAGTTGTACCGAAGTAGAATTAGTACAGCTTTATTTATTAAACTGAAACTATTAGAGCTATACTCAGATCCAATGCTGAAAAATTACAAAGTTAAAACCAGGCCCCTTACTACAGCAAAAATATGCAAAGTGTTTTACTAAATTAGCATAACTTTACTAAGTTGAAACTGTTAATCCAAAAGCAACTGAATTCTATAATAACAGTTTACACCACAGAGATTACGTTCAACGAAGTAAAAGCTTTAATTTTTACTTTTGTGACTTAAAATTAGATAAAAAAAAATTCAATTTCTGTAATTTAGGAACAAATGCCATAAGCACAAATGAATTTTACTTATATTACAAAACTTGAAAATGAAATGTTCAGATCTACATAAGGAGAAAACTACTGAACAGCCACTAACCTGCAGACAAAAATTCTAATTAAGTAAATGCCACTTTTTCCAATTCTACAGACTTTAGCGACATTCGGTAACACATAAACACATGTCCAAAGACAATATCTTGGCACTTTAAAAAGCATAGAAAAAATTGTTAAGGGAAGTAACACCAAAGCAAAACTTGATAAAACTGAGTAAGAACAAAAAGAGATAAAAATAGAAACACAACTTTCTGTTATCTGCGAATGAGTTGCAATTAGTGTACAATATGACATAGCTATTCGAATACAGCATAATTCCAGTTATTCAGAACAATTATCCGGGTCGCAATCCTTCATGTTGGTTATATGACCTTGTGCTAACGACAACGATCACTATAATATCATTACACCCAATCATCCAGATACATCTCAGTCCCAATAGGGCTGGATAACTGAAATAGTATACTATTCTTTAAATTGTTACTTTTACATTGTATTGTAAAAATGGGATTTCTCAAGTGCAAAAGAAATGCAAGCACATCCATTTCATGAGACAGATATATAAATAACTTAATTGCTGTATTTACATAATGTAGGTTACACATTCCAGCTTTTAATAGGACATCAATTTAAAACCTTTTAAATTTCTATTATGAGTTTTGTCTAAGTCAATTGTACAATAAAGAATAAAACTGAACCATTGGTTTGCGTTATTTCCAAATTTCAATGTTTTTAACCACTGTGCAGTGGATATTAGTGTAAGAGTGTAAAAGAAACTTATTGAAGTAAACTTTTTTTTAATATAAATTATGCATTTTTAATCATTTAAACTATAAAATAAATAACATATAAATAACGTTTAAAAATGAAACCTTTCAATAGAACACTGTGCGAAATAATTATATTATATATGTTATTTAATAACAATTTTAGCATCTTATTCACTGTGTTGTAGTAAGTTATGTGTCTTGTTCAGTGTGCTGAGAGTTGAATATCACTGATCTATAGCCACCTTTAGTTCAAATTCAGGATTCTGTTACAATGAGTATAATTACATGCGGTAATTACAGCCAAACTTGGTTAACATCTCGATATGGTAGCAACAACTTGGTTACCATCTCAATATGGCAGCGGCAACATGGTCACCACACCAAAAATCTGAAAATCTCCTTATAGATCTGATTATGTGCTGGTTATTGTATCAAAAATTTCAATGATCCCTTGAATGCTGTTAAACAACGGTTTGACCGTATATAATTAAAAAACGCTTAATTTATATCGTTATTGCTGAAATAACTAGCTACTGCAGCATTGTTTCTGAGTTCATTGTGCAAGGACAGCAAGGGTAATGCTGTAATCAGGATCTACAATTTTCTGAGGAAATAAAATTTCTCGTAGCCTAAGAAACCAACTTCCCGACTACAGTTAGTTGATAAGCTTTTTTTTTGGTCTGCCATTGAGAATCAAACCCTCAATAACGGCACATCAGACAAACACTAGTATTGCATCACCGCAAGGCCTACTGCAGTATTATTACACATAAGAGGGTTCCCATTCATATGGAAAGGAAAAAAAAACACCAGACTATTCAAACAAAATTCCCGAACTATTCGGACAAACTTCCTGAACTTTTCAGACAAAATTCCCTGACCAACAACAAACAAAACTTTGAACATGAGTTTCGGGGAAAATAAAATCACATTCCTGTGAAATTTAGTTATTAAAAACTGAAATTAGGACGTTTTCCAGGACTTGAAGATTTCCAGGATAGAAGACTTTTCCAGGTTTGACGACCAAATAATCTCATTTTCCCTGACTCTTGGGGACAATTTCAAATTCCTTGACAATTCCAGGGATGTGGGAATCCTGATGTAAAGTTCAATATGCAAGTTGTATTTTTAATGGTATTAAACACAATGAAACACTTCAGTGGCTCTTGGAGTAAACAATTTAACCAGTAGACTTGCCAAGAAAGAACAAATTAACCAATCAATGCCCAATTAGAAAAACGAGTCTCGCCACTATCTTCGTTACTGTTCTTTCTTCCCATTTCCTTGACTAAACTGTCACTGTGTTAACATGCTTTGACATTATGACGAGAATCAAAATATATAAATTCGATATACCTCTGCAGCTGTGAACTGAAATGTTCTTATATTGTAAGTAAATAAAGTATTATTTAAATGTATTGTTCTTAGTAGAAGGTGCCATACATAGAAAAGTACCAGTCACATTAAATTGCTTCTTTAACAGATTACTATGGCAAACCAGCATATTTAAAAGATATGACTAATCAATAACATACACTATTGAAAATATCAAAAACGTTAACAACAAGTAAAATAACTATATGCCAATTTACAATGGCAGTACCTATTAAAAAAAACTTAAAAATCTAGCAATTGCACTGACTCTAAGAATGTTCCTTATTTCTGTGTAGTCTGTTTCCTATAAACTATTGATTGAAAATTTTCGTTGTTTTATAATAAATAAAAAGAAAAAATAGCATTTACATACGGTTTATAAAAAATTTACAGGGCATGCTACAAATTTGATCAGTGGTTTTGATAGCACTTGTATTAAAAAAAATTGTCTCGACACCCCTTCTCGTGGCTCTGATAAAATATGATAGCTTGCCCTCTAAATTTGGACTTAATGCTTTATAATTATGTCATATTTATTTACAGAATATGTGTACACTCTTGCAGAACACAGACAATGATATACAACGTGTTGCTAATATTAGAAACGGAGGATGAAACGATTTTGTACGAACTGATGATACGTCTGAAGATGTAAGCCTCGGGAGCTGCAGGAGCTTCTAGTGCAGAACTGCATAAATCTGTATCAAAATACATCCGACACACCGAAATTAAAACAAAAGGCCAAAGTAAGAAACGAAAAGCATGAGAATGGTTATCACACTCAGATGGACAAGTCTGGAATCAACTGAAGCTACCGACAGCTTAGAGAAGTTTTTGTTGTTGTTTTTTCTGTATGGTGCATAGAAACACAGAGAGGTGTGTGCTTTCTTCTGTAGGAAGCACAAAGTCAGATGTCAAAACTGGAATGCTCAGGTCCTGTTTTTCGCAAAAGCTCCTTGCATAAGATCTTATTCACAAAATGTCAATGTAAGCACTCGCTCGACTTTCTCGAAGTTTTAGGGGAACTTACTGACCTACAACCAATAAAATAAAAAGTATTATAGAAATAGCATCACAAGTGTAACTAATATATATATATTAATAAAAAATAATAAACAAAAAGATATGTCATATTGGATTAAGGGACTTACGATAATCCAAACCTCGGAGCAAGTTTACAATAAACTCTGTTAGCCAAAGGCTTGGCGGGTTGCTCGCTAACTTCCTAGTCGGGTTGCATGAGCATGAATTCCTGTTCCCTGCATTCGCTTCATTTCCAGTCGCCATGACAGTTTAGCGTTTGCAAGTTTTATAGTGTTCAGATAATTCTTACCTCTACATTTCGGCATCCGCTGTTTTTGGGGGTATATGCTTTTAATGGCCTGTAGAAATTATTTTAATGGCCTGTAATTGTTTTTATTGCGTAAATATGTTTTGCTTTCCTTCATTCAACGTTAACGACCTTTGCATGTACAGAGGTCAGTTTTTTTTTTTACTATTACAAGCTTTCAAAGTGCAGGAGATTACTACCCTGTGCTTTACTGGTGTTTTTTTGGTGGCAGGGGCTGTGGGAGCACCCCCACTAGGCTTTCGCTGATTCAGGAAAAATACAGTTTCGCAAAAAATCCCCTTGTGTTCAAAAGAAGCATGGCACTCGCTCAGAGCTTGTTTCGGGAATGTTCTAAGATACAAGCCAGGTTTTGTGTACACTGGGATTCACGCACAGCCACGGTGCTTACAGCTCGCGGATTCAATTTTAAGAGTACAGTATCAGTTTTAGCGATGGAAGGAGCTTGGCAAACAGAGCTTATTGAAAACTTTTACACCAACCTTTACCACCAATAAAGCCAAATCCTGGAAAATGGGTCAGTGGAAAAAGTGACAAGCATTCTATAGCGGCACCATCTGGTCAAACCCGAAAGCATGGCACGGTAAAGAAAAATGTGGCTCTATGGCACTATAATGTGAATTGCAATTATAGTGAATCCCCATCACTGCACGGGTAATTGTTCACATGACATCTGAACAAAGACTATCACCCCCACAAAAAAAAAACCCTTAAACTGTCTCCTTTTTTTCCCTCGGACAAATTCAGGTTTTATTACATAATATATACATATATTGCACCCTTGCAACGAAAGTATTACAACTCAAAAAATCCCAATTTTCAGAAAATGAAAAAAAAACAAAAAAAAACAAACCTGTTTCTGGCTGAATTGAGGGATGTTGTGTTCATCTAATGACATGTGCCAACTAGCCGAAACCCGAATAACTTATGACCTAACATTTTGCATGGCAAAATGCAGCACTGTTTTGTGCACCTGGTTGTAACATTAAGTCATTTTCACCCAATTTTGAGTTGTAACACTTTCGTTGCAAGGGTGCAATATATTGGTAAAAAGTAGATGATAATTTTTTTTATATGAAATATTATTACCCTTTACAAGGTTAGAATACCCCCATAAAAAAAAACGCCCCGGTGGCCTTGTGTGCCGACCATTTGGCAATTGTGTTAACCCTGTGAATGGTAATAATATCTCATATAATAAAAAACAACTATTCATCTAATATTACCACATCATCAGCTAGAATGGGAAAAAAATCCCCGTCTTTAGTAAAAAGTAGTTTTAAATAAGTTGCTTAGTTTCTGTCATTTTCTAATTCTGTAGCAATTGGGCTATCCATTATACCGCAGATAATCAAAGATGGACTGATATACATATTTGCATATTATGTATTAATACTGAGAAAACTGCTATTTCCATGAACATCTAATTATGCACGAATTCGTATAATATTTGTTTCTGAACTTCTTGAGGACTAAAAATGTTAAAGACCCGTAGGTATCTAATCCATGCACTAGCCAATCAAAATGTGTCAATTCTTAATGCATGGTTCCCACTCTTTTATCCTGATGAAATTCAATGACTTTTCAAGGACCAAATGACGTTTTTCAAAGACCTCACATTGTCAATCGCAATGTACATAAAAATTAAAAATGCAAGACATTATAAGCATAATATTAAAATTGAGAGTTTAATTATGTTGCTCCTTTTCAACTCGGCACACTGCCAGCAAAAGATACTTTTTTTGCATCCCTTGTATCAACAATATGCAGGGGAGGAAAGGGGCGTGTCCAAAGCACTACTGGCTTTGTTAAGGAAATAAGGAAAAATACTTTTTTTTTTCTTTTGCCAAAACTTGAAAAAGGTCTTGAGAGAAATTCACAGATTTTCCCAAGGACAAACCACATTTTTGGCAGTTTTCCAAGTACTTTTCAAGGACCTTTGGACCATGGGAATCATGTAATGGAGATTTCAGAGATAAAAATAAAGAACTTCCTTAATAAATTTTTAGTCAATTGTAACAATCCCAGGTTTGACTCCAAGTGGTGCTAAAAAAAGAACACTTACAGACTAAGAACTCACTGCAATCCACGATTTGGTTCCCTAGGCCCTTAAAAGGTTTGGATCTCTCAAAAAAATGCACGTCCCGGCACAGCATGACCCTTGCTCTCCTTGTTCCGTAAAACTCAAAACAAACAATTGCAATATATAAAACTCTGCAGACACAAAAATTTAAAAAAAAAAAAGTCTTCTATATATGAGGCCTTGAAAACAACAATGGTACAAGTCCATTTTTGCCTAAAATGAGACAGAAAAGGATTTGAATCCAACAAACTGCCAGTTTCGTTTTAACCAACAGTAACA
Organism: Dysdera silvatica; assembly: GCA_006491805.2. NCBI lineage: Eukaryota > Metazoa > Arthropoda > Arachnida > Araneae > Dysderidae > Dysdera > Dysdera silvatica. Next base: position 39,942,496 of record QLNU02015359.1, on the reverse strand, counting down.
TACTGCCATCCTGTAGCAATTAATTACACCATGGACATATACAGGTGTTGCAGGCAACCCCAGAGGATGGACTTCACTCAAAAATTTCATTTTTGTGACTTACACCACTGTTTTCAATGCTTCATATTTTAAAAACCGAGAACTTTACTTGGAAAAACACACCAAAAATACCTTTTTACTTTATGCTTCGGACAAAACAGTGAAAAATTCTCTATATCCATTTGGCAACCTAAAAAAATGTGTAGATATTAACCTTCATAGCTTTAAATTGGCAATGAAATTTACACGATGGGCAAACATTTTCCAAAGAACTTTACCTTTCTCTTTGGCACAGGAAAAGTGGTACTGCTCCTTACAACCTTTACCCCAACAGCCTAATGTCGCTCCAATCAATTTACAAGTAGAGCATATCTGAAAAATTTTTAATTTTAAATGTAATGCATGTTAGAGATCCAAAACTAAATTTTGATAGTTAAAAAAAAAAACCAAGCAAGCATACGTTTTCCTTAGACTCTTGTATCGCATCATCCAACCCATGTATCTGTGAACCCATAAGTGAAATGCTCTGACACCACACGGCACAATCCTCATGGATCCACACTTCTTTCAACGCATTTTCAGGTTCAGACTTCTGCTCACCCTGAGAAATAGCAGCGCTTTCTTTTCCTGGTACGGGAAGTTCCACTTTGTTGCTCTATGAAAATGGGAAAAAAAAAATCAAAAATATTCATTGGACTTAAAAAAAATAAACAGATTATTCAATTTATAATAAACACATTATACAAATGTACTTTCTCTCAACTTCGTTCTGGTTAATAACAGCATTTTACAGTACTGGTAAGTGTTCCATAGAATTACACATATTCTAATTGTCTTTTTCCGTTTAACATTTTTCCCCTCCGTCCAAATCGTTGTTTAAAGGTGGACGAAACCATTCTACAAAAATTATACACAGTGAATTAACTGAATGGCAAGTTAAGAGACTTCAGTGAACAAAAAAACTTGACTTTGAGTAAGCGTTGCTTATTTCAGGTTTACAAAGACCAGCCTAAGGATCCAATCATTAATTTTCTCCTTACTATGACTAAATGAAAAGTGAATGGTACAAATTGCCACTAGAGACACTGACATATGCATGGGGGTTGGGGAGAAATAGGAGTCATAACCCTCCCATTGTGGTGCAATTTCGTATATACATAGTTGTAACTCTGTAACTCCCTCCCTTATGAATTTTCTGCATACGCCTAAGACTAAAGATATGGTTAAATATTATGCATTCAAATCTTAAATTGGAAAGAGATTCATGGTTGCCACTGCTATATCTATGAAAAGTATGTGTAAGTGCCAAATAAAATTAAGTTCTGTGTATCATTAGTTTATTCTTTTTTAATGGGTTATATTCGACTCTTTTGAAGTACGCACACTATAAAAATGTGTTTAGTATTGAAAAATCGTCTATGAAACAAACATCTTTTGCATTGTTTGATGGTCATGTAGACTCTTTAACTTGGGCAGGATAAAAGATGAACCTATGAATTTAAATCCAGGAACGTTTAGACACCTAGGCTTTAAGCCATAGAACAGAAGTAAAGAAGTATTAGTGGTAATCATTTCTGCTGTTTGTAAAAAGACCCAACAAAACGTATGTTGTTTAAAAAAAATTTTAAAAATGGTTGAATAAACAGAAAAATTTGAATTCGTCTAATGTGAAACATAAATTGGACGACAAAGACATTTCCGATGTAAAAAAAAGGAGAAGTTTACTCCTTAATGGGAAAAAGATTTTGATTGGATATTGTTTGACGAAGTGTCTAACACAGTGAGTTGTAAGTATTGCAGAAAGTTGCTTGGAAATGGATCAAAGGATTTAGTGCGTCTTTTAAAAGGGAAACTTTGCATTTCTGATAAAAGCAGAGTTCATAAAGCTACAGTTGAATAACTTAAGGCAAAAGCTGCATCCACAGAGTCACCCATGGCTAAATGCATTAAAAGAATGGACAGAAAAAT
>QLNU02015359.1:39929814-39940389 GCA_006491805.2 Dysdera silvatica | reverse complement strand
AAAATGCGGAGGAAATCGGTTATAACGAGGGCCGCATATAAGGACGGTATTTTTACAAAAAGTTTGATTCGCCCACCCCACCACCAAAATCCTTCTCTGGATTCACCTTTTGTAGTGGTAAAGAAACTCTGGGAAATATTCACATTAACTTTTATGATTATCATAGTCCTAAGGCATATGTGTAACTTGGGGTGTTAAATGTAACGTAAACTGGGTGGGGCAAAAAACAAAAATTCAAAATTGTATGGGGAAAAGTACGATTTTGCTTCTTTTCTAAAAAAAAACTGGGAGTGGGAGGCAAGTGCTCCTACCAGATTACACCAATATCCTAAGGTACGTATTCAATGGAATGCATTTACAAATTCAGTCACATCGTAATACGCATTAAAAGAAAATACCTAACATATTGGGATCCAAAGCAGGATAAAACGTCAACACTAATTTACTATTCTTCTCTGTTTACGATTATAGTCGTAATGTATTTGTCGAAGTACAGCGTTTCCGCAATTCTTACATCAACCTTAAGGAAAGATTCAGAAGCATAGAAATCTGTGGGCATGCGCAATGTATCATTTTCCTAAGATCCACGACAGGATATAGATTCTAGTTGTGAGAGGTTTCCTGCTTGGTAGCTATTGAGAATACCATGGCCATAGGTGTACGCAGAAAGTTCATAAGGTGGGGTTATAGGCTCAATGGGAAGGGTTACAGAGCTACAACTCACATATTCCTATGTTAAATATACAAAATTTCATTGATTTCATTGAAATGAGGGGGTTACAGCCCCCATCAACATCCCCTGCATACGCCAATGGCCATGGCCTTGGCTATCTCCTATAGTTAAATATATACGATTTTAGCAAAATTTAGCACAAAAAAGGCTAATCTGGAAACACGATTATGTGACTCTTTTGTACATGCGCAATGGCCACAAAAGTTAGATTACGCTAAGTTTCCTGATGGCGCTAAATGATAGTCCAAACTAGACGTTTTAGTGTTTCCAATTTCAATTGGCAGAGGATGCCAGATAAACAATTTATGTACTAAACTGATGCATTTTAGTGGAAATGAAGAAAGATTTTGGGGAGGGAGCAGATTTGTTCAACTTATTAACTTTGACCGTCAGAGGTATGATATATACTTTGGAAACATGGTTAATCAAGCCATGATATATACGCCTTTCCAAATACGCCTTGTAATGTGATGCTAATTTCTTTTTATATAAAATGTAATACTTTTTTTAATTTTTTTTTAAATGTAATTTTTATTTTTTTATTTATTATTTTTATTTTTTTATTTATTATTTTTAATTTTTTTTGAATGTAAGTTTTTGTAAAATATGATGTATTTTTTGTAAAATGTAATGTTTTTTGTTTGTAAATATAATTTTTTTTGTAAAATGTGATGTTTTTTGTTTGTAAGTGTAATATTTTTTCTAAAAGTAAACAGTTTTTAGATTGCAAACCGTGCTTCTGCTTTTCCCCAGTACATCGCATCATTACGCACCCCTATGCAAAAACGGTGGCACCGGGAAGCGAATCTCCTAAGTTTTCCTAGGCAGTTAAGGGGTTAAATTCCTTTTTGTAGCAGGTTTGGTAAGAGTGGTCTTTTGGCGCAATCTGACATCACTATCTATAACGTATATTAATAGAAAGTCTTTGTGAATGAAATACACACTTTTTTTTCCTTTTGCCAAAACTTGAAAAAAGGTTTTGGGAAAAATTCAAGGACCAACCACATTTTGGCAGTTTTCAAGTACTTTTCAAGGGCCCTGACTTAGCAAAATACAAGGACTTTCAAGGACAGTAGGAACCATGATGTTGTCCACGGGCCAGCACTTGATCATCGCTGACATAAAAAATCAAACACTGGACTTTGCAATAGTTAAAAAAGTGGCAGCTCTCGCTACCATTTGAATTCAAGGTTGGTTGTATTTTTATGCCACAAAGGCAGTAAGGGCCATTCTGCACCAAATATGACAAGACTGTACATTTGAATAAAAACTTAGATTTACCACATGTAGAGACAAACATGTTACCACACTACTACTAAGAAGTGCATTCTACATGCTACGCAGGGTTTGAATATATGATGAATCTCTATTACATTGAATCTTTACCGATTGGTCAGCTGTTTATTTTTTTTACCACGACTTTACAGTGTCGGTGGATGGACTGCCATAACGGAAATCCACTTACATGCATAAACTGATATTTGCAGAAAATGAATAATTTAAAATGTACAAATATACATACCACTTTGGCCTTTTTGGAGGTTAATGGCTTTTCATTTTCCGAAGCAGAAGGGTCCGATTTTCGTCGCTTCGAACGAACGCTCCGAGGTATAGAATGGGTTGTAGTTGGTGTGGCTTTACATAAATTACTGGAAGTTTCTTTGCTTGCAATAACATCCTCGTTTTTTGTATAGTAAGGACCATACAGGTCTCCTAGTCCAGAACAGTGGCTGCCTTTATTACAAAATACGCACAACCAAGTCCTATCTTTATTGAAGGCATCATAATGTGGAGATAGCGTACTGGTGTGGCCAACACGAGGCCTTTTCGGCAAGACCTCTGGCTTGCTCCGTAGAAGTTTTCCTTTTTCATCATCCTTCAGAGCCATATTTACTACAGTAATAGATGATGGTTTTTGCTTTGAACCAGTCACGTGAACATATGGTCCAAGGAAAGCCTTAACTTTTTTCAATTTAGGTATAACTTCAGGGACTTCGAGGTCCACTTGTCGATTCCGCATATTTTTCTTCATCTTCCCTTTTTTCTTCAAACTTCCTTTCCCTTTCAACTTCCTGGCAACAACTACTTTACCTCTTCCTCTTCCCCGTCCTCTAACTGACGATCGTTTCTGAGGTGAAATTGGAAAACTTTCCGAGGAGGAGCTTCTTCTACTTAACCTACTGGCTCTAGAGGTAACTTTATGCCTCTGGGAACTGGCCGCTCCCAACTTTGAGGCTAAACTTTTATTCACCGCAGTTCGGTTATTAGCAACGACAGCAGGCTTCTTTGGAGATGGAGAATTAGGGTTGTCGGTAGAGGGCGAGGGATTTTTTTTGCACGAAGCGGAAGAGAGAATGATGATCTGGGGTCCAGTTTTCAAAATTCTGGGAGATACAGAATTCAGAGGATCAGCAACTTTTTGTTTTTCAATGGAAACTTTGTCTTTCTCTTTGGGGACATGCCACGCATCAGTAGTGGGATTAGTTCGGATGCGATGAATAACTACTTTTACAGGACTATGAGACGGATCAGAAACAATCTTTGATTTCACTACACTCTTAAGGTTTGTAACTGTCGATACTTGATGTGATGATGATAATGTGCTTGACTCTGATATTTCTTTCTCGTTACATTTCAATGACACTTGTGTAGTGTCTGCACCTTGTTCAGACTCTGATTCTTCAGTTAGTTGCTCTTCTTTAACCACAGTCTTTGACTTTAGTTCAGTGCTATTAAGTGTTATTAATGACTGCTCTGCTTTCAGTATTACTTCATCAATGATAGGTTTGATGTCATTACTTTGCAATTCACTCGTTTCAGCTGGTTTGATAGCCTGAAGCTTAATGATGGAGGGCGGTGTAACAATTTTCTTTTCAGAACAAGGCATAACTACTTCTGCCTCTTTTTCCAATGAGCTCACTTCGTTTACTTCACAATCTTCCTTCACTTCGTCAGGTTCACATTTTGGACTCAAACTCGACTTACTACTTTGATCGGGCTTTTCCATTGCTGGTTCACTTCGCGGCTGCGCATCATCCACTTTCTCTACTTCATGAGGACTGCTAACAACTTCCTCTGGCTTTTGCTCACTCCTTATATCAAGGACTGGGATGCTAGCTGTGACAGTATTAGAAGATTCCAACTTGGCAGGAATTGCAGCAGAATTTGATGGTGCATGCAAACACCCTGGTGAATGCTGTGAATTCACAATAACGGGAGCACTATTTCCAAGAGAAGGTTCTGTAGTTTTAGGTACAGAATTTGGAATGTGTGATGGTGGTCCATTAATCTGATTCTGGGCAGTCTGTAGCAAGTTTGCTGCACTTGTTTGTGGAGCAACAATATGTACAGGTTCCAGACCCCGATAGCTATTATCTGGTGGATTAAGCATGTGCAAATGAGGGCTCTTCATTGACTGACTCATGTCCGTCGGCATGTCATTATTCATCATACGAGGAGAATTTGTTGTGTAATCAGTTGCATTTCCCTGAATAAAATCTGATGGCTTGGGAGCTGAACTCTGTGGCTCAGACTCCAAGCGGTTCTCGTCTAAATTAAAGTATGTAGTGTATGGTGAATCCTTAGAATCATCTGACATGTTCTGTTGGGTCACCATTTGATTGCCATGATGTATTGATAATGCATCACAATTTTCATTTGTCATATGACAATTCATTTGAATTTGGTCAGCATTCTGATCCAGCATAACCATTTTCTGCAGGGAATGCAGAGGGTCCGTAGCACCTTTACTGGGTACTTGCTGGCTAACCATAGGAGATGGTTGGCAATTCTCAGGCAAAACAGGATTTACAGCATGAGGAGTGAGGTTAGACATCGATGCCATGTGTGTTGCAGATGGTGGGGAGAAAGGCTGACTATGCCCTGGTGAACGTGCATGTGATGGTAGAGGAGATGGTGTAGCCCTGCTTGCATGATGCATGACCGGACTAGGAACTTGTGCTTGTGGCCAACTTTGAGGGGAGTGGCCTGGGGACTGCATCTGTCGATAGTGCTGTGTCCCTGGTGATGGTACAGGGTTAATATTGCCTGGCAGGTGGGGTGGAGATCTCATAGAAGAAACATTCATTGCTGGAGAATTGGGCATCATGGGAGGTCGAGGAGGCACATGATTGTAAACAGGCATCATTTCAGAAGAGTTATTGTCACCCCAGACTTGTTTTACTGGCATGTTCCTATTACTATTGTGGTTTGCTCCAACATATGCAGAATGGTGGTTACGATACATGTCTTGATTCGGTGGTGGTGGAGGCCTATACTGGTTTTGAGATGCTGGGTAGGCTCCTCGATAAGGAACACCTTGCTGCATCTGATGACCACCATAATGATGATGAGGAGTAAGCGGTGGTCTTTGAGATGATACAGGATACGGACCATTTACATACCCTTGATAACCACCTGGTGGACAATGAACGCCCTAAAAAAAAAGACCATCTTTAATGTAACCAATCCATGTATTTTTAGCACCATTCATTGTTAACAAAATTAAAAGTACATATTACAGTAAAATTTTGATTATCTGATCTTTTGGTGACCCATCATTCCACATTATACAATGTTTTATATTGAGTGTGATGCTTTACGAGAAACTACACAAAAACTCAAAGCTTTGTTAAAACAAATCCCAGGATACGAAAACATGGACTTTGATTACGTAAGAAGTGATGAATAAAGACAAACAACAAGAGCTGACTAGCAAAATATTTTACAGTCGAGAATGATAGTTTTGATGATAAGTAGCATGAGAAACTGAAAATCTTGAACTCGTGAATTACATAGATGATTTGGAAGTGCACTGAAATAATTGCAACATGCAAAGCAACAGGGGAGACAGAAACCAACACACAGTTGTTCAAATGATAGTATACTATTATTATCATATAGTGGAGAAGAAAAGAAGGTAAGAAAAGCAAATACTGATCACAAAAATATATGTATTTGTACATTTTACATCTCAAGACCATGCTATGGGGAATCTAAATTTTTTTTTTTCAAGGACAGCAAAGGTTGTGCTGTGTAGGACCTAAAATTTTCTGAGGAAGCAAAGCTTCTCTCTTATGGCCTAGGGAAAAAATACGCAGACTGCAGTAAGCAATTAGTTGGTAAGCACATTTTTTGGCACAGTTGGGAGTTGAACCCAGGTTAACAGCATGCAAAGCAAACACATTCCCACTACACAACAGCTATGCCCATCTGGGATCGATGGCTTAACATGTCTTCCAAACCATGGCACATTTACCCACATCCATGCTGATTACGAGTGGACCCAATCCAGTTGGCCCAGAGGTGACAGTTATAATGACTGGGGCACTAATCATAAATCATATGTATTTAAAATTATTTCAATCAAAAATTACATATAGCGAAAACTCAATGTGTATCGTCATCGGATGCTAATTTTTATCCGCATAAACGGAGATTTACACTAAGTAGAGGGCAAATTTTAATAGCTGAAACTTCAGGCTATTCAGCAATAACTTTTGTAATGAAGTACACAACGTAAATAAATAAATTACTAAAATAAAATAGTGTATTATGAATTTTGACTACTTTGCAGCAAAAAAAATAATACTTACATCCAGTGGAAGCTCATTTATTTTTGCTTAATGCAGTATAAAAAAAAAATTGAAAGAATTTGAGAGATTGCATTTGAAAAACAAGTGACCACCGCCGGGGTGGGAAAAATCATACTGTCGTTGATGCATGCTGCCTCTTGAAGTTTTTCATAAAAGATATTTTTTTAATTTGCATAAAAGACTTATGTGTATTATCTGATAAGCCATAAGCAAAGTCTTTAATATTGAATATGCACATGCCACAGATGAGGAAAAGGAATTCCTCCACACTAACGAGAAATTCGTCTTAAGCAAAGCCGCATTAATAAGATTTCACTGTATGCGTGTGTGTGTTTCCTTATGATGTATATATAATCATTCCTAGAATATACAATAAACAAAATTTGTTGACAAACTGGTTCATTTACTATTGGATACCTAACCACCTCTGTTCATCTCTTTCTTCTCCTCCCTTATTCGCATTCAATTAACATTATCAGCGTGTCTACCCAAATTCTATTTCAAACTTCCCTGACTTTTCCAGACCAAATCTTAATCAATTTCCAGTTGCTAATTACAGTAAACAACACAAAACGCATTAAAATTTGCGAAATCGAAACAAGTTTCAAGACCATAAAATCCACCAACACAAACCCCAAAGCCATTTATGACTTAATTACTGTGAATTTACAAATACAAAACTGAATTTCTTTACACTAAAAACTTGCATTAATTAAATATTTACAACGACGTTTTCATTTGGCCCTTTTTGAGTTCATTATAAAAAAAGTTTAACTATACAATCGCAATGCTGATATTTCATCATCTATTCTACTCAAAGTGTGTATAACTATATATAACGGATAGGAGATTGACATGATCAAAATCCTTTACAAAGATAATTTAGCTGAAAACACCTTTTTTTTCAGGTTTTCGTTATATATTTGATATTTTCTCCGAAGAAATATATGACCTTAATAATTTTATATAAATTATATTAGTTTTGGTGCAAAAGGGTAATTTTTGGAAGAGGTTTAGTCAAGAGTATAAGTTTCTCAAAATTTTCAGTATGCAATGTGGTACGAAAAGCATAGTTCAGAAAAATTATTTTAATAAGCTATTTATTATAACAATGAATTTCCAATTTTCCTGACTTTTCCAGGTTTCCATATTTTCCAGATGAGTAGACACCCCACATTATGATCCAGAAAAATTATCACCAGTTTATTTTGGTGCTGATTACTTATTGGATACTACAATGGAATCTGTTTATAATGATGTTGCGCATAACAATAATCTGCACATAACATTTTCCTTCAGCACGACAGATACAGAGTATATCAGGTTCAACCGTGTCTATAACAATAAACTGTTGCTATCTTTTTCCGTTGCTTCAAGTACCATTGTAGATAGATTTCACAGCATTTTTTTTGTTATGTACCATATAGCATTTTAGTTGTTATATATCATATAGCATTTTAGTTGTTATGCATATCATATAGCATTTCAGTTGTTATGTATCATATAGCATTTTAGTTGTTATGTATCATATCTTATCATATAGCATGAGTGTGTGGACTTTTGCCATAGAGACACAAGCGAAATCCAGGTTCCCGTGAACACTGGAGAAGGAAGTTCCCTGACTTCGTGAACAAAATTTCCCAAATAACTGCAAATCACGCTTTGAATTGGGCTTCAGTTTTGGGGGAAAAAAACTTCATGTTCACAGGAAATTTAGCTACTCAGAATAGAAATTACGAAAATTTTCCTCTGGCTTTTTAAGGGTTAACCAAAAGATCTGGTATTTTCCTAACTTTTAAGAACAATATCGAATTCCTTGATGATTCCAAATTCTGCAGGTACATGGGCAGGGCCAGGCTAGGACAAGGGCCTCAAAAACTTATTAGACAATTTTATTTAATAATAAAAATAGCAAATTGATACAAAAAAAAATTCGTTCTTTTTTTTTTTTTCTTAGGATTTACAATCCAAAACGAATTCAGAAAAATCACAGCTGGTATCCAATTACAATTACGACATTGGCATGATAGTGGAATTGAAAAGCATATTCTTACCTACACTTTTAAATGGAAATAAGGGTGTGCACATTTTTCACATTTATATCCAATCTTTATATGTGTGTTAGTGGTGACCTCCAAATGCAAGTTGGGCTGGGGGCCTCAATAGTTAAAGTCGGCCCTGTATATAGGAATCTTGAAAATCATGAAATTATGTAACAAAGGTAATTTTAAAAACAAATTACTCAGGAAGAAATAAAGAATAGAAAGTACAAAGAATGGCCGAATGTTACTCAAATACAGCAGAACCATAATTAACCAAAATGAAGGGGGTGGGACTCAAACCAAAATTTCGGATAATCTGGAAATTTAAGTTTCAGTGTAAAAGTGCAAAGAAACTACGATATTTATCTAAAAACACCCTTTTGGATATGGTACAAGTTTTCTTTTGTGAGGTAATTTACATACATCCCCCACCTCTGGGACCATATGCACCCAAGTTTAACTACTTTGGTAATAGCTTGTTGCAGGCAGTTGATGATATTGTTGTATGTATAGGTAACTGGAAAAGTTGGCAACTTCAGCAGCTTGCATTTCCAGGAGAAATATAGTTCATGAGGTACAGCACTAGTCCTGCCCTCTGAGCAACGAGATATGAAAGGATGATTTGAAACATGGCATAATTCTATGATTCAGAAAAGGTAGGATGAAGCTTAATGAAATTTGATAAAAAGCAAGAGCTAGAAAACGATGTCGTAGCGATCACTACGACAGCCAAACATACAAGACACTAAGACACATAGTGGCACAGAATGAGCAGACATGGAGAAGACAATAAGGAAATGGAATGGCACAGCATGGAAGGCAAAAAGCAGCGACCACAGCAGTACGGCTCAGCACAACAAGGAAGAGTCAGAAACGGCAGTGGCAAACGAAGACAGCTCACAGAATCCGATGCAGAAAACACTGACAAGAATTTTGATGCATTCTTTGGAAGCAGATATGCTGCCATTGTAAGAGGAAGCAGCAGAGAGAGGGGGGGAGCAGAAAAAAGGCAGTTAAATCCATCCATCAATGCAAGGCAAAACCATTGACAATAAACTGAACCACCACCTAGGAAAAAAAGACAAAATGCAGGAGAAAAGGTAAAAAGATGAAAAAAGAAGAAAAGGAAGAGCAATATGTACTCATATCTGTTCCCACTGAGAAACAGAGCCACGATCCTTGTTGCAGGCAGTTACATCAAACAATGTCCACAGGTCACCAATTGTGGTTAACGTGATTTGTAGTTGAAGTTAAAAATAAATGGCCAAATTTGATTTAAAACCATATTTATTAAAGAATTATATGTTTAAAATAATTAATTAAAATGCCAAAAGTTAAAACAATTAGAATAGAATATTAAAAAAATTTAGTTTTGCCTTTTTGGCAGAGTCTCCCATGGTACATGTGCAAAGATCGATGGTAAATTGAAGACTGATTAATTTTCAGAATTCTGAATGAAGTACATATATTGTTGCCAAATATAAAAAGTTAAATATTATGTATCAGTTGCAAAAACATGAAATCAAAATGTACACTGTTGCCAATTGCTAAAACTGTAATAGTAGAAGTTCCGTTGCCATACTATATCAGTGGCAACAGCCTAAGTAGTCAGACCCACCTACATTGAGCTTTGGATATATAAAAGTGCTTCCACGTCCCTAAAACTTTATAATGTTGATCACCTAGCGTGGATATATCACAGTTCATTTATACAAAATGTTTATGGTTCTCTTTATCTGCGTTATAAAAAAGTGTGTTTGACTGAATATCCACTTTCCTCAAATTAGTAGGTGCAGATCCATATCATTAATGCACCAAGCCATTAGGAAGATATAAATAAATAAATAAATGATGCATTGTACAATGATATACTCAAATCAAAACTCACACAAAGAAGTTTTCTGTGAGCTGACACATCATTTTACAACTGTTTGAACAGAGATATGTCCTATCTTTGACAGAAAAATTTCCCATTTTTGTAAACACACATACTGAGAATATTTGGAACACATTAAAAATGTTTGTGTGAATTCTGATTTAAACATACCATTTCAAAATGCATCACTCATTTATTTCTATCAAAAGGTTTAAAAGCCCTAAGGGCCCTGCGGTGGCGCAGTGTGGTAACGCGTTCTCCTATTGCGCGGCTAATCCGGGTTCGACTCCCAGCAGTGCAAAAAGAACGCTTACTCAGAGATCTCATAAA
>QLNU02015359.1:39913135-39929714 GCA_006491805.2 Dysdera silvatica | reverse complement strand
TGGTGCTGCAAAATATGTTTGGGAAACGAAATAGATTAGGTGAAAAATTAAAAGAAATAAATAAATCCCAATCTTGTGCACATTCACTGTGTTGCACATCATCCTCAAGTAACTGTTTTAGATGCATGTTCAACAGTGAAGTTCATTGCCGAATGTGAGAAACATGTACGAGCTCTTTTTAAGTACTATCACAAATCTCCTAAGAAATTACGTGAATTAGCCACAACTGCAAACATTTTAGAAGCGAAGTTGGTAAAATTGGAAAATATCAACAGTATACATTGGGTTATAAGCAAATACAAGACTCTTGAAGCACTGCTAATAAGCTGGTTTCCTCTCGTTACTCATCTTGAAAATGAAGCCTCTGGACAAGAAGGGCAGAAAGCAAAAGTTCTTTTAAACATAATGAAAAGCTGCAGATTTGTTAAGTTTTGCCACTTTTCTCTTGATTTCTTAGGAATATGCACACCTATTAGCGAATTTTTTCAACGAGAAAACATGCTGGTCACTCAAGTGGATAATTGTATTAAATTAGTCTTGTTTAAATTAAACAAATTATATGAAAATCCAGGTACCAAAGAATTAAAATTCATGGAGAACTTCAGTGAAGGGAAGTACTTTGGCGTTAAGCTTAATACTTCCAACATGAAGACATACTACAAACATGAAGATCTGTTTGTATCGGATAGAAAAAAAAAATGATACAAGAAGGTGAAACTTACCTTCAATCTAGGTTTATAGATATTAATACATCAATCATTCAACATCAAATATTTGATGCAGCGGGATAGTCTGAGGGAAGAAAATTGGCAGAATTTGGAAATCGAGAAATTGTAAGTTTAACAGAACATTTTCAGCAATCCCTTCTCCAATTTTCAGAGGATTCAGCATTAGATGAGTGGTTTGATTTGAAACAAGTCAGTAAAGATTTGTCTTTTTTCATAAAGCCATCAGCCAACCAAGTAGATTCAAAACTTTGTCACCTCTTATTTCCATTGTGTCATGTATACCACTATCGATAGCAAGTTGCGAAAGGGGTTTCAGCACAATGAACAGAATTAAATCCAGTCATCAATCTTGATTAACATTTAAAACAACGAATATCTTAGTAAATAAAATATTTTTGCATTCGGTGGAACCTGGACCCACGACCTTCCACTGGGTTCAGGTCCCACTGAATGCACAAATATTTATTTTCTTTCTACCGTTACACAATCTAATCACGCCATAACATCGGCGCTGGTATCACTATGCCAATAAACCTTGACTAATATTGTTGTTCGATTTAATCTGTATAGTGTTTGATTTATATAAAAAATTGAAAAAAAACATTCTTTTATGTTAGATTAAGGAAATACCTAATAAACACACTAGCTCGACCTTTAGGAATAGTTGACCATGAACTTTATGTAAACAACTGAAATTAAATTATTAGAAAAGTTTTTGCTTGTACTGTGTTTTACAAAATAACAAAAAGAAAGCCCGTTTTTATATTAAATTATTTTTTCCTAAGCATTGAAAAACCAATTTAAATTATTGTTTTTTATTATATCATATTTACATCACTGATTTATTTAAAAAAAAATAGTTTGAACTTATTTTAAAAAATAAATTAAAAAATTACTTGAAGCCTTCATTTTAAAAAAGGTAATAAATTTGTACTTTAATCATCATTTTTTTTTATAAAAAAAAATTGCGTGATTAAAGCTATGGTTTTAATCATTCATTTAAATCACATGATTAAAATCGTTGCCACCCAGGCATAATCATTAACGTTATCAAGAGAGATTAGCTATTTATATAAAATTCAATCGCACTGCAATATAATAGATTTACAAACTTGTATATTACCATGGGATTATCATAGGTATGGTCGGAATACTGTGTACAGGGCGCAGAACCTGTAAGAAAAATATACATGTAATAAAAAAATAGAACAATTAACATTTTACACAATACAATTTGCATTTTATATATAACAACACCAGTGAGTCATTTAAGATGAAATGTACCGTGGGTTCACACAGATAATGTTAGGACATTATCCCTAAACCATAATACAGTTATATATACACAAGCTTACTCAGAATTGAAATTCCCCAGCGGATTCGTATGCCATTAACAGTAAACACTAGGCCTACATATATAACCATCAATTCGTCAGTGTTTTCTGCATGTATTGTAAAATAGCTGCGATTAATAAAATATGTGTTATCGAGAAAATGCACTAAAAATCAGTAATCCCCGAGCTTTTCAAACCCACAATCAATTTTTTAGAAGGGCAAACATTCACAACCTGTCTAACTTTAATGAAGATGTAAGGGAAGTGAGTGTAGTGTGTGTTTTTAATTTGTTTTACTGCTGTATATGTATTTTATTATTCATATATTGTGATACCAATTTAATTTCAATTAATTAAAACGCGACTTACGTTTCAGATAAACTTTTCTTGCTAAATTAATAGAATTGTGTGATCAATACAGTGTGGGGACACTAAATCAATAAAACCATGTATTTAATAAATGCACTAAATGAATAGAATTATGCTAGCGATAGATTTTTTCACTAAAGACAAAGCTATGTGATGAACATACTAATTAGTAATTGATAGAATGCACTAAATCAATGGGACTGGGCAATCAATAAAACACACTAAATCAATGGAACTACGCAATGAATAGAAAGCACTAAATGAATGAAATTGCATAATCAACAGAATGTATGAAATCAATAAATTTACATAATCGTTCGACAGAATGCTTTAAATCAGTAGAATGTATCCGATAATTTTAACCCGATAGCAAAATTATTAAAAATAATGTAGGACTACATATAATTTGAAACTTAAAAAAAGAAAAGCTTGGTGAAATTTTGTCGAAAGGTCCAGAACTCCTTGCAGATGAAGATGGGCCATAGAAGACAGGAAATGCCATTATAAAATTCACTGGTAGCATTGTGCGGTGACAATCTCATAATACAGAAGCAAAACATCAGTAAAACTGCATATTTCATTGCCTACTGAATTGTTTTCCGTCGCCTACTGAATTTTTGGTGGTAGTACAAATACCGTTCCACACGTTTGATTTTCCCCTAGAAATGAGAAGGAAAGTTGCTGTAGGTGGGGTTTTGATGTCAGCGATTTTAACACGTGATGCGTGATGTCACACAGGGTGGGGCATCATATGGTGTTTCTCTGTGGCGGTGGTAAGAAGGGGGAAGAGAAAGAACATGAGGAAAAGGGTAGAGTGAAGAAGAGAGAGGGGGGTAAGGTGAAGGCTGGGTGTAGGATGGAGGAAGGAAAGGGGCGGAGCCTGTATTGAGACGTAAGCAACATGGCGGCAAGCCAGGACAAAGTTGCCAAGTGTATTGGAAACACTTCTCACTAAAAACGAAATGGGACAGTATCTGTACTAGCACCAAATTTTTTTCCAAGTTGCCAAAAACAGCTGGCAACAGGTGTTATAACTTTCCACCATGTTGTATTAGTAGTTTTCGAAGTTTTTATGGGCAATATAATTTTCCTAAATCAGTGGCTGCCTTATGGGGAGTGTCCCCCCACTACCAAAAAAATATCTGATAAGCCTGAAATCCGAAACTATTGAACCAGTAAAGAGTACAACAGTACAGAAAAACAATAGCGAGACTCAGCTAATTCTCCGAGTACGCCAATGTACGACAGTAAAGAGAGTATAACATCACAAGCCTAACTACTGCAATTTTAGAGCAATTTTAAGAGAAGAGAAAATGGCGGTGACGAACTGTGCAGTACAGCCAAAACAAAGATGTAAAATTCGATCGTCACTGGCAGAAATTGTTAGTGGTCTACCCGGTGATGTAGCTTGATATTTTGCCGCCCAGGACAAGTGACTTTCACTGCAACATTGCAATTAAATCACATCATCATGATTAGTCATTTTGCATGTTCACTTTATTTCCAGCCGCCATGATTGTTTACAAATGAACTACAGTGAAATCTGTCTAAGGCAGAAACTCACGGGACCGGAAAAAATTCTGTAGTATGCAGGTTTCCGCCTTATGGAGGTTACATGCAAAATAAATACATACATAGTAAATTCAGTGGTAAGAGATGACTGCATGTGCTATTTTTTTTTTTTTCTTTTTCTTTTTTTTTGCAAACTTTAAAACTTTTTAATAAAAATGTTTATTTTATCACTGCATTTTATTTTTATTAATTTTAATTTTCGCACTATTTTGTGGTTTTAGTACTTACGATCAATATGGTACAAAACTTCACTCTAACTATACATGCCTATTATATACAAAGAGTCTATTATGTAAGCTTAAATTGTAACGATAAAGTACCTCCCTTTTAAAGCTAATGATTCTCTTGTACAAAGATACTCTTCCTTGAAGTAGGTTTATCCATTTAATAAAGTCGATGTGAGTGACTTTTCGTTCCGGTTAATAATGAACGCTTTTATTTAAGAAGTGGGTGGCACTGGCATACGCAAGGAAGGTTGGCTATGGTTATAACCCCATTGGGATGAAATTATGCATAGTATACATGTAAATACAATGGAGTTGTAGCTCTGTAACCCCCCATTGTAAGCCTGTAACCCTCTCCTTATGAACTTTCTGGGTATGCTATGGTGGGTGGGTGGTGTGCAAAATGGTGGTTGGACAAGCATAGGCAGAGGCAGAAAATTCATAAGGGAGTTATAGGCTTAATTGGTAGGCTTACAGATCTATAAATCATATATTCTTATGTTAAACATAAAAAATTGCATTGCGATAGAAGATACAACCCCCAAAACCACCCTGCCTATGCGGACAAGGGCATTCTATATCTGTAAAATGTCTTTTGTTCGTTATCCCCACTTTGCTATTTGTATTATATTACAACCCTCTTTCCTTTTTCTGCTGAGAAAATTTCCTTTCTGCCAGCGATTTTCAGTTTTATGCAGGTTTTTCTCTTTGATGGGATTAAATAGTGATTTCAGTTTCCGTTTCCACTTTAGCTAATGTTAACTACCATTGACTTTTGAAGGGACCGCAAAAAAATTCCGTGTTGAGCAAGTTTCCGCTTTATGTAGGTTCCGCCTAAGACAGTTTTCACTGTACCTATTTGTATTATACCTTTTGGCTACTTAATTAGACATAAAGCAGAGACATTAATGAGTTTTATTGTTTTTGTTTAAAAACAATAACCACAGAGCTGGCGAGGCCCCTCCTCCTTGATGAATCATGTAGCGGTATCCTGTACCTTTTCGGTTACTTACACATGACACTGATATTCAGAAGGTTTTTATTGTTTTTGTTTAAAAACAATAACCACAGAGCTGGCGAGGCACCCCCCATTTGTTTTCAGGTATGAATTTTGTAAAAATTAAATACTAACCCAAAAAACACTGTCAACAACATCTCCAACATGTCGAAAGGTGATTTCTCCCATTGCCGTTCGAATTTTGGCAACTTTGCAAAAATTCAGGAGACAGAAGGCATGTGATGAACTGTGCACTGTCACCGATTTTAATTACCAAACCACATTTTAATTTTAAATTTAATTAGTTTTATAGCAAATCAAAAAAATTTCAAGCACAGTTTAATGCCACAGTTTGGATTTTCACAATCATCTTAAAATTACTCAGATTCCAATCCTATACACAAAAACAAACAATTGGCATTTTACAAAATGTATATAAAAAATGTATTTTCCTAATTTCTATTATTTTTTTTAATCTAATATATAATAAAAGTTGTCATTTAAATGGAACAAATAAAAACAAACAAAAAATTTTGGTTCCACTTGTTTATTTATTTTTTGATAAGGAGGAATAGATACTCGGCCAAACATGGATATGCTGTGTAGAAATAAGAACAGTTACAGGGATTCTCGTATTTCGGAGCAAAGGGCCACACCCTTGTTTATAGATTGGATTATGAAGCAAAGAGGCTATTAATATACGAATCTTATTTTGATAGTGGTCTGTGAGATCGCTTGGTGACAACCGCTATTTTATTCTTAATTATATCCAACCTTTAACATCAACGGAAGCCCATAATAATAATGATCGATTACTAGAAAACCACCACCTATAAATTATAAAAATTGCAATTACGTAAAACAAAAACAAAAAAAAGCGTGTTAATATTCAAATGAACAAAGTAAAACAAAGTTGAGTGAAAACACACTATATCATAGCATGCTTAATCCAACAACCATCTTCCCGCCCAATTTGAGGAAGCAACATAACGAAATGGAATCGTACGGAAATATTCCCCATTGGAATATATGTTGTTGGTCATGAGATGTTCGTTAAAAATATTACAAATACTGGAATGCAAGCGTGGGTTTTACATAGTTTTAGAACCTCTAAATAGCGGACACCTCGAAGCTTGGGATATATTCGCTATTCGAGAGGGTTGGAGAATAACAATCGCTAAGAATGGGGAAAATGTCCGTGAAATAGAGGTGTCCCTTATTCAGGAGTGCCCCGTTAAGGAGATTTTACATCGTTTCTACCGGATCACAAGTCCAATACAAATACATGTATCAGATACACATACTCCAGATTTATAAATCGTTGCAATAAAAGTATAGGAAAAAAATATTATTTCAAGCTTAAAAGCGGAGAAAAACGGATGCGTTATATGTTGACGTTCAGAACCTCACGAGGTAAACGAAATAACTGTGTCATAAATGCAATCCGTTATGTTTGGTCTATCGAAATAAAAACATAAAAACAAACAAGTATTTCAACAAAACACAACGGACTGATGCATTGCAGTGTGGATATAAATAATACAAACAACATCTTTACCCTGATAAGGTGCTCCAGAACTTTGCATCTTCTTTTAGAAAAATTAAATACTTTTTACTAATGGTGATAGAAAAATGAATCGACAAGCCCCTTTGGGCTCGAGATTATAAAACAGACGCGCGCGTGAAGACAAAAGCTAGAGGGTGTGGGGGAAGGAGGGTTAACGTGCAATCTTTTTTGGCGCAATAAAAATACTGCAATGGGTAACGGAAAAAAATCATTAATAGAGAATTGTTTAACAATACTCATAAAAAAATAATTTTTATCCTACTTCTTTTTTTCCAAAACGTTCCATGACATTGTTTGCTTTAAAACAAAACAAATAAAAAAAAATCATGAAAATTGGAATATTTGGAAAATTTATAGGATCATTTTAAATAGTATTAATTTGAAAATAAAATAATAACATTTGTTTGAGTTATATGAATTTGAATGGAATTTGAACTTTGCATAAAACCATATATGTCACAAAAAAATTAAAAAGTATGATTCCTTAACAAAAACCTTTTTTAACTTAAAAATATGTATAAAATCACGAAAAGGTTTAAAGAAAAAAATCATAAGTATGGCATTTGTTTTATTGATTTAAATTATATAGTTGTAGCTAATTTAATAGTCATATTTTGAAGGTCGAATTTGCCGAGGAGAATGGAAAATTAAGGCAAAAAAATGAATGTGTGGAGAATATTAATTGTGCTTAATTTAATTAATAAATAACCAACAAGTTTAAAAAATGATCATATTAACACTCTTAGACAAAGGTTGTCAAATATTTTATTCAACGCATGAATAAGTATATAAAAACTCGGAAGGGAGATTGTAGCCTAGATCTATGCTGATGACTTGCCATGTGAGTGGATTCAGTGGCGTAGCTAAATAATTTGACGTCTGAGGCGAGTAATTGTCATTGCCACCCGACTAAATGCCATTTTCACATGTACACAACATTTGCTAGGGAATGAGAGATTTATTAAATAAGTTTCCGTTTTTTCTGGAATCTTCCACTACAAAAGTACAGTAGTACATAGTTCATTTTTCCAAATTTCAATTTTATCAATTAAAGTTCCCAGATGGTAATAGCTTGATTGAAGGACAAAATTTTAGCCTAAAAACTTTTATGAACTCCGTCGACAATCGGGAGTACCATTGACTAGAAATATAAGAGAGCTGTAAATTCGAACTTTTTGATGCCAATGACTACTAGACCAACATCACCATGTGAAGCGATTATTCCAGAGGAAGAATCACGTAGTTGTTCAAGTGCTGATATTACATCGTGAAGTTGGGTGAATAATGTCGTCACCGCAGCAGTTTTTGAGCTCCATCTCGTGTCGGAATGACTCTTCACAGTGATACTGACGAACTCGTTTAGGACCTCCCACCGTTAAGTTGATGATGAAAAATAAACAAATAGACATTCTAGGATCCCAAAAAATGTAACAGCTTGAACATTCATATGTGCTGCATGAAAGCAAACCAGATTTAGCGAGTGATTGTCACAAGGGAAAAAAAAGTAGCCAATGCATTTAGATCTCAAATCTCTATTCTTTTGAACACAAGAATAAACATCAGCGATTATAGTCTGATTGTCATGTTACTGACCCGCGATCTTGAAGAATTAGTCCATCCTTTCTGGTTTCTTTGTTATTTTGGCTGTGATTGCTTCTGCTGGTTCTTTTTCTTTTCTTTTCTTTTTTTTTTTTTTTTTCATAAATGGGAGTAAAATCAACAAATCCTTCCTTGGTTTTTCCAGAGCCACGCTCAATCTCAACAAATCTTACAATTTGTGACATCTATCCAACATGCGAATTGTCTGGGGTTGTATCAAATATGATACTGTAATATTTTGCTTTCTGAATTGCTTTTGTTTGTTTTGTGGTTTTGCGGCTCAAGGACTACAACGGTGGTGCTGCGCTGGGACCAACTGTTTTCCGAGGAATTTGAACATCTGGACCTATGATTTTCCGAGGAATCCAAACCTCTTAAGGCCTAGGGAACCAAACCCAGTGAGCAGTGTGATCTTCATGAGATCTCTGAATAAGCGTTCTTTGCACCGTTGAGAGTCGAACCCGAGTTAACGGCGCACTATGCGAACGCGTTACCACACTTCTTGAATTGCCTGAATTAGAGACTGTCGCACCTTGCCAATATATTGATTAATTCTTTCTGTATATGTGGTGATAAATAGGGCAAGAAATTGGTTTTTTGGAAACCGAATCAGGATGTTCTTTCATAAAAGGATCAAATTTTAGAAGCAAAAATAATACAAATTTTGCTAAAAACTCCATTAATGCAAGAAAATTCACAGAATTTTTATCACTGCCTAACGAATCGCGGTGACATCGAAAAGATAAATTTTGCTAAACAAGCATCTACACTGCTGAACTTAGAACTCTATAGCTTAGGCAAGCAAAATTTTTGGAAGGCTTGTAAAATTTTCAAATCTCTGAGGGACAGGTAGAAAAAGTTTTTGGAAATAATGCTGAGTGCAAAACTTCACAACGTATAGTTCGCATTTAGATAGCGGCAAAACACGCAAATGATATTTAAATAAATCGAACACTACGCAGATTAAATCAAACAACAATGTCAATCAATCAACGTTTATTGGCGTAGTGATACCAACGCCGATGGTATGGCGTGATTAGATGGTGAAACGTTCGAAAGAAAATAAATATTTCTGCCTTCGGTGGGACCTGAACCCACGACCTTCCACTTGCCGGGCGGAGGCTCTACCCACTGAGCTACGAAGGACAATATATAATCTCTTTACGAACGTATATATATTGTTGCCAGTTATTTCGCAGAATGGTGTAGTACATGGACTACTATTTAAACCAAATTGCAAAGAGACTGGTATTAAATTGATCGAAATGCCCGTTGCAGCATATGTATATATAATTGCGTATTACTGCGCCAATAAACGTTGATTTATATTGTTGTTTGATTTAATCTGAGTAGCGTTCGATTTATATAAATACATATGCTGCAACGGGCATTTCGATCAATTTAATATCATACATATATATTTTACAAAGGAAATATGATTTTTACATTTGTAAAATATTTAATTATTCATAATTAATAATTACAGTGATTCCACTGTATATGTTGATTTGGTATCCGTGATTTCAGTTATCCGCGTTTTACATGCAGTGGTTTGAAAATAAAATAGAAAGAAAGAGAAAACATGAATTTTTTTGTTCTTCAATTCCTTGAGACTGCCTATGATATGGTACAATACAGATACTGTATTTTTCATTGCTTTTGAGAATTAAGCCAAAATGTCAGAACCCCTTACTATATCCGCCGTGTTACGTAACTTCTGTTTTGGGTCCGTATTTCTCGCGGATACTGGGGCGTGCCCGCATAAAATAGGATCAACCAGACGATGCTGTTGAAAAGAGCCCCGTTTCTTCATCAGAAGATAGTTGTGCTTCCTCTGTAAAGTTCTTATCTTTAAATTTAGCCGTATGCGGGTCCAGATTTGTAGTTTCAGCTAGAAGTAGCATCACTGTTTCTTTTAAGAAAGATTTCGGGTTTTTTACTTCTTCTCTGTATTGGCCTCATACCAGTTAAAACAGGATCCGAACTCAACAGTAATCTGTTAAGCACGTCTAGGTTGCATGATATCCTGGAAAACTTCCTTGCGTAGTTTTGGCGGTATTGGCGAAAATGTTTGTTTCGGGCTTCAGCAGCTTCTTCAGAGAGCTGACCAATAGGCAGCAGGGCGTTCTCTATGACAGTGGCACCATGAATTAGGATCTTGTGTACCGTAGGCGTCATTGAATGGCATGGATATAACTGGACATGCAATTTTACAGTTTCCTTGATATATTCTGAAAACCTTTGGACGTGAATTTTATGTCCACTTGATATGGTTTCAAGTATTACTTTAAAGTGATATATTAAATTTGAATCGTTGCCTGTTATTTCAGCAGCTAATTCTGGGTTCTCAAAAAAGCGTCGACCAGTGTTACCGTCATTGATATTGCCAAATCCGGGCTTGGGTACGTTTATAATCAATCCCATTTTATTTCTAAAGTCCCTTTGGATTTCAAATTTTCTTTGCGTCCCAATAGCTTTTTCATTTTGTAATTGCAACTATCACTTCTTAACAAGCAGTTTATAGGATAGATGCAATAAACTTTCAAATATGTGGATCTTGGCGTAAAAAATAGATAACCCAAATTTAAGCTTTTCTGGTTTAACCTCTTTTTTTAAGATTAAATTATTAAAATGTTTGCATATTGCCCCACAAATGTAACATCTCATCGTAGAAGTGGTTTGAGTGGCCGCATTATATACCTTAGTGTCAACCATGGTAAGAATCACTGTGCGTTTGACAGAAAAACTTTTTCTGTTAATGTCACTTTCGTGTCTTTTAATAAATTTGTTGAGGTTTGAATATAGTACATTTCTTCGTTTGTTATGTCATTAGATTCTTTGACAAATCTTATTCTAATAGGGTGATAATAGCGTGACAAAGAAGGAGTTGGATTCTGTCAGATCAACCTTTTGTCATTTGTGCTATAAAGTAGCTGAAGTGGTACAAAAAAACTATGACAAGTGTTTGCATCGGAATCAGAATTATTCCGAAATTTCTGGTTGTATTAGGTTTGTTAGGATCCGTCACAACCCCACTTTCAAATCAAAATCGATGCTTTACTTTCTTCTACACTTAAAGTTTGTATAACTTCTTTCAAATGCGTCAACAATCGCGAAACTGCATAGTTCAATAAATTTTGTAAATTGATTTCAGCACAAGTATAAGTAACACGATACGATTCCTTATCCGGGTAGCAATCCATTTTGGCCTTTTGCAGCACACTGTAGCAAGGATATAACTTTGTATTTGTGCTTCTTATTATTTCATACTGCCTTCTGGAAAGACCAGCTTCAGCAAACATGGCCATTGCAGATATTGTCGTTAATCGTGCATTGTCTACCTGCGGAGTATCAGAATATGCTCGCTTGTATTTACTTGGCCGCTTTGGAAAGCAGGTAATTTCCTTGAGTATTTTCGAAGCAACCCTCATTCCTGTAGCTCCTAATTTTACTTGGGCAACGTAAGTCAATACTTCTATATCTGTAGAATTACGTAAAACCTTTGTTTTTCTTCTTTTACTCCTTTCCCCCAATTCTTCAAACATCTTCGTTGGCCTTCCCGATTGATTCACTACCTTAGGTGTTCCGTCCAGCCAATTACTATCGTTTTTAATAAACGTATTCTCTTTATTCTCTGTTTTGATCCATCTTCATTTGAATTTGAACTTGAAATGTGAAAATTTATGTTTTATTTCCTTTATTTGTTTGTCTGAATAATTTTCACAGGCAAATAAGTCATTTCCTAAAAATTTCAATTTTTTGTCAGTGTTCCGTACATTTTGCTGCTGTATCAAATCACATAACTTTCTTCGAGTCATTACACTGGTACTCGATGTACCTAAAGAAAAATTCAAATAATTTAAACTAAAGATAAACACTTGGTCAAAAACTTAATTTTTTTTACTAATATTTTAATTAGTTTACATCATGAAAAACCGAAAAAAGGCGGGGCAGATTTTTACGGAATCGTAAAGTAAAGATCTTCACCTTTCTATTACAGTAGAAAACATCACTGGGAAATACGCGGAAGTATTACTAAAATTCCCGAGTTTATAAAAATTTTCATTAAGATAACAAGGAGAAAACGACATTTTTTCAAAACGCTTTGCCTTAGTCAAAATAGTAACAATCTCGATAAAAATATTTAAAATGTATTTAAAGTTGCCAGATTCTTCATATTCCATAAATATTTAGGTCAAACTGTATCTCGAATACAAATATTAACTGTAGAAAGTATGCCTATACCAAGGCCAACTAGATTACTACAGGCCCGCTCACGTGAATTTCAAGGGTGTCCCCACTTTCTGTTGGAGTAATTAATAGGGTTTTTCATAGGGGGCGCCAAATAACATGTGTAAACAAACCATAATCTACCATGTATTTGCAGCAGTTAACCGAAGATTAAAAAGGATTTCTGGGTTTTCTATAATTTTTACATAATATTTATTTGTGATAACAATGATAGTGGCTTGTTGTATGCTCTTTCGTAACTCGCGGTCAGGAAAAAGTAATGTATCCTTTCACGAATTTCCAAGTGAAGAAACCCTTCGAATACAATGGATTACAAATATCTCACGTAAAGGTAATTTGTTCCCTCCTTCATAATTTTACTCTGTAGTAGCTAAGCTAAGGTGCATTAATTATTTGAAGTTCAACATATTTATATCTGCAGCATTAGGGACACAGTAAGTGTTTATTCTGTATTTTATTTTTTCGGTGACATGCTGTTCTATTATGTAGTTTATATTTTCAAGTAAAATTATTTTGGAAAGAATTGCTATTCATGAATACCTGATGCTTTATTTTTATTATGTGATGTATTAAAAATTTGGCTTGTGTCAAAAGTTATTAGAAATTACGTATTATACATTGTGTAGTTATATCAACAGTTTATTGTAAATTCATGTATTAATTTATTAAAATTCCATTAAAGTCTTTCCAAACAGGTGTCAAGCCTTCTAATTAATTCTTTATTTTATAATTAATTATAATAGAATATAATTAAATTATTAATTAGTTGGTTAAAATTCTATATAATTCTGTTTTATTAACCATTAAAATAAAGTCTGCTTTTATGTACATTTTGCAATTTAGCTTTCAGTGTAAACTATCAATTTATTATCAGTTGTTAATCATGCCTGAGAAATCAGTTCATCTAATAAACCGTCTTCAGTATAAATGAAAGAGTAGAAAAAGATATGTAAGATTTAAATTTTTTAAAAATTTGTTATGAACTGTTATCATATCACGATATCATCATCGTCGTTGGAAAATAAAATGCGATAATTTTTTGAGAAAAAAACAATCTATTTCTGTATTTAATCAGAATTTATAGTGTGTCATTAGGCATTTATAGTGTGTTAAATTGGGAATGTTTTCCTATGCAGCAGGCGCCCTCTGTCGGAGAAAAACTACGTGCGAGAATCGCCACTGCGAAAATTTGGGGACAGGTTTTCTATAGCGTTAGGCTCACGTGAGCAGGCCTGTAGTAAATCTAGTTGGCCTTGCTATAAAGAACGCCAGGAAAACCCTACGTTCACTAAATTAGACGATCGAGTTCCCGTTCGTTCCGCGGTGCGCCCTCTAGCGTTGGTAGATTGTGATTGGATGGATATTATTTCCTGATTATTCTGCTTTGACACGTGATATTTTTTTCCTTTCGGGATGAGTTTTCGGAAATCGACTTTTGGCCGTACAAATTGACTAAATACCCGAATGTGCGACGGCTTGTTTTCCTAGCATTATGTGATCTATCCAGTTACTATATATATCGATGGTGGCAAAAAGGGCAAAACCAAGGTTTTTACCATAGAGTTTTTAATGTACACTAGTAGTGCATATTAAGTAATTTTTACGTAAAATATAGTTAGCCACGTATAAGTTTGAATGCCGTTTTTATGCATATTTTTTTTTAAATTTCTTTGGACGTTTTCTTTTGTAATTAGAGTTATAAGAGATCATGGGTCTTTTCTAATATTTATCCAAGTGTTTTATTACAATTACTTTTTTCCCTGGGGATATTTATTTTAAACCGTTGCTAATATGTATGAGATTAAAAGTAAAACTTATTAAATGTCATTTAACAAGGTCCTTCTATAAATGCATATTTTTTCCAATAATTTTAATTCTATAGAAATAAAATACAGGGTACCAGGGAGGAAATTACATAAAAAGGTTAAACACTGGTAAAATAGCAATGAAAAAGATCACTCAAGCTTTCGGACGCATCAGCAGCAGTCCTTCATCAGGAGTAATGACGATGTTATGTTTCTGTCTCTTTTTTATACTTGAAATTTCTGGAAAACCCTTCATCAGAGTAGTCCCGCAGAATGGAAAAACCCAATGAGAACCAATGGGAGGCCTCCAATAGAATCATGGAAATAAATTTTAATTCTAATCTTCTAGTAATTTTAATTTTTTTCTTATAAAATCGCACGTTACATTAAATTAAACATGCTCAAACATTAATCACTGTGTGTTTACAGTGTGTAACTTTTTTTAACCTGTTTTAAATGCAATCATTTATCTTTTTCACTATTAAATTGACGTCTCATTTTTGGCAGCATTTATAATTTGAGTATTATCCTGTCAATATAAAAAATGAAATTACTTATGAAAAGAAATTACGCTGCCTTTTATATATCGTTACGTACAATTGTACGCAGCACAAAATTTTACCACCGTGATGGGATTTTATTATTATAAAAACCCGAATTACACTCGGATGGCCAAGGTAAAAATGTAAAGAACGATAGAAAATCAGGTTTCTGCCACTCAGAGGATTTGTCATCCGCAAGCTTTACTAGCGAAAGAAATAACGTAAAAGCTTGATAAAACTAGTCAAACTGTTTGTAACAGGCCCTTTTTACGCGGCATTGATTGTCATTTTAAAAACTAATACCGGTAAAGTTACATAGGGACGTCAGTAGATGGAAAACACCCTTTATTTAGAAAGAAAAGAAGAATAATAGAAAAAAAAACACATTCGACACTCTGGATGAAAAATAGCCAAATAGGCTGGTAAATAGCTAACCGGAAATAGTGTCGGCACTTTGGTCTTTGCTTCAAAATCTTAACATTGCATAAAGCAAGCAGATACTTGGCTAATCTAGTTGGCCGTGGTTCTAGGTATTTTAGCTCGTTGGGTTTTACAGTATTTTCATTTCGGTAGCCATACTGAGCTTCTATTTTGCGGCCAACATCGTTACGGAAACTGTACATCAGTCAAGTCAAACTAAATCATTTAACCGCATCATTTTCACAATACCGCATTCGCCATTTTCAGTAGCTACTTCTTAGTTGTTTGAGCACGTGTCCTGTTATTTTAGTTAGTTACTTGATTTCGTTATTTAAAACCAAACGCGTGTCCGTACGAGCATGAGTTATACTCGGGGTGCACCGAACATCGACGGCATGACATCTCTCAAAGTCGATAATTTGACGTATCGCACCACTCCAGAAGATTTAAAGCGTGTTTTTGAGAAGTATGGCGACGTCGGGGACGTTTACATCCCCCGTCACCCTTACACAAGAGAAAGCCGCGGATTCGCATTTGTGCGTTTCTACGAAAATCGGGATGCAGAAGATGCCATGGATTCCTTAGATGGTTACACGCTGGACGGAAGAGAACTGCGTGTACAAATGGCACGTTATGGGCGCCCAGGAGGAGATCCCAGACGCGGATCAAGGAGTGGTGGACGTCGCCGCCGATCACGATCCAAATCTCGTTCTAGGAGCCGAAGTAGACGCCGATCTTATTCTAGATCCAGGTAATTGTAATTTCTCTTACTGTGCAAAATTATTTTATTAATATGGCTACGGTGAACAGGTGTCCCATTTTAAGCGAGGTATTCTGCTGTCCCCGTGGATTTCATTTTACAATTGGTTTCCCGTAGTCCATTTCTTGAAGGGACTTTAGGTTTGAGTGTTTTAATTTGGAGTGTTGCACAACCTGCAGTTATTCCCCAGTCTACAAATAGAATTTTAGAAATACGAGTTTAAAACATAAAAACTGAAACAAGGACAGAAGTATTGTTTTTCCATAGTTAATCCAAGTGGTTTAATTTATAAATCTAATAATTCATAATGGAACAATAATACAATCTACCTTTTGGCTTTTGTAAAATTTTTGGCAAAACTGCATAACAATCCCACCTTTCCAAACTCCTGACTTTGTTAAGAATGCTTAC
>QLNU02015359.1:39901951-39913035 GCA_006491805.2 Dysdera silvatica | reverse complement strand
TAGCCATTTAAATGGCTGTTTGACAAACAACCTTGAAGGAGGTAATGAATTTTCTTGGCTCCCCACTCCCAAAGTATTCATATAGCATATGGGTACCACTGGAGATGTGCATATTTATTTATGTTTGAATAATCCATGAATGTTCCTTGGAGGCAAATATCACTTTCAATTTGTAAATAAGCATGGATGCCCATCACGAGTACTTTTGGAACGGGAAGAGCTAAGAAAGAAAATTACTACCATTACTATTTTTTTTTTTACAGAAGTTTGAGCCTTTACCTACTATAAGGTTAAGGGAAACAATAAATTTTAGTATTCCTCGAAGTTTTCAATGCAAAATTAACATTAAGAAATTTATTCACTAACTGTTAAATATATTGGTCTGCACAAATATTATTATTGAATATTATTAATAAAATATATCTCAAAACATCATCGATTTTTAAGCTCCGCACCTCACTCTAACAAACAAAAAAGTACAGGCTTAGATATAGTACCAAGTTTGAGCCCAAGGATGTGAACTGCTTCCCCCTCCCCACTTTAATCAAATCAGTTTTACTTTCACAAATGCAACTATATGCGATAAAAAGAACATTTAATAAGTGGAATATTGCTGGGAAATTACTAATTATCGCCTAAAGTTAATTTTTGTTACAAAATATGCTCCTCAGTTTGGTTATAGGAAAGGGACCTTTTTTCCCCCCCTCAGCCAAAAAAAATGAAACTATCTGGCATCAAAAGGTAGTATAACATTTAATAACTGAAAAACAACGTATCTCCAAAAGAAATTATCCCAAAAGTTATTTGTTACACAACATATGGCCACTTCTTTCCACTAAGAATTTTGGTTTTGCCCCAGTAAATAAAACCACTTGCCTAAATATACAACAGAACCTGAGATAACTGAAGAAAAAATATGAATTATCATCAAAAGTTGAGATTCCTCGTTATAAAAAGTTGAATCCCAAGAATGAAAACACGCTGTTCTTTTTCTTGTTAAGTTATTCGGTTTTGCCTTTATAAATTAAACTGTGTGGCATATGATGACAGCAGAAAATATAATAATTGAAAAACAGTTGCATACTCATCTCCAAAAGTCTTAGCTTGTCACAACACATGGTCTGAAGTCGTTTGTTTTATAGTGAAAGCAATAGCGCAGCACGGGTTGAGAGCGCCCGGGCAAGTTAAGTATTGCACCTGCTATCATTCCTCCCACCAGTCCAATATTGAAATTTTACATCCGGGGCGCCTCCCCCCACCATTGGCATATGCAGGGATGTGTTGATGGGGATTGTAACCCCCATTGCAATGAAATTTTGTATATTTAACATAGAAATATGTGAGTTGAAGCTCTGTAACCCCCCTTGCGAACTTTTTACATACACCCATGCCTTCCCCAATAGGTGAAAGGACAGTTCTGATCATGCCGTGTCAAACAAAGTCTTTATAAAATACAAATCCTTGAGCTCGTTTCTGACAAGAAAGATGAATCATCGTAAGTAATACCACACTAGTTGTCGGTTTCTTCTGTTGGTAGCAGCATGACAAGTCAGTTTGTTGGTTTTACAGCTCAAAGCCTACAATGGTCATGCTGCACCAGGACCTACTGTTTTCCGAGGAATCTGAACCTCTTAAGGCCTAGGGAACCACACCTTATCATAGTGAGTTAAAGCAGCACCCGTATTTTTAGTTAGTGGCCACTGGCCGGTAGGCTCATAAACTTTAATGGCCAGTTGTTTCATGCACACAGTCAGGAGGGGGGGTTGAACCCACCCCTCCCAGACTTTTTTTTAAACCTTTGGCATACTCGTCAGAAAAAACTGGTAACACTGCCTTCATTATTGGTTCCCTTCTCCCTCCACTTTTATTCAACTTAAATTTATTTTTTTTATTGTCATGCCATATTGTGTTTAAATATTTTATACAATACATGATTAATTCATAAATATGCAGATATATTATGCAGTCAATTACTTACTTGCAGAGAAATATTTTGCAGTCAGTTACTTATTCAGAGACATATTTTGCAGTCAGTTACTTATTTATGGAGACATATGATGTAGTCAATTACTTATTTACAGAAATACATTATATAGTCCGTTACTTATTTAAAGATTTATTTTACAGTTCATATTTCTTTTAATCTTTAAGATTTGGTCTCCTCCCTATATAGTCTTTCCACCATAATTCTATTGCTGCAGTAGCATCAAAATTTTCTAATTTTACTCGTAGTCTGTTTTCTATCTTTTTTTTTTCATTGCAATGCTCTTGTCATCTAAAATGTTTCCATCACTGCTCCAAATCCTTTCTACTTCTGCATTGCTGGGAGAAAGAGTAAGGATTATTTCTACCACTTGAGTAATAACCTGCATTGTATGGAAACTGTCAGTCTGTAGTTTCTCAAGCAATGCTGAAAGTGAAATGCTAGGCTTAAACTTCTCAAACATGGTGGTCCGCAGCTGCCGCCACTCACAAACCGCTCTTTCTTTCTGCAGTTTAAAAACTGTGCAGAATTCTTGAAGTTCTTTTTCTCCGTACTCCTTTAAGTTCTGAGCAGAGAGTGGAAAGAAAGCTGTATCCAGAATGTCAGCAGTACGAACACATATCGACTTTCCAGGCCCATCTTCCCCAAAAAAAGTCTCATAATATTTTCACTAGCACTTTTGCACAGTTCATAAACTGGAGAAACGTTGTCTGTTACATTGTTTGTGTCTTTCCGTGTACAAGACTTCTGAGCCATCAAAATAACGTCCTTGAATTTTATATTTCCTGGATCACTCTCGTCGATGCTTGTAACAAATGACAGCAAATGTTCTCCTTTGCTTTCCTTCAGTTCCCCCACTGGGCCAAAATCAATTAAGTCCAACTGCAGCTTCTTTATTTGGTTGGTTGCTTGACTAATGTTGATATCTGATTTCTCTAAATACAAAGATGATTTAGAAAATAAATCTAAAAAATCTGTAAAAGCATGTAAAAAATACACAGTTCTGTATTGTAACAGACTTTGAAGCATGCCTTTCGCTGTAGCTTTTATATTGCTGGTATGTCTGTTTTCTGCAGTTATGTTTGTAAGATGCTGTACAATTTCTGGGTAATTTCTCAACAGAGCCAAAAATGAACTATATAGTGAATTCGCCCAACGAGTGTCACATATTGCCTTAAAGGTTAATATATTAATTTCGAGTACCCCAGCAGATCTATTTAGCTCTCTAGAAAGCTTTGGACTTCCCCTCTAAAATCCATTTATAGTTCGCAGTAGCTACATTAATTTTAAAGCAGTAGAATGGTTCTTTATACTGTCTTTCAAACACAAATCAAGCAGATGGTTATAGCAGTGAATGTTAAAAGGAGATTTCATTAAGTTTACTAAACCATTGTGTTTGCCAATGTTTACAGAAGCACCATCCACTGTCATACGGACCAGCTTTTCTTCCCAGTTCTTAATGCCAGCACCATTCAAACACTTTGTGATTAAATCAGCTAAACCTGCAGAATCAGCATTTTCTACAGTGCATAATCCAATAAATGCCATTTTACATGAACTACTGTTTTTTGGGAGGTACTTTATCAATACAGCTTCATATTCTAAACTTTTATTTGTGGTACTCCCGTCAGTTAATATTGATAAAAGTTGGCACTATTTACATCATTTACAACTTCTTCTAAAAGCGATAAAGACACATATTTCAATAGCAGGGTAAAAGATATATTATTCTGATAAGTATCACCCAGATAAGCACCATTTAACTTCTGTAACTGACATTCAGATGAAAAGTCATTACCTGGCCTGTCTTTTAGAGCAAAGTAAAATACTGTTCTCATTAACCGAGTCATCTTTTCTTAAACATTTTTGTTTAATGCTGCCAGTTTTTTATAGATCATGGCCTCTTCTTTAGCAGGTTTCAGTCCTTCACCAGCCTGCTCTAAACACCGGGCATGAGCTTTGCTCGAAAAGTGGCTATCGACACTTTCCTTTTTGCGTTGAGGGGGTTGAAAATTCGAACCTTTAACAAAGTTTGTGCAATATTTAGTGCCTAGTCGTGGACCGTATTCTGTGCAAACATTGCACCACATTCCCCAAGGATCATTTTCATCCAAAGTAAGATTCTTTGATCTATCTTTAGTTGCTTTATCATCATTTTTCACAAACTTCCAGTCTTCACGAAGATGTCTCTTCCACTGCTTTTGTCAAGTTGCAGTCTTCTCTGTTAGAATTTCAGGAATTGGTCTGCTCAGGCATCAGCCTGTTGCGAAGGATCATCAATGCTTTCTTCATTTACAGATTGTGGTAGTTGATTCTACTGTAGAGGTTACAGACCTACATAAAAAATTTAAAAGATGTAAATCAAACTGTTGGAACATATACATTAGATTGGGTTAAATTTTAATTCTGACAAATTTTTATATTGGGTTTGAATCTCATTAACTGAAAATACTCTTTAATCAGCTTCTTTTACCCTGATCTTTCTTTAACAGTATGAAGTAACTACACAGCATACATTTGGTTTGGATAGGAGTACCCAATTATGAAGACAGTTATCTAAAAATAAAGGGCTTTATTTGAGATATTTCTTGGACCAATGAATAAATAAATGACATAAAACGGCGGGGAGTTCCGTCGCTCGGTTCCTGTGATTCGGGTAAATGTACTAATTGCGTGAAAAATACCAATTGCAACCTAACATTGATTCAGCCTTTTACTGATTCAGGCAGCGTACATCGAATATGATCGGAACAGTCGCAAAGCGATGAGAGAGGGGTCTCTTCTTGTCGTTTCTCTTATAGAAAATTTTGAAGATATATAATAAAAAATATCATAAATAAATTTTTTAACGATAACTCAGAAAACATCTGTCACTAACATTAACTAACGATTTTTTCATCAGCAAAATCATCGTAAAAATACGTCTACAAAAAAAAAATCGCAAGTTGCGTCGGGCTAACGGAAATCATCGTAAACATGCGTCTACGATAAAAATCGTAAGTGGCGTGGCGCTAACGGAAAAGTAACAAAAAATCAGTACGAATTTCATTGGATTTACTGATTCCTCCCCCCTCCCCCTCTATTTTTCCTGATTTTTTCAACCCGGAATTTAAATTGACGTATTTTTACTCTCTCCCTAATTTCTTGCGAACGTAAGCTTGAAATTGTCACGTGAGAGTAAAATTGAAGTCAGTCTTTAGATTATTTTTGTTATTGCTTGAAAAAAATAGTAATAATAATTATAAAACAAACTTACCTTTTTGAGAAAAACGATGTTATTTTGGAGCATTCCTCTCGCAGTCTTTTTTTTACCACCCCTAGAATTTGGCACTCCATTCTTTTCCATTCCGGCTTTGCTTTCACGTTAGTAAACGCGCACGAATACTCATTGAACAAATGAAACGAAAATCCACTTGAAAATGCTTGTCAAGACATATCAGAAAACAGAATACGTGATTGGTTTAAAGTAACGTCACCATACTGGGAAGAGTAGAAAGTGAACTATGGGGGACCGAGGGTGGGGTAGGAATGTGGGTTGTACTCATTCTCTGCCGAAAGTGTCATAAATTTGGAGGGGCCGGTAGGGAGGAAATACAAAAGAGCGGAAGCTGGGCGATTAGTTGACGAATTTTGCTTGCTCCAGAAGGCGCTCTTTGGGCTATCACAGAGTTTGGCCGGCAGCCACGATTTCGTTAATCGCCCGTTTTTCAAGTTTAATCCCCACGTGGCGACCGGGAATTTTAGCTTTAAGTGAGTAGTGTGATCTTTATGAGATCTCTGAGTAAGCGTTCTTTGCACTGTTGGGAGTCGAACCCGGATTAACGGCGTACTAGGCGAACGCGTTACCACACTGCGCCACCGCAGGGCAATATGACAAATGAAAAATTTGTAGTTCCAGAATAACATAACCACATTTGTTTGTTAAGAAATGAAACTTCTAAACTGTAATTTTACTTTTAAAAAAATAATGTGGTTATTTGTAGAGGATTTGGCAGGATGCCAAGATTATGCATTAATACAGTGGTTATTTGTGGTAGGAGGATTTACAGGATGCTTTCAAAAGAAATAAATCCCATAAATAATAATATACTACTATTTAATATGGTCCCTGACTCATATCAATTCCTTGTGATCGACTATTGTTATAAGCAGGTTTGAGCTGCGTTACATTTTTGTTTGTCTTGCAGAAAAATTTAAATACCACTTTCGCTAAAAAGCGAAAGCCCTGAGATAAAAATTTCACAATTTTATATCAACGATCACAAGCATAAATTGGAAGAAATGACATACTGTCAGAATGGAATATTTTCAAGAAATTTGTAGGTGCCTGATGTAAAGAAAGGAGTTTTCATTTTTGCAGTTACTACAGTTTTTAAATCAAAATGAAATGAATGGAGAATTTCCTTCACTGTGCTCAATAACTGAATATGCGGCAAGTATACCTATGCATACTGCAGATTGTGAAAGGGCTTTCTCCCAAATGAACTTGATTAAAACTGACTTGCGAAATTGTTTAACAACGAACCATGCAAGCAAATTGCTAATGATAAATATTGAATGACCTGTTCGAAATAATTTTGATTTTGAAAGTGCCTACCAACTATGGTGTGTAGCAATGCCCAGAAGAATTGTACAATAATATTGTCAATTATATAATTTTGTAAAAACTAAAAATTTTTACTTATAGCCCGAAATTTTAAATATGTTATTTTGTTCAGTGTTCGCCTAAGGGACAAAATTTTCAAAAATATCGGAAGTATTTAAATTAGGGAAAGAAAAATAAAAGGAATTTTAAAAATGTTTTTTTTTTACATTTTCGCTAAAATGCTGAAAGAAAAAAAAATCTAGCTTAAACCCTTGTTATACGACACAAGGATGGCAAAGAAGATCATGTTGTGCAGGGATCAGCGGTTTTTCCCGAGGAATCGTTAATCCTTCAGGCCAATGGAACCAACCCCCAGACTACAGTGAGCAGTTAGTCATTACGCATTCTTCTTTCTTTGACATCATTTGGAATCACATCAGGGTTAACGGTACATTAGGCAAATGCATTGTCACTGTAAGGCGAGGTTCTCTACATTTCGAGAATGTAGTCGGGGAAGACTTAAGACCAAACATTTTGAAAACAGCTGCATTAGAAAAGCACTAAGAAACGTTATTAAAATTTAACATGAATAACGAAGAACAAAGCAACCTTGTTATGAAAAATTGGAAAACTCAGCTTGAAAATATTACACTAGCATTAAAAAAAAAAAAAAACACCAGCAAAGATCATGATATGATGGTATCTGCAGTTCTATTGGGATTTTTTTTAAGACAGCAAAGATCATGCTCTGATGGGATCTATAGTTTTACTGGGACTTCTTTCTAGAACAGAAAAGATCATGATATGATGGTATCTGCAGTTCTATTGGGATTTTTTTTAAGACAGCAAAGATCATGCTCTGATGGGATCTATAGTTTTACTGGGACTTCTTTCTAGAACAGAAAAGATCATGCTATGATGGGATATACGGTTTTACTGGGAAAATCTTTGTTGTCAAGAAAACAAAACTCTGGGCTATGGTGAGCAGAAAAATGACACATATGCTTTGATGCAATTAAGAATCAAACCTGTATTAATGGCACAACATAAATGTGCTACTACTATGCTACAGTAGGGCAATAAACCCATGGGCGTAATCTGGCAGGGGGGGGGACTTCACCCAATTTTTTTAGAAAAGACGCAAAATCGTAGTTTCCTATACAATTTTGAGTTTGTTTTTATACTCCCCCTCCCACAGTTTACGATATACTTAACCCCGAAGTTATACCCATGAATGGACCTATATTTTTCGAGGAAACCTAAGCCTCTTCAAGTCCAAGAAACTAACCCCTGGACCACATACAATATATATAGATACACAAATATGGTGTCTACCCAAATTCTATTTCAAACTTCCCCGACTTTTCCAGACCAAATCTTTATTAAAGTAAACAACACACAAAAAGTTACATAATCAAAACAAGTTTCAAGAAATAAAATCTGCTAACACAATCTATTTGATTTAAAGTGTGTACGACTATATATAAGGGAAAGAAAATTTGTATGATCAAATCTCCTACAGAATGGATAATTTAGTTACAAACACTTTTTTTTTAAAGTTTTAGTTATATATTCAGCAAACATTTTTTCCAGAAAAATATGTAAATCTGACAATTTTATATAAATTACATGTTTTGATACAAAAGGATACTTTTGGAAGAAATTTAGTCAAAAGTATAAATTTTTCAAAATTTTAAGTATGCAATGCGGAACGAGTAGCACAGTTCACGAAGGTTATTTCAATAAGCTATTTATGTAGGAGCGATGTGTGTATGGACATGCGAGAGCGACCTCTAGAGGATGAAGGCGGACATTTTGTTCGTCTAACGGGCGGTGGCCAGATATGTGTAGAGAACTGTCATTGAGTCATTCCATGTGAAATCACCCAATTTTATATTAAATGTTTGCTCAACCATTTTGTTAATTTTTTATATTTTCACCATAGGTGGTCTTGCTAGTGACTTGCTCAAAACTATTTTTGAAATTTTTTATCTGCCGCCATTTTGGATTTACACCCATTTTTCTTTGCAGTGGCAAGCAAAAAATGACCATTTACAAGGGTTTTGGAAAAAGGCTGATGTGCGGTTTCTATTACATTATTATTAGACAGCAAGTTCTGGTTCTCACTATCTTAAAGCAGAGATCCTGGCCTTTCAAAAAATGTATATGTATGTAAGATGTAGTTCTGGTAACTGAGACTTCAATGGGCTTAAATATAGCCCTCATAATGAGAAATTTTGCTGATTTTAAAGGTCTGTAAAATCAAAAGGGCTTGAAACTACAGAATGGAATTTTTTTTTCAAGTACTATAACTAGAAGAGTCTCCAGCCATGGTGAAAAAATCCTGAGTTGTATGTCCCTTCTAGCCGATTTTGAGCTCAGAAATTGGAAAAATTTCAAAATTTGTGAATTTCAAGGTCAAAATCAGATTCAAAAGGCCAAAAATCAGAATTTTGGGCCATGGATACTCCTACTAGTACTTAGTAAAACCTGTGAAATACAGTTTGGGAATCACACTGATGTTCATGTTAACGAGTGTCAAATGTCTCTAAAAATGATATCGTGAAAACATGATAAAAGTAGGCTTAAAATAGCCTCATTTCCATTATTTTATAATCTAAAAATTTTATGAGGATAAAAGGAATTTAAGGTAGGAATTTTGCAAATACAGAGTTATCTTTTTTAATAGAGTTATTTTTTTTAATACATATGATGTAGTGGAAAACAAAACAAACTAAAAGAATAAAAAGTAAAAACAAAATTAAAAACCAAAAGGGAAAATAAAACTAAAACCAAAAGTGAAAATGAAACTAAAGCAAAGCAGAAGTGAGAATAAAACTAAAACGAAAGATGAAAATGAAACTAAATCCAAAAGTGAAAATCAAACCAACACCAAAAATGAAACCAAAACCAAAAGTTGCAGCCAGCTTATCAGTGTGTTGTGAACTCCCAAAGAGTAAGCATGTGCACTGAAAATACTTGTGAGATTTAGTAGTTTTGAAAAATATTACGAGAATAATCATGGAATGTTCAGTAGGTTACGTTGGTGAGAGTCGTCAAAATGATTCTTATGGAAAGTCAATTATTAAGTCATTATCAGATTTAGTGATTCAGAACTTGTTCTTCTGAGGAAAAGAGTTGAACTTGAAGAAATAAATAGCATTTGTACATATCATTATAAGAAGTATACCGAAAAATACTGACACTTGTTTGGAAATTCATGTTGTGACCCATTTTCCTTACCTAAAAAAGTGACCAAAAAAACCTTGAGAGAAGTAACTGTGGAAATGTGTGAAAAATGGCACACATTAAAACTTATACCAGGTAAATCTGTTTGTTCTGCATGCCGTAAAAGACTCGTTAGCAGTAATGCAACTGATGATGATAGTTCTGGGGAAGCACTTTTCACAGCTCCTGAAATAGCTGTGGGATCTTTAAATGAAGCAGCTGGAATATTAGGAGTTTCGCTTATCATAATCAGGAAACTTAGTGATAATAAAAGCATTTGGAAGTTAAGCATACGGTAAAAAAGTTTTCTTGTGCAATTAAACAGAAACTAGGTGACTCGTTCAATGAACAGTATGTGTTGGAGATTGAAGAAAAAGATGAGGAAACGAATAGTAAAAGGCAAGATGTTGTTGAAAGGGACATAGAGTATTTAATACAGAGTCTAAAAGAAAGGATTAAAAGTTGCACATCCAATAATGAAGGAATTAAAGTCATCAAATACAGCCTGATAATAAGACTATTGTAAGCCTACTTTTATCACGTTTTCAAGTTATCATTTTAGAGATATTTGGCTGTTGTTACCATGGTAACTTTTGGTTTTAGTTTTATTTTCCCTTTTGGTTTTTAATTTTATTTTTACTTTTTATTTTTTTAGTTTGTTTTGTTTTCCACTACAGCATGTGTATTAAAAAAAATAGATAACTCTGTATTATGCAAAATTCATATCTTAAATTCTTTTTACCCTTATAAAATTTTTAGATTATAAAATAATGGAAATGAGGCCATTTTAAGCCTACTTTTATCATGTTTCCACATTATCATTTTTAGAGACATTTGACAGTCGTTAACATGAACATCAGTGTGATTCCCAAAATGAATTTCACAGGTTTTATTGAGTACTAGTAGGAGTATCTATGGCCAAAAATTCTGATTTTTGGCAGGTCCTGCTTTTGAGATATTTGACCTTGAAATTCACAAATTTTGGAACTCAAAATCGGCCGGAACGTCTTACAACCCAGGATTTTTTTTACCATGGTTGGAGACTCTTCCAATTATAGTGCTTGAAAAAAAAATTCCATTCTGTAGTTTCAAGCCCTTTTGATTTTACAGACCTTTAAAATAGACAAAATTTCTTATTATGAGAGCTATATTTAAGCTCATTAAAGTCTCAGTTACCAAAACTTCATCTTACATACATATACATTTTTGAAAGGCCAGGATCTCTACTTTAAGACAATGAAAACCAGAACATGCTATTTGTAACAGAAACCACACAGCAGCCTTTTT
>QLNU02015359.1:39891214-39901851 GCA_006491805.2 Dysdera silvatica | reverse complement strand
TGGTGGCTCTGTGTGCCAACCATTTGGCAACTGTGCTAACCCTGTAAAAGGTAATAATATCTCATATATAAAAGAAACAATTTATGATTTAATATTCCCACATTATCGGCTATGATGAGAAAATTTTCCTGTCTTTAATGGATAACTAGGTTGCTAAAGCGAATAGATTCGAATTTGTGCATTTAATTTTATGTAAAAAAAAAAAATTTCATAATTAATTGCTGTTGTGTTTTCACTAAAACACTGGGATCCTTATTTAAAAAAGTCTGTAGTTAAAATTTTTTTTTTCTACTGAGCTTACTAATCAACAAACCGAGAATTACTCCCACCATTCATGGTGGCATGATGCATGGTCAGGTTTAAAACCATAGCGATGCAAAGATAATTGAGGCAATCGACTAAAACATCGCTAATGCAAGTTGTAGACACAAATTGTTATAATGCATGAAAAAATATTGTAAGAGGTAAATATGTGCATGAGCAAGCAAAAAAAAAGTTGAGCACCACTTCTGTATAATACTATACATACATAGTATAATATTCTGGTGACCAAAAATTAGGTGGGAGTATGATAAATTATTTAATGTGGATTTTTATGAAATGTGGTGAAAGCATATTTCATAAAAATTACATGCTTGTAAAGTGGCATACAAAAATATTTACATAGGGCATTTTTTACTGGAAAATTAGCACAGAAGGGATTTGTTAAAAAGTGTGGTGTCTGAATGCGCTTCATGTGGCTGCTCATGAATAGCAATACAGCAAAACTGACAAAGATGTTCCATGCTCTTGATCATGTGTGAGTGAAATATAATGACACTAACATACCAATTATTTTTTCAGTCTTTAATTTCACCAATTGAAGACAGTATTTTGAATTTCAGCACCTAAATGTGACATTTTATTTTCATTATTTTGGATATGGTGGACACGTTCAGCTAAGGCATTGTCAAATCGAACGAGTGTTTCTATCAATTAAAAAAAAAATACTAATGTTATTACTGCCTCTAAACATTGGCGTCGACGGCATAAAAATAATGGGGGGGGACAATATGCCAGTAGAAGGCATTTTGTTTGAAATTGAAGGGAGATATGGAACCCTAACACCAATATTGGGGGGACGCCCCCACCACCACGCTAATGGCACCTGTGCTTCTAGGGGCTAAATTTACACTACTAAAAAATGAGCTACATTGGTAGTTCTTAAACTTTCACCTCCTACCTCAAAATTTCATATATGAAAAACATCTCATGCCCCCCTCCCCCTTGAAAGATCACATTGCAAAAAACATTCTATACCCTCCAGTTTGAAAATCTCTGGACTACATATTCAATTCTTCCATTCAGATTTCTACCTTTTTTTTTTTTATATATCGAATTTTCATCGAGTGCTTTTAGATTAATCCGAGATAGTCATTTCATGTCAAATCAACCAATTTTTTTTATGATTTGACACCCACCGACAGGGATTCTGATAAAACTTGGTATGTGTACTATCCCTTTGTAAGTTGGAACCCATGTGAAAATTTTCTTCCCAAGGGCTTACGGTTCCTGAGATATAAGGGGGTCAAAATTTTGAGGATTTTTGCGAACGGTACATTTTTTAGACTGCAGTTTTGTCTTTAAAAAAATTGCAGCTTCGGATCCGAAAGGCCTAGGGACTTGAAATTTTGAATATAAATGAATAAAAGTGCTGGAGTAGTGATTTCTAACTTGTAAGACTGGAAAAACGTTTAAAAAAAAATAGAAATTATGTAATATTACCAAAAGATAGATGTAAATATACTAGAGTTTTGTTTTTTTTAGTAGTAGTAGTTTACATCTTGGTCTTTCTAGTTCTGAAATAAAAAATATCTTTCTCATGGCTTGCGCAGAGATGCCAACTTGTACGGATTTTAACTCTACCTTACGGTTTTACTGTCAATACTAAGAAAGCTACAGAAAACCTCTTCAAGATCCTCGCATGCAATTTTCTACTGGCCCTTCAAACATTCGTTTTGTTTTGGTTTTTTTTAAACTGCTTTGCAGGTGGCCCATACCTTTCATGTTTGAACGCGACGCTTTCAGCTTGTTCTTTTTTTTCTCCATTATTTTTTACGTTTAGCTTTGTGTGTAAAAATTGCGAAAGGTTTGGAGACCTGGCAGGCCACTCGAGGACACCGTTGCGATAGCCGAGTATTGTCCTGCTAGTAAACAGAACCTGGCCGGCCAGATACCATGGGCAGTACCATCGGCTGCAAAACATCGTCGACGTACCTGCGAGCGGTGAGAATACCTTGTAGCACTACTAAAGGTGACCGGCTGTCCCAGGAGATCGCTCCCCAGACTGTTACACCAGGTGTAATGGCAATGTACCACTCGGTAACGATGTTGGATTCGACCGCTGACCTCCTCGTCTCCACACACGTGTATGGTGGTCATCACTATCGAGTAAAAAGGTGGATTCGTCATTAAATATGACATTCTTTCAATCATACGCTGACCAGCTTGATTGTAAACGACACCGCCTATGGTGGGGTGTGAGAGCCAAGCCCCGTAATGGTATCCCTTGATATCACTGGACCCCTACGAGTTGGCAAATAGTGTCACTTTGGTGCAGACGTGGCTGCTGTCTTGATTGTACGATCCTCTCGCCCAGTGGTGACCCGGGGATGTTCAGGGTTACTGCGACGGCTAACTGTGCCCTCTCTAAGCCACTTGTTCCAACACCGGGCAATTACCATAAGGCTTCTTCCAATATGCCGATCAATCTATTCTGTTCGACCAACAGATCCCTCTCAAAGTCAGACAACTGTAATACCGTCAGGTACGTCTGTAAGGCATCTTTCATATCAATGTGTATCTGAGCTGCCAATCCGATTGTAAATGCCCATCACCGAGTGCACCGGCCCTTTTAAATTCTACTCACGTTGCATGCCTCCACAATGCCCATTGGTGCTATAAGTTCGATCATTTGCGTAACTCACCGAGCCACATTTGCATGCTGAGTTTCGTAGTCGTGGCTCAGTTTTTTCTGGGTGGACATACACTCTATAACACAAAAAAAAATCGACACACCAAGGAGTTGTCCTATTGTAATGAAATTTCGTATGCAAATACATTTTGACCGAACATGCAAATGATTAAAATTTGGTGTCCAATGAATGAATAGCGGGAACTCCAGCGCATCGGAACTGCGCATTCAGCAAGCGTATATAAAGAGCGATTCTCAATATGTGGTCAAAATTTCTGTTGCATTTTAACTGTGAATACCTTATGTCGACTGTAACAATGCCTTGGAGACAATTTGGCAAGAAATTCCGCAGGACGCCATCCGGGATCTTTATCAGTCTATGCCACGCCGGGTGACAGCTTGCATCCAGGCCAGAGGTGGACCAACGCCTTATTGACTTCCTCCCTTTATAATGGTCAAACTCTGCAATAAATCATTCACTTGTTTTGAAATTTTAATCGTTTCTTTTCCTATGTATGTTCTTCACATCCACCAATTTTTATCGCAATCGAGCCACTCCTTGGTGCGTCTATTTTTTTGTTACAGAGTGTATTTTATTGCAACAGAGTATATATTCAACAATTCCTGTGCTCCATATGCCCCTTCATCCTGGCTAGAGGGCTACACCATCTGCTGGTGGGATACGAAGTACGAGAAGACTTTTTCTGAACTCACTTCTTTACGTCAGAACCAGGATTGACCCCCAAAGGTACGCGATGTGTGCCGCGTAGTCTCAAGAAGTTTTTGTATTTGCTGGTTTTTAGGTAACAAGGTTGTCTTTTTTTCTTGTCATTCACAAACTTAAATATGAGGAAAAAAAAGTCCTGAACACTCCTCCCTCTCCAAACCTCAAAATAATATCCTGCGTATGACCAGAATAGGAATATAAAACTGGTGTAGGTGGTAACTGCCACCTTGGGCTTGAA
The DNA here is from genome assembly GCA_006491805.2 of Dysdera silvatica. Classification (NCBI taxonomy): domain Eukaryota; kingdom Metazoa; phylum Arthropoda; class Arachnida; order Araneae; family Dysderidae; genus Dysdera; species Dysdera silvatica. Next base: position 39,897,933 of record QLNU02015359.1, on the reverse strand, counting down.
TAAATGATAACCAATCAGCGCGGTGTGACGACGTCACGAAATCCAGTAACCCCACAATTTCAATACACTTTAAATGAGACAGCACTGCATACTCTCGATAATTTTTTAAGGGACATCCCTTGTCAGAACAACACACTGAAATTCGAGAGAGTAGGGTGAAAAGAGACGAACATGACATGAACAAATTGTGCACTAGATTGGAGTTCAACGATACTTTTTCAAACCAAAGGAATTTAGTTTTGTACATCGTACGTAGAATAACTGGCAATGAATCTAACAACTATCATTTAGCGAAAAAGGTTGAAGCATTTGGTGAATCATAAGTTCAAAGACATCAAATTAAGAAGGAGTAATAATGTTCAGTCTCTTTCAACTATCAATTTGTCCCGTAAATTTCATGAAAAAGTGGTTAATGTGTACTCATTGATTTCATACCAACAAATGCTCCTGAGAAAATAAGACCTGTCTACTTACCATTGGCGTACGCAGAAAATTCCTAAGGGGGTTACAGAGCTACAACTCGCATATTCCTATGTTAAATATACATAATTTCATTGCAATGGGGGGTTACAACACCCCCCTGCGTACGCCAATGCTACTTACCTCAAATACGAAATTACACCTTACCCTTTAAAATTTATATAGTGTGTACGTTGCCGGCTAAACTAGTTTATCCTATGTGCATTAGGACAAATTGGTTTGGCCTAGGCCAATCTAGCTTGTCCTAATGCACATAGGATAAACTAGTTTGGTCTTAGGCCGCATGCGGCCCGTTGACATGTTTTATGTGGCCCCCCGGCTCACGAAAAAATGCAAATTATTTCACACAAAAATAACGTCCCTGCTCCCTTGGAGTCTGAAATCTATATATTTTATTCTGTTGTCATTTTCACACTTCGTAATAAATATCTTAAAACACTATAGAACTAAAGTAATACGCGGTCTTCCCTCAGTCGTGTTTTACTTTAGTTTTCTAGCGTATATGGGCATTAGGAGTAGTTTTATTGATTTGCAGTGCAACAGTGATTTAAAAAAAATTCATCTTAGGACTCATCAAATTCTATTCTAAATATGCTGATATGAACATCTTCCCCACTATCTGACTGCATGCTCTGAAAACGTTACTATTCTGAAGCATTTACAACTGCGCATAGGCTGAATTTATTAAGTTCACAGGGGTGGGGGGGGGTTACAGAGTTTCAACTCCTTATATCTATATGTGTATGCACACAATTTTATTGCAGTGGGAAATGCAACCCCCCACCCTGCGAAGAATTTACTGAAATTTTCTTGGAAGTAAAAGATATATGTGGTTTTTTTGGAAATTGATGTCAAAATGCCTAAAACACCTACGAGACAAACTTGCCGTTCGAACATTCATTGTGCCACTCCACTTGCTTACTATAAATCAGCTTTATTATTACTTACTTAGATTCCCTAATTATGTCGCTTGAATCAAGGTTTGCCGATCTGAATGAGATATCATTCGAAGTAACTTTAATTTGTCCCAACCTAATGAAAAATATGAAAAAAAGATGTTTTTATCAGAGTTGTAAAAGAATTGTCCCAGTTTTATGATATTGAAAATCTGGAAGCAGAAGCCAGAACTTAGTATGATTTATGGAAAAACAGACTGGTGAAAAAGTTCGTCTAAATGATCTCCTCTCCAAAAATTCATTTTTTCCTGCAGTTAAAAGGACTCTACTGAATTATACGATAATTTCGCCAACAACGTGCGCGTGGGAAGATCATTTAGCACCCTTGGGCCAGTAAAAACATCGTTGAGGAGCACAATGAGTCAAGAGCGTCTTTCACTGAAAAATGCTAGATATTATGGTGGTGGAATTAAAATTTTACATCACAATGTTATAAGCCTTCTACCTTATTTCTACAATGTTTTAAAGTGTAATTATAAATTTAATTGTATAGTTGAGTTGTAACTACCGCGTTTTCAAAAACAAATTGCTGCAAACTTTCAATTAATTTTAAATGCCATAAATATACATGTAATATTGTTTCATACACACAATGCCAATTTTTTTAACCAGCTAAAACATTTATTCATATTTTTGTAGCTTTATAAAAAATATAATGAACGGAACAAAAAAAAATTATGTAAGCCATTGATAGACCTTTTACATTTTAAAGTAAGATACTTTTTAGCTCATTACTAATTGCCAAGCAGTATCAATTATTTTTGTAGCATTTTAGTATCTTGTACATAGAGAGGTAATTTTTTTCTTAGCCCCCACTAAGATTACTCATACGGGCGCCTATGATAAGGTCACCAGTTATAGTTGATTACTATCACCTATAATTGCACAAAAATTAAATGGGAGATTTCAGCAATTATAATTTAATAACACACCTACTTACAACATGAAGCTTGGAAAACCACCGACTCAAGGTTATTCGCAACGCTAGCGAACCAGTAGATGGCGCTGCTTTTGTCTACTTTCGGCAGAGACAGTATTCGTGCTAGTTTTAAGATATGCTTTTGTTTATACCTATCACTGTTAAAATTTTATTTTTTTTTAGCAAAACGAATTTTGAGATAATTTTAAGTTTTCTGGAAATAAAATACATGGATGCCTATGCATGTAGGTATATTATTGAAGAAATATTATTTTAAGATGAAAGAACGCATATCGTTACACTTGTATTTTGTTAACAGGTATGTCTTTTAATACTTAACTATTTGCTAATTTTCACAATTTTTTTTATATCTGTAGTAACAAATTTTCCTCATATTTAAGTATTGTTCATCTATCAAACTTTATAACATGTTTAGTAAACGTAACCTAACTTTTCAGTACCGTTAATTTTAAATATATGTATAAATTAAAGTGTAGAAACTAAAACGTGCACAGATTTCCCCTTATTTTCAAAATTTGTTTCGAGGAAATATAATTAATGTGATAGTCAAACAACAATGTCAATCAATCAACGTTTATTGGCGTAGTGATACCAACGCCGATGGTATGGCGTGATTAGATGGTGAAACGTTCGAAAGAAAATAAATATTTCTGCCTTCGGTGGGACATGTTATTATTAGCTTATGTTACATAGAAAATATTTTTTTAATTAGATTAACTCTTAAGCAATTAATAATTAAACTTTTGCACATAAGAATGAGTTTGAATGCTAATGTGGACATACGGAAATGATACTGCGATTATGTTTACGATTTAAAAAAATGGTTAATGACATGTATCGGGGCAGTAGGCGTAACTATTTAAAAATTTGAGAGGGGACTTAATCCCGAAATCTCCATTTCTTACGCGACTGATTGAAACGATTTGAAGAAATTATCAATTTAATTTGCGATTTTCATTGTAATGCGTTTCCTTCATTGAGTTAAATTTATATATTAAAATCTGTCTATAACGATAATCAAGGGATCGGGAAAATATTTATCGTTATACACAAGATTGAACATGATATATAGTCTCTATCAGGTTCGCAGTTCAAAAAGTACAAGGTGGGAATTGGGCTTGAGTCCCTTCTTTCCTACGACACCGTATCTGAAACGTTTATAGAACAAAAAAACTATTAATTACTGATTCACAAGAGATGAACGGCTGTTGTTGAGGCAGGATCCAATCAAGCCAAAGTGAGGCCCAGGGCCTAGTAATTATTCGCCCCTATGTCCTCGCAACAAATTTATTCAATAAGTAAATAACAAACGCAAACTCTTGCTATATTATCCATATAATCAATCGTTTAAAGCCGTTTTCAATGACGACTAAGTTATTAAGAAAAAATTGTAATATCAATAAATTACTGTTATAATTAAATCCATATACAGTTATAATCAGATCCGCGGCCCTAGAGGGCTGCACATTAATTGGGCCCTGTGTCGAGGTGGCCATATTGAGAAAGACAATAATAAAGCAGGAAGGCATGATTCCAAAGAGCGAACTACCGTTGAGGCATAATGCAAGATGAGTCAACTCGAGAAATCATTAGGCTCTTAAACGTCATTTCCCAATAGATTGCGCTCGCGACTGCGGGCCTATTCCACGATAAAAGATAATATGCACCGTGTTTTACATAATCACAGAATATTTCATTTTAGAATTTAAACTCAACTATTAAATGTTAAATAAAATAGTTTACATGTGCTCTGTAACAAAACTAAATAGATATGTGGAATTTGAAAATCTTTTTATAAACGACTGAAATTTGATACAGTTCTTAAAAAAAAGTTCCTTAAAATGATAGAACAAATTTATTAAAGAATAGTAAAATATCAAAGTATTATGATATATTGAACACTGTTAATATTTCACTCATTGGTAATACTCCACAAACATAATACTTAGCGGGAGGGGGCGCGCTAAATTTTGAACTCACTGGGCTCCATATGACCTAAATCCGTCTCTGAATAAATATTATAGTGCTGTAATGTATATATAGATGAAAAATAAATTTAATAATTTAATTTATATATTATACAACTATTGCCTAGCTTGAGATTATTACAATTATTAAAACTGCCAAAAAATGGGACTAACAAATTTTTTATAAGAAAAGAATAATGACATTTTTCTAAAACTAACATACAAAAAGTCCAATTTTAGAATTATAAAAAAAATCCATGAAAAGAAAAAAAACCAAATAGTTTATTTTTATCACTGCATCTTTCAAAAAGTGTTTCTCACACACATACTCTTTTTGCGTAAGTATACGATCTTTACGAGCGATTGACTTCCTACATTTTTCAATTATTTTTTCGTCTTTGGAAGCTTTAAATAAAGACACAGATTGATCATCCGATTTGTAACCTGAACTCAATTCGAAACGAAACATGTTCCTCCCATTTTTTAAAGACACAATTTATGAATAAAAAAACAAACTTCAAACGTGAGGAGACATCCGAAAAAAATAAATTATAACAAATAGCAAGCAATTTAAACGTACGGATGTAACTAGAAAGTTTCGTTTCTTAGGCCCGCAGTTGGTAGCATCATCTATCGGTACATGTCAGCATGACATTTAGTGAACCAAGGCCAACTAGATTTACTATAGGCCCGCTCACGTGAATTTCAAGGGTGTCCCCACTTTCTTTTGGAGTAATTACTGGGGTTGTTCATAGGGGACGCCAAATCACAGGTACAAACATGCCATATGCTTTCATGTGTTTGCAGCAGTTAACCGAAGATTAAAAAGGGTTTCTGGGTTTTCTATAATTTTTACATGATATTTATTTGTGATAATAATGATAGTTTCTTGTTGTGTTCCATTTAGCCTATTTATATCTGCAGTATTAAGGACACAGTAAGTGTTTATTCTGTATTTTGTTTTTCGGTGACATGCTGTTCTATTATGTAGTTTGTATTTTCAAGTAAAATTATTTTGGAAAGAATTGCTATTCATGAATACCTGATTCTTTATTTTTATTATGTGATGTATTAAAAATTTGGCTTGTGTCAAAAGTTATTAGAAATCATGTATTCAATATTATACATTGTATTTAATATATACAATATTATACAATGTATAAAATATTATACATTGTGTAGTTATATCATCAGTTTATTGTAAATTCATGTGTTAATTTCATTAACATTCCATTAAAGTCTTTCCAAACAGGTGTCAAGCCTTCTAATTAATTCTTTATTTTATAATTAATTATAATAAAAATAATTAAATTATTAATTAGTTGATTTAAATTCTATATAATTCTATTTTATTAACCATTAAAATAAAGTCTGCTTTTATATGCATTTTGCAATTTAGCTTTCAGTGTAAACTATCAATTCATTATCAGTTATTAATCATGCCTGAGAAATCATTTCATCCAATAAACCGTCTTCAGTGTAAATAAAAGAGTAGAAAAAGGTATGTAAGATTTAAATTTTAGTTTAAAATTTGTTACGAAAGTTTGTCATATCACGGTAACATCAACGTCGTTGGAAAATAAAATACGATAACTTTTTGAGCAAAAAGCAATATATTTCTGTATGTAATCAGAAACTGGGCTATTAATTGGCATTTATAGTCTGTTAAATTGAGAATATTAACCCAGGTAGCAGGCGCCCTCTGTCGGAGAAAAACTGCTTGAGAGAATCGCCACTGCGAAAATTTGGGGACAGGTTTTCTGTAGCGTTAGGCTCACGTGAGCAGGCCTGTAGTAAATCTAGTTGGCCTTGAGTGAACCATTGCTGCACCGATTCTTTATAACAACTGAAAAGAGGAGTTGGCACACCTGTCTATCTTGCACCATGCGTTGAGGCAAAAAATATAGACCTAACAGGAAGGCTAGCAAACACGTAAGGCACCAGTGCCTGATAGATCGCTGCATCTTGTGCTATACAGAGAAAGCACCCCCCATAGGGGTTAGATAGTTGATGTAAGAAGGGGGAAAGCAGACATATAGGGGTTGTAGAGAATTCCCGAATGTGTGACGTCATAATCCAAACAAACAAAACACTAGAGGACGTTTTCTGCACTATTACCAAATCGTTAAAGTTAAATACCTGACTACACGAAATATAAAGTAGAAGAAATACAAAAACTTTGGCTATAAAAAACGAATGGCTAATAAGATTTAAATCTAATAACTATGATATTAGGTAAGTATTATTAAAACTGTCGAATAATCAGAAGTATAGAAATTCTCCGAAATATTTCGAATGAATAATTTTATATAACATATTTCTAATAAAGCAAATTTAAAAATTTATTTTGAACACTTGTAATAAATCAAATTTAAA
>QLNU02015359.1:39880340-39891114 GCA_006491805.2 Dysdera silvatica | reverse complement strand
TTTTAAACCTTTGGCATACTCGCCGGAAAAAACTGGTAACACTGCCTTCATTATTGGTTCCCTTCCCCCTCCACTTTTATTCAACTTAAATTTTTTTTTTTTTATTGTCATGCCATATTGTGTTTAAATATTTTATACAATACATGATTAATTCATAAATATGCAGATATATTATGCAGTCAATTACTTACTTGCAGAGAAATATTTTGAAGTCAATTACTTATTCAGAGACATATTATGCAGTCAGTTACTTATTTAAGGAGACATATGATGTAGTCAATTACTTATTTACAGAAATACATTATATAGTCCGTTACTTATTTAAAGATTTATTTTACAGTTCATATATCTTTTAATCTTTAAGATTTGGTCTCCTCCCTATAGAGTCTTTCCACCATAATTCTATTGCTGCAGTAGCATCAAAATTTTCTAATTTTACAGCAAATAATAATAATAATTCAGCATTTTACTTGTAGTGTGTTTTCTAATGTGTTTTTTTTCATTGACATGCTCTTGTCATCTAAAATGTTGCCAGCACTGCTCCAAATCCTTTCTACTTCTGCATTGCTGGGAGAAAGAGTAAGGATTATTTCTACCACTTGAGTAATAACTTGCATTGTATGGAAACTGTCAGTCTGTAGTTTCTCAAGCAATGCTGAAAGTGAAATGCTAGGCTTAAACTTCTCAAACATGGTGGTCCGCAGCTGCCGCCACTCACAAACCGCTCTTTCTTTCTGCAGTTTAAAAACTGTGCAGAATTCTTGAAGTTCTTTTTCTCCGTACTCCTTTAAGTTCTGAGCAGAGAGTGGAAAGAAAGCTGTATCCAGAATGTCAGCAGTACGAACACATATCGACTTTCCAGGCCCATCTTCCCCAAAAAAAGTCTCATAATATTTTCACTAGCACTTTTGCACAGTTCATAAACTGGAGAAACGTTGTCTGTTACATTGTTTGTGTCTTTCCGTGTACAAGACTTCTGAGCCATCAAAATAACGTCCTTGAATTTTATATTTCCTGGATCACTATCGTCGATGCTTGTAACAAATGACAGCAAATGTTCTCCTTTGCTTTTCTTCAGTTCCCCCACTGGGCCAAAATCAATTAAGTCCAACTGCAGCTTCTTTATTTGGTTGGTTGCTTGACTAATGTTGATATCTGATTTCTCTAAATACAAAGATGATTTAGAAAATAAATCTAAAAAATCTGCAAAAGCATGTAAAAAATACACAGTTCTGTATTGTAACAGACTTTGAAGCATGCCTTTCGCTGTAGCTTTTATATTGCTGGTATGTCTGTTTTCTGCAGTTATGTTTGTAAGATGCTGTACAATTTCTGGGTAATTTCTCAACAGAGCCAAAAATGAACTATATAGTGAATTCGCCCAACGAGTGTCACATATTGCCTTAAAGGTTAATATATTAATTTCGAGTACCCCAGCAGATCTATTTAGCTCTCTAGAAAGCTTTGGGCTTCCCCTGTAAAATCCATTTATAGTTCGCAGTAGCTACATTAATTTTAAAGCAGTAGAATGGTTCTTTATACTGTCTTTCAAACACAAATCAAGCAGATGGTTATAGCAGTGAATGTTAAAAGGAGATTTCATTAAGTTTACTAAACCATTGTGTTTGCCAATGTTTACAGAAGCACCATCCACTGTCATACAGACCAGCTTTTCTTCCCAGTTCTTAATGCCAGCATCATTCAAACACTTTGTGATTAAATCAGCTAAACCTGCAGAGTCAGCGTTTTCTACAGTGCATGCAAGCAGTGTGTGCAGTGTTTCTGCAATGTCATTTACAACTTTAAGGGCATTGATGAATCTTCTTAGCCCATCCCTGCAATATTTTTCCGTTTCGTTGACCCCAAATAATCCCAAGAATGTCTTTGTATGGCTGGTAACAAAATTGCCCAAGCCATTCTCATGAAAAACTAGTTTTTTTTACATCTGATCATTTCATTCCGTTTTTGTGAATTTAAGGAATGTCTTATCTTCCTGCAATACACTCTTCATTGTCATCACATCTTGCTGAGCGACAGCAAATAGTTCCACAGGATCACCTTTCTAAAACTGCCACTTCATGTTCGCTGTTTCTGTATTTCTTGATTTCTCTTTATCCAGATTTTAGTATTCCTTGTATAACTTCTGAATACAAGCTCTAGTATTCTCCTCCATCATTACAGGGATGATTGCTTTCTTTCCGAAGTTTGATGTTTCTGGACTTCGCAGCATTAGAGAGCGTTTCCTAGTTATCTCTTTGTGATGGTAGATGAAGACTAGTACCGTTTGTTATCTAGAGGGGAGCAGAGTCCCCAGAAATGAACCATTTGGAATCTTTTCAAGTAGCCAAATTCCCTTTCTAGTATTCATTTTCACAACTTGAAAAAGAGAAGAGAATTAGTACACTACAATTTCTGAAAGTAGTGGAGTGCAGACATGCTACATTACCATGGCAAAAGCAGCTGAACGAGGGTGTTTATCAGGTCATGGAAGTCAGGGAAGGGTCAAGAAATGAGTAAAAGGTCACGGAAGTCAAGAAAAGGTCATTAAATCGATATTATAAGCCACTTTTACGCCCATTTTTTAAATTTTACGCATGCATTGAAATGTAATTTTCGTACGATTTATTATTGGTTCAGCTATTTTTTGTCATAACTAGGCAATTTTTAGTGATTTTAAGTCAAGAAAAGATCAATGAAAAGTCAAGGAATTGGCTTTCTTATTTTTAGTAGACACCCTGGCTGAACCCTACAAAAAGTGTGCAACCCCTATATATTTGTCTGAAATTTGGCATACAGATCACTTACAGGAATAGAAAGAAGAACCAAGGGGATGAGCAAATTGACTTTAAAATAGCAACTTCAGAAAAACGAAACGCCCTAACGTATATTCAATGTTAGACTCGGTTAAATGCTTACAGAAGTCTTTTGTGCAAAGAAAAAATGCCATTTTTAGAAAAAAAATTAGGAGGTATCGAAGACTTGTGTGATCTCCCCTTTCTTTTCTAAAGCAACCTCCCAAGTTTGAAGAACGGTATTGAAGAAATTCATTCTCCCTACTAGTGAGAAAAGAAAAAATGGCTTTTTTTAATCAAAAGTAACTAGTGTAAATCTTTTTTAAATTAAATAAATGAGTTTCTACTGTACATAAGTCCTAATTTTTTGTTTCATAAATTCTTCTAAAATATTCATTTATAATACACTATTTCATTTTAGTAATTCATTGATTTATGTTGTGTGCTGCACTACTATACAAGCTGTTGCTGAATAGTCTGAAATTTTAGCTACTGAATTTCCCCTCTGCTTAGTATAGACTTCAATTTTCATGAATAAAAAACATCGTCATAAACAAGATTTTACTGCATATAAATATATATATAATCCTCCGTTCAATGCAGACTTTGTATCTAAAATTTTTTTTTTTTAACGTAAGAGTTTTGATTTGTAACTACAGTGTAATTGTAGATATGATCTAATTTAATATCTGAAATTCAGTTATTTCGCATAAATGTAACGTTCTTGAAGTTCGAATCGGAAATGAACACGATCATTCTTTTTTTTAGAAATGCATTCTAAAGAGTCAATTGTTTAAAAATAAACTGCATAGACTCATTCACATTAGCAAATGTATTCCTTTAATTAATTTCTCTGGCACACTTCTACCAAGCTTCCTTTAAATTGCTGGTGAAAACAGTTGTGAGCCACAGCTTATTTTATAACTTTTATTGAATTGTATTCTGTATCCTTTGTAGCTCACATTCAAAAACTTTAAAGGAAAAGAAAGAAATTAGTAAATCCAAGAGTCGCTCCAGAAGCCACAGCAAGAATGGTGAAAGAGACAGTCAGAGGAACAGCCGCAGTAAAAGCCCAAGCCGTAGTCCCAGTCATAGTGCAAGCCGCAGCCCAAGTGTTGCCAAAGGCGACGATTCAAACATAAATGACAATGTGGACAGAAGCCGCTCTGCAAGTGTTGAAAACGAAGGATGATCACTGCTGCAGATCTTGGCTTTTAAAGACACTTTAGGACATCGTACATTCTCTGTCGTTCATCATTGCTATGAAGGTTATGCCACCTTCTTTATATATGCGTTAATTTCTTGTTCTTATATTGTAATGAATGTATTTTTTTCTTCTCCCCATGATTTCTGCAGTAATAATTTTCAGTTGTAGAATTTTAATATGGTAGGAAATACACTGTTCATTATCTATGAAATTAAAAGAATTTCATAGCTACAATGTGTAAGTGGTTGGTAGGTAGTTTTTAATCGTTAAACAACATGAAATTTGTATTATGTTTGGAAATAGAGTATCTTTAACTTTTTTTTTTCCTAAACTCTTTTCAACAAAATGACTATTTGTTTGAACCTACTTTACTTCTTTATTGTTAAATGTAATTGACGACAATAAACTCATTGCAGCCATTTTAATTGTGAATTATAATTTTGCTTTTAAATTTGTCATACCTTGCAGATTAAAAATTTTCAGCTATGTTTTGCATACTCATTTGTGGAGGAGTGTTATATAAAAAGGTTATGTGTAAAAAAAAGTTATTTGAAAATGAAGCACACTGATAAAATTTTTATTATTGTCTGTAACCACAGGCGCTGTAGTAAGCTGTGTAACCTGTGGCAGTCACTTGGTCCTGTGGCGTGCTGATCCTGATCCTGCTGTTGCTGATTTTTCCGGGTTTTCCTGATCGGGATCCTGTGTTCCAGATTCTTTTTTTTTTAAAGCACTTACTTTCTCCTTTGGATATACACCCAACCCAAGCATAGATAATTCTTGCCTATTACAAGGGCATTGATTCTATTTATCCTTAAGAAGGGACATGTTTAGAAATTCTGTGAAAAATCCCCCCTTCTCAAGAAACTCGGTCTCTGTCTGCTTTTGTATTTTGCTCCATATACATATATATACACACAGGGTTCCTAGGAAAATCTGAATGCTTCTAACAAGTTTTGAACCAAGACATCTTGCGACGAAAGTTTGGTACTTATATAGTAAAATGACTATGCACTATCAGATGAGATGAACAGCAGCGCCCCTGGTGGCGAATTGAGGAAGTTAAATTTTATTTTGAAAAATAATAAAGATAGAGAAATATTTTCAATTAGGAAGTTGTAGAGCATCTTTCAGTAAGAAAAGACACACAGCTTATATGCCATATGTACACATATTGTCACAAAGTGAGGTGTTCCGGATGTTTCAATGCATAGCTTTCAGTTAATGCTTTCTAGAGCTTTAGAGGTTGGGTTGAAATTCTTAAAGAAAAGAAACCACGATCTTTCTCGTATAAGAACTTCAACTCTACTTTTAAAACCAGAAAGCATTAACTGAAAGTGATGCATCGAAATTTCCAGAACACCTAACTTTATGGCAGTATATGTATATGCTGCATGTCTTTTCTTACAAATTGAAGGATGCTCTACAACTTTCTAATTGAAAATATTTTTCTGTCTTCGTTATTTTTGGAAATAAAATTTTTAACTTCCTCAATTCGCCACCTGATAGGGCATGGTCATTTTACTATCCCGATACCTAACTTTAGTTGTAATATCTATCTTGGTTCAAAAGTTTTGGCTGCATCCGGACTTTATTAGGAACCCTGTATGTATATGTGTGTGTGTGCGTTCATTCCCACATAGTTCACACTACTCCAGGAACCCTTCCCTCCTTTTTATTTTCAAGTTGATTATTGATCATTTCCCTTGACACATTAATACAATTATCTAGAAAAATGCCTTAGGATTCCATATTAATTTTGGTTCACTATCTAGAAAAATTTAAACTGGAACAAATGGAATAAATCGTACTTATAATCTTTGTTATGCAGGATTTTATAATGCATTAAGGCAACGGGTCCCACCCTTGCTTCATTTGCGTATTAGAGATGAGCTCATGCTCATTTTTCGAGGCCCGAGCATGACACTTCAAATGTAGCTTTAATCAATTGATGTACGATCTAAATTTAAAAGTATTTTCTCAACTACCTGATTTCCTTCGAATGTTCATATATACGTATTTCTACAATCCTTGAAAACGAATCAAATAATTGTATTTCGTGGAGAATTTTGATATAGAAATGTCAATTTTCGGCTTCAGTTGCATCCGTCCCATGGACCTACCCACGCCCAAAGACAATATGAAATATACAGCCTGTCTCATCTGTATTAGTACCCCATTTCAGGCTATTTCCGTAAACTGTATCCTTCAACAAAACATTTGCAAATAATAGTTTTTTTTTTTTTTATAATCTAACTTTTAAATAAGTTAAATTTAAAAAAATAAGTGCATGTATTTAACTTATTAGTGAAAAGTAAAAACTTTTTCACTCTACCCTCTGTTAATATTTTTTCCCCATAGCTTTGAATATTCTAGGTTGAGAACCGCTGTATTAGGAGATCCCAAACATAAATAGTTCTGATACTATTAAAATACTATAGATGGTAGCCTATAATGACGTGGTGGTAACATTCGTCATGTCATGCTGCTAACATGGGTTTGTTCCCAATGATTCCTTGGTTCATTTGCCGTCCCACCTTTGTTAGGGGGTTACTTCCTCAGAAAACAGTAGGTCCTGTCACAGCATATGACATTTGCTGTTCTTGTGCATCAAACAAGTAATGAGTTGATACTTTACAGAATTTTTTTTTTTCCAAAGTCTCCAGTGCCTTTATATGATATGGAATGCATAGTGCAGAAGCTGAATTAAATGTGACGTAATTAAAACTTCTGCAGAAGAGTCACAGCATGGTGTGATACTTCCGTCGAATAGAAGAATTGTACTTTGTTGCTGCCTCAGCGTAATACCCCTGCCCCACATAAGTTTTTGTGAAAAAGATTGGGAAACTTTTATCATGGGTTAAAGATTGTGTCACACTGATTCCATGCTATTTCAGGTAATCCAAACCACCTGTCGTAAAACCTCTTTTTTTTTATTGATCAGCAATTTAAAGCAAAGGTATCAGTTTGGAATACTATGGTACAATTGTATCATATCATTCTAAATTGTAGATGAGCAGATTTTATTTTTTTTTTTGAATGGGTTCTTTGGGCTTTTTTCCATTCTTTAAGCATGATCGTCTTAAAACTTATTCGTTTGGGACAAAGATTGCCATTTTGAATCACTCGTGGTGGAGTCAAATATAATATATGGTGGAAACTCCTTCCATCGTTAAATCTGTGTCTGTCCATTCCAGTTGAAATGAGCCTTAGCTTATTTTCAATAGGGGAAAGCTAAAATATGAATGCAGTGCTTCAGGTACTCCCTATTGAAAATGGACTAAATTTTCTCAACACATAAGTGCAGACTTAGTAGCAAATGTTATCATGATGGACAAACTCCTTCATAATCACTCCTTTTGAAAGAATGAGTGGGCATTCCCCAAGTGGAATGTACTCTTATGGGTAGTTCTGTGCACTTCTTTGCTCTAAATTGATACAAATGTATTATTGTGTCAATTTGGAACAACTTGATGCAATTGTGGCATGATAGTTTTGCGGACAGTGGTCGATTGCCTGAGTTAATATAAAGCGCTGTCATTGGTTAATAAACGTTTTTTACTTTATGTCCTTACGAGAGAGAAAAATACAACGTTTCAATACATTCTTCGCATTTGAGAAATCGCAATATTTCAGTTACATGCTTCTTAATATCTGTTTCTCCCCATGTGCGATAGTGAACTGGTTAAAACTGACTATTGTAAATCAGTTTCCAATTAATATAACTGCTTTGTAAATGGGGGCTTACCCTTTTCCCCCTTCCAGAAACTATAATAATCCTCATAATATTCATGGGGCCTTGCAGTGTTAACACATTTACCTAACACTCCATTATCCCTAGTTTGTCTCCTGACAGTGCCCAAAAAATACTTATCAACTAACCATTCACTACAAATTATGAAGAAAAAAATGACCCTCATGCCATAAAACTTGCAGCTGAAACAAATATCCATCCTTCTTCCACATAACCGTTAAGAATAAATAAATTGAAATGCTGATCTTCATAAATGTGGATTTCTCTGAAGCTTCGAATGAGAGTTAGTTTGTAAACTTAGAACTCAGAATGAACTAATTTCACATTGAAGTTACTTTTAAAACATTTGCAAAAAATTTCTTTGCTCATACTTTTAATTATTTACTTAACTATGTTGTTATACATGATTTGTTATGTTAGTCTTGACTAGCTTGGTGATACTATGGAGAAAGGTAAGTAATAGTTATGATTAGCAGAAGAAACAGAAGCAAGCTGTCATCTGGCATGTATGGAAAATTGACTTCTTGCTTAAAGAAATTTAAATTAACCATTTTTAAATACATACTCATATTGTTTTGTTTCATTGGTTCTGAATAAAACATGTTTAATTTACTGTGCAGTTTGTTGGCAAATTCCAAAAATTTAAGACTTTGATAATCATATACTCCCTGTTAGAACTACAAATTCCATAGAAATCGTTAAAAACTGTTTTTCCTAATAGCTTATAAAATGTTCTTACAATCGCCATTGACTCAAATTTGCAATCAAATCAATCGAGCCATCGATGAACTTAACAATAGAGATATTCGAAATCAGCTGCCCAGTTACACTGCATATGAACATTACTGAATCACTACTGCATGCTACCTAGTACTAGTAGTGAGGTGTAATTACAAAATTTTTTGATTCGAAGAATCGAATCATTGCTAAAATAAGAGAAGCAAAGTTAGTCAACAGGTAATATTTTTAATTGGAAAGAAAGGTGGTGTCAAACGAACATAAATGATAAATTGTTCTTTACATATGAGATATTATTACCCTTTACAGGGTTAGGACAATTGCCAAATGGTTGGCACACATAGCCTTTTCGTTATGAGCAATTTACCAAAAAAAAGAAGTCTCAGTGGTTCTGTGTGGCAATCACTTGGCAATTATGGGAACCCTGTGAAGGGGAATAATATCTCATATATATATAAAAAAAAATTTATCTAATATTACCACATCATTCGCTATGATTTGAAAATATTTTTCTGTCTTTAACAGATTGCTAAAGTGAAAAGGCTTGAATTTGTGTTTTCATTAAAACGCTGTGATCCTTATTTAAAAAGTCCATTGTTTAGATTTTTTTTTTTCTACTGAGCTTACAATAACAAATCGTGGAATCAATAATATTCTTCCACCATACACAGTGGCATAATGCATAGTCAGGTTTAAAACCATAGAGATGTTCACATAATTGAGACAATCAACTAAAGCATCGCTAGTGCAGATCGCAGACACAAACTATTACGCAATGTTCATACTGGTGATTGAAAGTCTTGGACTTAACAAACATTTGGTGATTTTATTTTTTTAAAGGAGCAATTCTAACCCAAAATGCTGCCCGTGGGGAAAATCACATTGCTAGCATAGGCGTAGAATTTTCAAAACTATTGGGGCATACATAGGTGGATCGTTTATCATTTTGCCGCCCTTTCCCACCTGTTAGCCCCGCAATCAGTGGTAGGAATATAAAAATTGCCACATTCAATATACGCCAAAAACTTTTGTATTGACAATAAATGTTCTGTGTTTTTCATAAATTGAACCATAAACGTTAGACAATATTAACTTATATTGAAGTATTATTTCTTTTTGTATATAGTAAATCAAATTCAGTATATTTTACCTACATTCTATCTTAGTATATATGTTGATATAGCGATTCCCTTGGAGAAGATGGAGTTAGTTGTGAGGCAGTTTTAAAAAGAAATACGAAGTCAGTGCCGCTGATGAAGAGCAGTGGACGACTTTTTCATCAGCCGTGGGCAATTATTGGCTGAAGACCATGCTCTCGCCCTTAAAAAAGAGAATATAAAAACATAAAGAAACACATAATAAAAAATACATTCATATTTTTCATAATATGCATTCAATATTTAAGTTGTAAATAAATAAAACTTGCAGTTAGAAATTACATAATTTAACTTCTAACTGCGACAGTCTTGTGTTTTATTTATCTACTATTTTTGCGCAGAATATCACATTAATCTCAATATTTCAGTTATTGTAAAAACGATGCAAAAATTTATGTATATATGTAAATAAAATGTTTCCTTTCAGGGTGGGCTGGCAAATTCACTCTACATAAAAAGAACTAAAAGATATGTTGCCTTTTTTCCCTTAAATAGTTTGTACATAAATATTAAATTAGCAGAAAATTACACCATGATTGATATATTAAATTGAACATTTTGTTATGAAAACAATAAATGCAGTTATGACAAATTCCTGGTAAAACTGTAGGTCTCGGCGCAGCGTGACTGTTGCTGTCCTGGTGTGGTAAAAATTCTCACAAACAAAGATATAGTTAAAACAGCGATTTTCATACGGTTTCCAAGGTAATTTAAATTTGATTTATTACAAGTGTTCAAAATAAATTTTTAAATTTGCTTTATTAGAAATGTTATATAAAATTATTCATTCGAAATATTTCGGAGAATTTCTATACTTCTGATTATTCGACAGTTTTAATAATAGTTACCTAATATCATAGTTATTAGATTTAAATCTTATTAGCCATTCATTTTTTATAGCCAAAGTTTTTGTATTTCTTCTACTTTATATTTCGTATAGTCAGGTATTTAACTTTAACGATTTGGTAATAGTGCAGAAAACGTCCTCTAGTGTTTTGTTTGTTTGGATTATGACGTCACACATTCGGGAATTCTCTACAACCCCTATATGTCTGCTTTCCCCCTTCTTACATCAACTATCTAACCCCTATGGGGGGTGCTTTCTCTGTATAGCACAAGATGCAGC
>QLNU02015359.1:39865426-39880240 GCA_006491805.2 Dysdera silvatica | reverse complement strand
CAATGTTTAGAGGCAGTAATAACATTAGTAATTTTTTTTTTTAATTGATAGAAACACTCGTTCGATTTGACAATGCCTTAGCTGAACTTGTCCACCATATCCAAAATAATGAAAATAAAATGTCACATTTAGGTGCTGAAATTCAAAATACTGTCTTCAATTGGTGAAATTAAAGACTGAAAAAAATAATTGGTATGTTAGTGTCATTATATTTCACTCACACATGATCAAGAGCATGCAACATCTTTGTCAGTTTTGCTGTATTGCTATTCATGAGCGGCCACATGAAGCACATTCAGACACCACACTTTTTAACAAATCCCCCCTGTGCTAATTTTCCAGTAAAAAATGCCCTATGTAAATATTTTTGTATGCCACTTTACAAGCTTGTAATTTTTATGAAATATGCTTTCACCACATTTCATAAAAAAAAATTTTTTTTTTCTTTATTTTCATAAAAACATTTCATTAAATAATTTATCATACTCCCCCCCCCTAATTTTTGGTCACCAGAATATTATACCATGTATATATAGTATTATACAGAAGTGGTTCTCAACTTTTTTTTTTGCTTGCTCATGCACACATTTACCTCTTACAATATTTTTTCATGTATTATAACAGTTTGTGTCTACAATTTGCATTAGCGATGTTTTAGTCGATTGCCTCAATTATCTTTGCATCGCTATGGTTTTAAACCTGATTATGCATCATGCCACCACGAGTGGTGGGAGTAATTCTCGGTTTGTTGATTAGTAAGCTCAGTAGAAAAAAAAATTTTTAACTACAGACTTTTTTAAATAAGGATCCCAGTGTTTTAGTGAAAACACAACAGCAATTAATTATGAAATTTTTTTTTTTTACATAAAATTAAATGCACAAATTCGAATCTATTCGCTTTAGCAACCTAGTTATCCATTAAAGACAGGAAAATTTTCTCATCATAGCCGATAATGTGGTAATATTAGATCATAAATTGTTTCTTTTATATATGAGATATTATTACCATTCACAGGGTTAACACAATTGCCAAATGGTTGGCACACAGAGCCACCATGGCTTTTTTTTTGGTAAATTCCTCACAAAGAAAAGAATGATTGTGGCTCTATGTGCCGATCATTTGATAATTGTGCTAACCCTGTGAAGGGCAATAATATCTCATCATGTAAAAAACAGTTTACCATCTATGCTCGTTTGATGTCA
Source organism: Dysdera silvatica (assembly GCA_006491805.2). Classification (NCBI taxonomy): domain Eukaryota; kingdom Metazoa; phylum Arthropoda; class Arachnida; order Araneae; family Dysderidae; genus Dysdera; species Dysdera silvatica. Next base: position 39,879,037 of record QLNU02015359.1, on the reverse strand, counting down.
CCTTTCCTTCTGATCGTTTCCTTTCCTCTGTTTCTCTTATTTTAGCAATGACTCGATTCTTCCAATCAAAAATCTGGTAATTATGCTTTGCTATTAGAGGCAGTCACCACTCCTTCAAGTGGAAACGGCTGCAGGCTGACTCGCTTCGATTATTTTACTTTTGTTAACGATGAAGTTTCTTTCCATCGTAAAAACATTTTACTTCACTAGTATGCAGCTAGCAGGTCTATGTTTTAATCACTCAATGCATTGTTGTGGACCATAATTTACTATGATTCTCGTATAAAAGCAGCACATAGGTAGTAAGTAGATCATTTTTAATTATCATATACATACAATGAGTTAATGAAATCAAAACAAATACTTCTATAAATAAGTGCAGATTGTTTGAATTACGTTAACTCAGGATTCTACTGTATGGGCTCTATAAAACCTATATAACAATTCTATAATGGCTTTGCATGCATGTCACAAAATGTCGCTAGATCCATCTACTTACTAAATCGATAATGCTATGTGCTAGGCAATGTACAGTAGTGATTCAGTAATGTTCACATGCAGTGTCACTGGGCAGCTGATTTCGAACATATCTATTGTTAAGTTCATCGATGTCTCGATTGATTTGATTACAAATTTGAGTCAATGGCGATTGTAAGAACATTTTATAAGCTATTAGGAAAAACAGCTTTTAACGATTTCTATGGAATTTGTAGTTCTAACAGGGAGTATATGATTATCAAAGTCTTAAATTTTTGGAATTTGCCAACAAACTGAACAGTAAATTAAACACGTTTTATTCAGAACCAATGAAACAAAACAATATGAGTATGTATTTAAAAATGGTTAATTTAAATTTCTTTAACCAAGAAGTCGATTTTCCATACATGCCAGCTGACAGCTTGCTTCTGTTTCCTCTGCTAATCATAACTATTACTTACCTTTCTCCATAGTATCACCAAGCTAGTCAAGACTAACATAACAAATCATGTATAACAACATAGTTAAGGAAATAATTAAAAGTATGAGCAAAAAAAATTTTTGCAAATGTTTTAAAAGTAACTTCAATGTGAAATTAGTTTATTCAGAGTTCTAAGTTTACAAATTAACTTTCATTCAAAGCTTCAGAGAAATCCACATTTATGAAGATTAGCATTTCAATTTATTTGTTCTTAAAGGTTATGCAGGAGAGGAATGGATATTTGTTTCAGCTGCAAGTTTTATGGCACGAGGGTCATTTTTTTCTTCATAACTTGCAGTGAAGTTAGTTGATAAGAATTTTTTGGGCACTGTCAGGAGACAAACCAGGGATAATGGAGTGTTAGGCGAATGTGTTAGCAAGGCCCCATGAATATTATGATAGTTTCTGGAAAGGGGGGAAAAGGGTAAGCCCCAATTATTTATAAAACAGTTATATTAATTAGAAACTGATTTACAATAGTCAGTTTTAACCAGTTCACTATCGAACATGGGGAGAAACAGATATTAAGAAGCATGTAACTGAAATATTGCGATTTCTCAAATGCGAAGAATGTATTGAAACGTTGTATTTTTCTCTCTCGTAAGGACATAAAGTAAAAAATGTTTATTAACCAATGACAACGCTTTATATTAACTCAGGCGATCGACCACTGTCCGCAAAATTATGCCACAATTGCATCGAGTTGTTCCAAACTGACACAATAATACATATGTATCAATTTAGAGCAAAGAAGAGCACAGAACTACCCATAAGAGTACATTCCACTTAGGGAATGCTCACTCACTCTTTCAAAAGGAGTGATTACCATATGTCCCTCATGATAACATTTGCTGCGAAGTCTGCACTTATCTGTTGGGAAAACTTAGTCCCATTTTCAATAGGGGGCACCTGAAGCACTGCATTCATATTTTAGCTTTCCCCTACTGAAAATAAGCTAAGGTTCGTTCTCACCGGAATGGATAGGCACAGACTTAACAATGGAAGGAGTTCCCACTGTACATTATATTTGCCTTCACCACGAGTGATTCAAAATGGCAATCTTTGTCCAAAGCAAATAATCTTTAAGACTGAATCATGCTTAAAGAATGGAAAAAAGCCCAAAGAACCCATTCAAAACAATAATAAAATCTGCTCATCTAGAATTTGGAATGATATGATACAATTGTACCATAGTATTCCAAACTGATACCTTTGCTTTAAATTGCTGATTAAAAAAAAAAAAAAAATTACGACAGATGGTTCGGGTCACCTAAAATAGCATAGCATAGCATCAGTGTGACACAACCTTTAACCCATGATAAAAGCTTCCAATCTTTTTCACAAGAACTCATGTGGGCAGGGGTATTATGCTGAGGCAGCAACAAAGTGCAACTCTTCTTCTATTCCACGGAAGTGTCACACTATGCTGTGACTCTTCCGCAGAAGTTTTAATTACGTCACATTTAAATTCTGCGCTATGCATTCCACATTACATAAAAGCACTGGAGACCGAGCTTTTTTTTTTTTTTTTTAAAAGTATCCAATCATTATTTGTTTTATGCACAAACATATGCGACAGCAAGTCTTTCTGGGCCTGGACCTACAGTTTTCTAAGGAATCCAAATACCTGTTCTTTAGGGAAACTTCTGTAACGAAGGTGGGAGGGCAAATGACGCAAGGAACTATTAGGAAAATATCCTGGTTAGCACAGCATAAGACGAATATGTTACTGACACGTTATCATAGGTTACAATCTATAGTATGCTAATAGTACGAGAACTATTTGTTTGGGATCACCAAATGCAGCTGTTTTCAACCTAGAATACACACCAGAATATTCAGAGCTATGGGTAAAAAATAGTAACACTGAAGGGGTTGGGAGTGAAAAGGATGTTTTTACTTTTCACTAATAAATTAAATACAGTAATATTTATGCCAAATATTGAAGTATTAATGTAAAAATACATGCACTTATTGTTGCTTTTTGGTCAGATGATTTTTGAACCCTTTATTATAATCTATAACTTTTAAATAATTATTTCCAAATATTTTGCTGAAGAGTACAGTTTATGGAAATAGATTGAAATAGGGTAAACAAGAGATGACATGAGCTCTATATTTCATACTGTTTTCGGGCTTAGGAAAGCCCATGGAACAGATGTAATTGAAGCTGAAAACTGAGTATATCGAAATTCTCCACACAATACAATTATGTGATTTGTTTTCGAGGATTGTGGAAATGCCTATATTTGAAAATTCGAAGGAAATAGGGTAGTTTAGAAAATAGTTTTAAATTTACATTGTACGTCAAGGGATTAAAGTTATATTTGCAGTTTCAACCTTGTGCTCAGGCCTCAAAAAATGAGCCCAAGCTCATTTCTATTACACAAATGAAGCAAGGCTGTTGCCTTAATGTCTTAGAAGATCCCAGATAACAAAGAAATTATGCGTAAGGTTTATTTCATTTGTTCCAATCAAATTTTTCATTCAAATGAAAATTAATATGGAATCCTAAGGCATTTTTCTAGAAAATTGTATTGTGTCAAGGGAAATGATCGACAATCAATTTCAAAATAAGGGAAGGAAAGGGTTCCTGGGGTGGCAAGAGATATGTGGGAATGGGCACATATACACTCTAAAAAAAAAAAAAAATCGACGCACCAAGAAGGAGTTGTCCGATTGTAATGAAATTTCGTATGCAAAGACATTTTGACCGAACATGCAAATGATTAAAATTTGGTGTCCAATGAATGAATAGCGGGAACTCCAGCGCATCGGAACTGCGCATTCAGCAGGTGTATATAAGGAGCGATTCTCAATATGTGGTCAAAATTTCTGTTGCATTTTGACTGCGGATATCTTACGTCGACTGTAACAATGCCTCGCCGAAAGATTCGTGCTCATTACGAGCATATGTCAGAGTTTGAAAGAGGTCGTGCTATCGGATTGAAAGAGGCTGGTTGGACGAATCGAAGAATCGCTGGACATGTGGGTCGAAGCGATGCGGCGATTGGACGGTGCTGGCAAGAGTGGGTCAACAACGGCAGATGTCAGTGGTCAACCAAGGGCCACAATAGAACAAGAAGACAGAGCAGCTGTCACAGCACCGGATTCGTCGTTATCAACTATCAAAAGTGTGGCCCGCACACATGTGTCCAACATGACCCTCTGCAGATGACTGAGAGAGCGGAATTTACGCTCGCGCCGACCGTTACGCCGCTTACCTCTCACGTCCTCGTCCATCACACCGTCAAGTCCGATTACAGTGGTGCCGGGCTCGATCAACTTGGAACTGCGCTGACTGGGGACGTATAGTCTTTAGTGACGAGTCCCGTTTCCAACAGCGTCCTAACGACAACTGCAGACGTGTCTGGAGACGTCCAGGGCAGCGTGGGGATCCTGCCCTTACTATCGCACGCCACACATGCCCACAACAGGGCGTTATGGTCTGGGGTGCCATCTCCTTTGATAGCCGGACCCCTTTGGTGGTCATTTCTGGCACACTTACAGCACAGCGGTACGTAGACGACATTCTACGACCGGTTGTGTTACCGTTCCTTTTGCGACACCCTGGACTTACGTTTCAACAAGACAATGTCCGGCCGCACACGGCACGTGTTGCTATGAATTGTCTTCAAGCTTGCCCAACACTTCCTTGGCAAGCTAGGTCTCCCATAGAGCACATTTGGGACGCTATGGGAAGGCGATTGCAACCATCCCGGAATGTTGACGATTTAGCCCGACAGTTGGAGACAATTTGGCAAGAAATTCCGCAGGACACCATCCGGGATCTTTATCAGTCTATGCCACGCCGGGTGACAGCTTGCATCCAGGCCAGAGGTGGACCAACGCCTTATTGACTTCCTCCCTTTGTAACGGTCAAACTCTGCAATAAATCATTCAATTGTTCTGAAATTTTAATCGTTTCTTTTTCTATGTATGTTCTTCACATCCACCAATTTTTATCGCAATCGGACAACCCCTTCTTGGTGCGTCGATTTTTTTTGTTATAGGGTGTATATGGAATAAAATACAAAACAGATGGAGGATGAGTTTTTTAGAAGGGGGGGGGGCAGATGGGGATTGAATTATTTTCCACAGAACTTCTAAACATGTCCTGTATTAAGGATAAATGGAATCAATGCCCTTCTAATAGGTAAAAACTTTCTATTCTAGGGTTGGATTGGGTGTATATCCAAAGGAGAAAATAAGTGCTTTAAAATGAATCTGGAACACAGGATCCCGATCAGGAAAACCCGGAAAAATCAGCAACAGCAGGATCAGGATCAGCACGCCACAGGACCAAGTGACAGCCACAGGTTACACAGCTTACTACAGCGCCTGTGGTTACAGACAATAATAAAAATTTTATCAGTGTGCTTCATTTTCAAATAACTTTTTTTACACACAACCTTTTTACATAACACTCCTCCACAAATGAGTATGCAAAACATAGCCGAAAACTTTTAATCTGCAAGGTATGACGAATTTAAAAGCAAAATTATGATTCACAATTAAAATGACTGAAATGAATTTATTGTCATGAAGTACATTTAACAATAAAGAAGGGAAGTAGGCTCATGGTTAAACAAAGTCATTTTGTTGAAAAGAGTTTCCTTTCTTCTATTTCCAAATACAATACAAATTTGGATATAGTTTAACGACTGAAAAACTGCCTACCAATTACTTACACATTGTAGCTATGAAATATGCTTAATTTCATAGATAATGAACAGTGTATTTCCTAGCATGTTGAAAACCTACAACTGATAATTATTACTGAAGAAATCATGGGTAGAAAAAAAATACATTTAATACAATGTAAGAACAAGAAATTAACGCATATAGAAAGAAGGTGGCATAACCTTCATAGCAATGATGAACGACAGAGAATGTACGATGTCCTAAAGTGTCTTTAAAGCCAAAATCTGCAGAAGTGATCATCCTTCGTTTTCAATACTTGCAGAGCGACTTCTCTCCACATTGTCGTTGAAGTTTGAGTCATCGCCTTTAGCAACACTTGGGCTGCGGCTTGCACTATGACTGGGACTACGGCTTGGACTTTTACTGCGGCTGTTCCTCTGGCTATCCCTTTCACCATTCTTGCTGTGGCTTCTGGAGCGACTCTTGGATTTACTCATTTCTTTCTTTTCCTTTAAATTTTTTGAGCGTGAGCTACAAAGGATACAGAATACAGTTTAATAAAAGTTATAAAATAAGGCTTTTGATTGACTAAGTACGCGCTAAACTGTGACTCACAACTGTTTTCACCAGCAATTCATAGGAAGCTTGGTAAAAGAGTGCCAAAGAAATTAATTAAAGGAATGCATTTGCTAATGTGAATAAGTCTATGCAGTTTATTCTTTTTAAACAATTGACTCTTTAGAATGCATTCCTAAAAAAGGATGATCCTGTTCATTTCCGATTCAAACTTCAAGCACATTACATTTATGCGCAATAACTGAATTTCACACATAAAATTAGACCATATCTATAATTATATTGTAGTTATAATTCTATAATTATATTGTAGTGTATCAAAACTTGTAAATCACGTAAAAAAGAAAACTTTTAGATACAAAGTCTGCACTGAACGAAGCACAAGGATTATATATATGCAGTGAAATCTTGTTAATGCAGATCGTCACGAACTGATGTTTTTATCCATGCAAATTGAAGTCCACACTAAGCAGAGGGCAAACTTCAGTAGCTAGAATTCATGATTATTCAGCAAGAACTTCTATAGTAATGCAGTACACAATGTAAACCAATAAATAACTAAAGCGAAATAGTTTATTATAAATGAATACTTCAGAAGAATTTACAAAACAAAAAATTATAACTTACGTACAGTAAACTCATTCATTTTTACTTAATGTCCTATTTAAAAAGATTTTTGTACTTCATACTAATTATTTTTTATTAAAAAAAAGTGGAACAAAAGTGAGATTGATTATGTTCTATCCAACCACAAGAATATATTCAGTGACTGTATGGTCCTCAATCGTTTTGACGTGGGAAGTGACCATAGACTGGTGAGAGTTAAAGTTAAGTTAGACTACCACAAAGAACGCAGTAAAATGATAAACCTCTCCAAAAAAGTGAAAGCCAACAATGAGGAATTGCTTAAAAAAAGCAAAGAATTTGAACTCGCTATGTCAAATCACTTTGCATTATTACAAAATTTGGAAGACACCGATATAACAGAACAAAATGAAAAAATCATCAGCAACTTAATTGTAACAGCCGAGGCTCTAGTACCACTAACAACGAAACCTAAAGAAAGTAAAATCTCTAAAGAAACTTTAAATCTAATGGAAAAACGAAGGTCTTGGAAGAACACAGGAATAATTAATTGCTAACAAAGTGGAATATGTGGAAATTTGCAAGACGATAAGGAAACGTATCCGGGAAGAAACTCGTAAATTCAATACAAAGTTGGTACAAAAAACAATTGAAGAAAATAAAGGCATCAAAAATTCAAAATGCAGGCTAATAAATGGAAAAAAGCAAATACTTGCCTTAAAATGTAATGACGGCTCAGTATGCAGAACACGCCAGGAAATGCTTAAGAGGGTAAAAGAATTCTACACAGACCTCTATAAAAGTAACGATCAGCAAAATCTGCCGACAACTGTAGTTACAGAAGAAATGCCGGATGTTTTAGTATCAGAGGTAACGGATGCCATAAGATCAATGAAAAATGGGAAATCTACAAGAAAAGATGGCATTTCTGCTGAAATGTTAAAAGCTGGGGGTAAAACGCTTCACAAAATATTGGCAAATCTCTTCTCAAAATGTCTTAAGGAACAAAAAGTTTCTAATGCATGGAAAAATGGCGATGTTATTCTTTTGCATAAGAAAGGAGCTCAAGATGATCTTAAAAACTATCGACCAATTAGCCTTCTTCCTGTTATGTACAAAGTTTTTAGCAAAATCATTACAAAAAGAATTTGTAGAACATTAAACGATGCCCAACCTGTAGAACAAGCAGGGTTTAAAAGTGGCTTTAGTACGATTGACCACATTCAGGTACTTCAGCAAATAATAGAAAGACATAATGAATACACTTTATCATTATGCATCGCCTTCATCGGCTACGAAAAAGCTTTTGACTCAATTTTCAAACCAAATATTTTAAATGCACTACGTAACCAAGGTGTGGACCCAGCTTATGTTAACTTACTTCAGTCCATATATGATAAAGCAAAAGCGACCATATCTATAAACAGACACAAAGTTGAAATTAACCTTGAGAAAGGTATACGACAGGGAGATACAATCTCGCCCATATTCTTTTCAGCTTGCCTTGAGGAAGTTTTTCGTAAATTACACTGGGATCAAAAGGGCTTAAAAATCAACGGAGCGTATTTAAACCATCTAAGATTCGCCGACGACATCATGCTTTCTGCAAAAGATCCAAGAGAGCTACAAAGATTTATTGAAGATCTAAGAACGAAAGAAGAAACACCTGACTTAAAAATCAACTTGAATAAAAGTGTGATCATGTTTAGTAAGTTTATACACACTCAGAAAATATTTGTTTCGAGAGAAGAAATACAGCAAGCTGAAAATTATATGTACCTAGGTCAACAAATTACTATGGAAGGCGACATAAATCAAGCGATCGAACGTCATATCAAGCTTAGCTGGCAAGTATTCTACCGGCTACAAATAATTTTAAAAACAAACTCCCTATTTCTTTACAGAGGAAAGTTTTCGATCAATGCATCTTACCTGTTCTGACTTACGGTAGTGAGACATGGACATTGACTACCAAAGATATCCAAAAGTTACGAGTGGTACAAAGGAACCTGGAGCAGCAGATGCTTGGTATCACGCGACCGGATCGAAAGACCTGCAGTTAGATAAGAGATCAAACAAAAGTTTGTGATATCATTGCGAAGGTAAGAAATTTGAAATGGAAGTTGGCAGGCCATATTGCTAGAAGAACTGACAACAGATGGACCAAAAACATCCTAGAATGGATCCCACTGGACACCACACGCCCAAGGAAAAGGCCAAAAACGAGATGGGTGGATGAAATTATTAAATATATTGGACCAAAGTGGCAGCAAAAAGCACAAGACCGACTTCGTTGAAAACATGCGGAGGAGGCCTTCATCCTGCAGTGGATTGACAACGGCTGAAATGATGATATATATCAGCCGATACATATACTGAGGCATTCAAGTTGGGATTAAAAAATCGCTTTTCTGCACTGGAAGGACTTATTGAAGAAGTTGACATCTCAGAAGCAAATGAAAACATTGTTAAGACAATAATTGAAACTGCTGGGGAAATTGGTGGTGTAATATGTAAAAAGCAGAATAGCAAATTATTTGAGAAGACGAAACAGCTCAAATCAATGTGGACTGAACGTGATCCATAGGTCAAATGTCAAACTGATGATGATTGATGTGAAACTAATGTAGATTGTAAATGTCAATATCAATACTTTCCATTCTGGTGTTGATCATTCATTCTGTACATGTACCCAAGAACAGACTGGGTCACCGGCTCCCTGGGCTGGTGTGACCTTATGAGCAATAGTCGGAAATTTTCTTAGTAGCCTATGGACTCGGTCCCTCTAAAAATCCAAGGCATGTAGCCTTTGGAAGGACCCAGTCCCTCTCTGCATGTACTCCCTTAGAAATTTTTCTTGTGGTGAAATAGAGTTGATGACATTGATATTTCTTGAAATCGATGTGGATTTTCTAATTGGATTAAGTCCGGACACTATATTTATTGTTCCTTCCTGTGAAGAATTTGCGCACCTTGTTAATTTTGATTAGGAAGGTCGATTATTGTATGTTAACAATACATATGTAACTAAAACAATATTTTTTTAAAAAGATTGCTTTAGCTGGCAGACATCACAAATGTCATCAATTGTATATGAGTAGTCTAATTTTACGAAAAAATGCATTGTGGTTTTACAATCCATTGGCATGCATCTGGGATTTTTCTAATTACTATGTACTCCACAAGGATCTTTTTTTTTTTTTATTTTCAATGATATCCAATGAATGAACAATATCGGAAAGAAAAGTATTGACATTGACATCGCAATCCACATCAATATTGACAGATATTGGTTTAACATCGGGCATGTGTATTATGTGCAATCCACATAGGTTTTGGAAGAAGTCGGTTTGACATTGCATATGAGTATGGCATTCAATCCACATAGGTTTAGAAAGATATCAATCTAACATTGCGTATGCATATATTGTTCAATCGACATCATGATATATCGTGAAAAATGGGAAATCGGTATCATGATGTGTACTTTGTATCAATATTTCACTATGTACCAAAACAGGTGCGGCTTAAGGGCTGGGCGACACGGGGCCCCGTTTGGAAGAGGATGCCAAACAGAAGCCAAGTTCAAAATTTTTTTAATTGACTCAACAGTAGAAAATCTCTAAAAAGAGAAAAGTTTAGAAAAATTCCTTCAGAAGCTTTTGGCCTTTTCTTATAATGTATACGGCTCACTGTGCATCTGTGAAAATTTCCCGTTTTCGTATAGTGTGTGTGTGTGTGGGGGGGGGGGGCAAAAAGCAATCCGTGACAGGCTGCCTGGGTTTAAAATCAACCTTGAGCCGCCCCTGTACCAATACATCACCCAGTCCTACCTGGGATAACTGAATGCTAGACAAAAGAAATTACCACCGCACGGCCTCTGAATAAATAGATGATTTACTTCAATAATTATGACGAGAATCATATAACGGTACACATCATTAATTAAAATAATTGTTTACATATATATATAGTGGAAATCGTTTATAACGATGCCTGTTCTAATGACTAACTGCATATAAAGACAGAATTTTTACAAGAAGTTTGGTTTGCTATTCTACTCCATACTAAATATATCGGTTATAACGACGAAACCTGCTTTAACGACAGTGATTTTGTAGTCTACGTAGATTCTAAGTAGGGAAACTCGTATCGAATATAACGACGCGACTTGAAGCTAACTTAAAATAAATTAGTAACCAAGAAGCATTTTCAACTTTATAGCAAAATCTCATTTCGAAATGTCGATACTAAAATTATCGATTTTTTCAAAAGCAATGTTGGAGTTAGGGATAGAGTTTATACACTTGTGGATCCAGAGTACCCCCCACCCCAGTAATTTGAAACCAATTGGAATTTTACATGTATTGTAATATACGAATGAAGGTACTATGTGCTTGCCATCCCCCAAAAATTTTTAAAACACTACGGTGCTGCGTGCATATAGGCCAAGTAGGCCCTGAGCTAAGGCCTCGCCATTTTGTACCTCCACAGGGACTTTGAAGGAACCTTGTCTTATTAAAATTTAAGCGTTATTTTAATCTTGTTTATTTACCAATGACCAGGAAATTTTATTACTGCTAAATCTGAATATTGGAGATAAAGAAGAAAAAAAAAAAAGTGATTTATTTACTGGGTATCCCGAGGACCACATTCTTTAGGGGCCCAATTTATTTTTTTAGCCTTGTCCATAAAACTCTTAAACCGGCACTGTTCTGAAATCATTGGTATAATATAGTAAATATTATTTATTGCATTTTGTTTACTGCGTCAATTATATACTTTAGTATTTTCTACAATTTTTTAATACAAAAAACTAAAAGTACCATGTAGTGTGTAAAATAATTTAATATACGGTAATTAAATTCATTATAATTAAGTATATTTTTATTTAATTTTGAAACCACAAAGTTTAATACTTTTTACTATCAAAACAATTTATAGAACTCTAAGTCTTATCACTACTATAGAGTTTTATAAATTCTAAAAGATATAACGAAAGTTTATAGACAGATTTCAGGTCCCTTGGAAGTCATTATAACCGATTTTCACTGTATATATATATTATTAAAAATGACAAACAAATCCAAAGTTTGGAATACTTTAATTTATTTTAGAATATTTTGCAATTGCAAAATATTTGTTACTCGGTAAAAAAAATTACGTATTTCTAAAACAGGTTAAAAAAAAAATAAAAAAAAAAAAAAAACTGAAAACTCAATTCTTTTAATTTAACTAGATTTTTTTTACACCCTGGTTTTATGATAGATGTTCGTCTGATGATTGGCTGCATATTTATTAAAAAAAAAAAGAAAAAAAAAAGACAGATCCCTCAAAGCATTTTTCAAGTTTCGGGAACTCGTACATAAAAATTACTCCATCGACATTATACTGTTTTCGTTTAATGACAAGCAGTCATCGAATTCCATTGGAGTAGTACTGTTTTAGATACACAACAATTTGAATGCAAATATAATCATAAAAATAGACATCCAAAAACACGAGAGAAAGATTTTGTATGTGTATCCCAGATCCACAAAAACTACATTCTGAATACGTAATATGTATATCATAAATCTTAAAACCTACATAATAGACTACTGGGCTACCTGCGATCTTTGCTGTCGTAATGCCTATTACTCCTGCTTCTTGAGCGGCTCCTCGAATGACGACGACGAGAGCGTGACCTTGATCTTGAACGGGACTTCCTAAAATCATAGAAGATTTATAATTAATTTGTTTGGAAATAACAAGAAAAACTAGCGAACTTTACAGAATTCGACTGAAAGCGGTAACCAAAAAGAATAAATTTGCCACAAAGCAAATGTGTGATATACAAGAAAATATGTTAGTTGTAGCTAACAAGAAGGTCTCCATCGCAACATTAAAAAAATGAACGTACACTAATCCTAGCTGCTTTTCAAGAGTGTGCTCAATCAAGAAAAAAAAAAAGTATTTAGGGGAGTAAAAGTTTTACTTTTTAATCTTCCTTGATTCCTCCAAAATATTTTGGTTGTTTGTGGTTTTACGGCTCAAAGACTACAATGGTCATGCTGCGCCGGGACCTACTGTTTTCCAAGGAATCTGAACCAGGGTTTAAAATTACCAATCGTTAGTCGTATTTTGCATTTATAAATTTCATTTTGACGACTAAGATTTTTGACAAAGTCGTCATTTTTGGAACCTAACTTTTTCAAATTTCATTATTTATATGACGTAAATTTCGATTGCTCAATCCTTTATTTTCCCCTCTACCAATTTCAGCGATGCACGTCGCAAGATCAAAATCGTTGTTACTCTCATTAGGGTAAACTCACGGTTTGCGATCTAGTGGGACCTGGCCCATTATGGTACCTCGATTCCCGCCCATGGTGTTCCACTAGCATCTTAACGTAGCCCTCTGCCACCCTCTTTTTTTTTTTGTCTGTAAGGAAGTTGCTTTAGGAATAGTTTATGTTTAGCGATATTCCTTCCTTGGCTTCACGCTCATTTCCGATCATGAAGACTATGCAAAACGAAATCGGTAGTAAAGTTTCTTTGGGTTAAGTATTCGCATGTGCATAATATTTTAAATTGTGATCATCCGTGGTCAAATCCGAATTTATAAATGGGCATGTATCCAAGGCATTAAATTTTAGGAGGGCAAAATTGTGACGGTACAGCACACCCCGTCCCAGCAGAACATGAAACAGACCCCTCTTAAGAATTTCTGAAGAAAGGACGGATGCATGAGTAGTGGGAAAAAGGAGAAATTCAAGAGAGCAGGAAGTGAGGACACACGCCTGTCGACTGGGTCCTGTCTGTTTTTGTTGAAGCTGAAGCATTAATGAATGATTCTATCCCTGATT
>QLNU02015359.1:39842439-39864426 GCA_006491805.2 Dysdera silvatica | reverse complement strand
ATATATGATAAAGCAAAAGCAACCATATCTATAAACAGACACAAAGTTGAAATTAACCTTGAGAAAGGTATACGACAGGGAGATACAATCTCGCCCATATTCTTTTCAGCTTGCCTTGAGGAAGTTTTTCGTAAATTACACTGGGATCAAAAGGGCTTAAAAATCAACGGAGCGTATTTAAACCATCTAAGATTCTCCGACGACATCGTGTTTTCGCAAAAGATCCAGAAGAGCTCCAAAGACTCATTGAAGATCTCAGAATGAAAGGAGAAACATCTGGCTTGAAAATCAACCTGAAGAAAAGCATTTTCATGTTTAATAAGTTTATACAAACTAAGAAAATCTTTGTTTTGGGAGAAGAAATAGAGCAAGCTGAAAATTACATTTACCTTGGTCAACGAATTACAATGGAAGGCGACATAAATCAAGAGATCGAACGTCGCATCAAGCTTAGCTGGCAAGCATTCTACCGGCTACAAATAATTTTTAAAAACAAGCTCCCTATCTTCTTAAAGAGGAAAGTTTTCGATCAATGCATCCTACCTGTCTTGACCTATGGTTGTGACACATGGACATTGACTGCCAAAGGTATCCAAAAGTTACGAGTGGTACAAAGGAACATGGAGAGGTAGATGCTTGGTATCACGCGACGAGATCGAAAGACCTGTAGTTGGATAAGAGATCAAACAAAAGTTTGTGATATCATTGCTAAGGTAAAAAGTTTGAAATGGAAGCGGGCAGGCCATATTGCTAGAAGAACTGACAACAGATGGACCAAAACATCCTAGAATAGATCCCACTGGACACCACACGCCCAAGGAAAAGGCCAAAGACGAGATGGGTGGATGAAATAATTAAATATATTGGGCACAAGTGGCAGCAAAATGCACAAGATCGACTTCGTTGGAAAGATGCAGAGGAGGCCTTTATCCTGCAGCGGATTGACAACGGCTGAACTGAAATATATATATATCAGCCGATACATATACCGAGGCATTCAAGTTGGGGGGGGGGGAAAAAATTGCACTGGAAGAACTTACTGAAGAAGTTTGACACCAGAAGCAAATGAAAACATTGCTAAGACAATAATTGAAACTGCTGGGAATGGCAGTAATATGTAAAAGCAGAATAGCTGCACTATCTGAGAAGACAAAACAGCTCAACTACCGTGACTGAACGTGATCCATAGGCCAAATGTCAAACTGATGATGATTGATGTGAAACTAATGTAGATTGTAAATGTCAATATCAATACTTTCCATTCTGGTGTTGATCATTCATTCTGTACATGTACCCAAGAACAGACTGGGTCACCGGCTCCCTGGGCTGGTGTGACCTTATGAGCAATAGTCGGAAATTTTCTTAGTAGCCTATGGACTCGGTCCCTCTAAAAATCCAAGGCATGTAGCCTTTGGAAGGACCCAGTCCCTCTCTGCATGTACTCCCTTAGAAATTTTTCTTGTGGTGAAATAGAGTTGATGACATTGATATTTCTTGAAATCGATGTGGATTTTCTAATTGGATTAAGTCCGGACACTATATTTATTGTTCCTTCCTGTGAAGAATTTGCGCACCTTGTTAATTTTGATTAGGAAGGTCGATTATTGTATGTTAACAATACATATGTAACTAAAACAATATTTTTTTAAAAAGATTGCTTTAGCTGGCAGACATCACAAATGTCATCAATTGTATATGAGTAGTCTAATTTTACGAAAAAATGCATTGTGGTTTTACAATCCATTGGCATGCATCTGGGATTTTTCTAATTACTATGTACTCCACAAGGATCTTTTTTTTTTTTTATTTTCAATGATATCCAATGAATGAACAATATCGGAAAGAAAAGTATTGACATTGACATCGCAATCCACATCAATATTGACAGATATTGGTTTAACATCGGGCATGTGTATTATGTGCAATCCACATAGGTTTTGGAAGAAGTCGGTTTGACATTGCATATGAGTATGGCATTCAATCCACATAGGTTTAGAAAGATATCAATCTAACATTGCGTATGCATATATTGTTCAATCGACATCATGATATATCGTGAAAAATGGGAAATCGGTATCATGATGTGTACTTTGTATCAATATTTCACTATGTACCAAAACAGGTGCGGCTTAAGGGCTGGGCGACACGGGGCCCCGTTTGGAAGAGGATGCCAAACAGAAGCCAAGTTCAAAATTTTTTTAATTTACCCAACAGTAGAAAATCTCTCTAAAAAGGAAAAGTTTAGAAAAATTCCTTCAGAAGCTTTTGGCCTTTTCTTATAATGTATATGGCTCACTGTGCATCTGTGAAAATCTCCTGTTTTCGCATAGTGTGTGTAAAAAGCAATCCGCAGGACAGGCTGCCTGGGTTTAAAATCAACTCCTTTGAGCCAGCCCCTCTTGGGTACTCATCACACATCACCCAGTCCCACTCCGGGATAACTGAATGCTAGACAAAGAAATTACCAACAAGACGCTCCTGAATAGATGATTTATCAATAATTATATGACGAATCATATAACGGCACACATTAATTAAAATAATTGTTTACATATATATACAGTGGAAATCGTTTATAACGATGCCGGTTGTAACGACCATCTGCATATAATGACAGAATTTTTACAAGAAGTTTGGTTTGCTATTCTACTCCATATTAAATATATCGATTATAACGATGAAACCAGCTACAACGACGGTGATTTTGAAGTCTATATAGATTCTAAGTAGGGAAATCCTTATCTGATATAACAACGCAACTTGAAGCTAACTTAAAATAAATTAGTAACCAAGAAGCATTTTCAACTTTATAGCAAAATCTCATTTCGAAATGTCGATACTAAAATTATCGATTTTTTCAAAAGCAATGTTGGAGTTAGGGGTAGAGTTTATACACTTGTGGATTCAGAGTACCCCCCATCCCAGTAATTTGAAACCAATTGGAATTTTACATGTATTGTAATATACGAATGAAGGTACTATGTGCTTGCCATCCCCCAAAAATTTTTAAAACACTACGGTGCTGCGTGCATATAGGCCAAGTAGGCCCTGAGCTAAGGCCTCGCCATTTTGTACCTCCACAGGGACCTTGAAGGAGCCTTGTGTTATTAAAATTTAAGCGTTATTTTAATCTTGTTTATGAATATCCCAGAAATTTTTATTACTGCTAAATCTGAATATTGAAGATAAAGAAGAAAAAAAAAAGTTATTTATTTAATGGGTATCCCGAGGACCACATTCTTTAGGGGCCCATTCTATTTTTTTAGCCTTGTCCATAAAACTCTTAAACCGGCATTGTTCAGATAGAAATCATTGTTATAATATAGTAAATATTATCTATTGCATTTTGTTTACTGCGTCAATTATATACTTTAGTATTTTCTACAATTTTTTAATACAAAAAACTAAAAAAGTACCATGTATTAGTGTATTATAAAAAATAATTGTATACAGGTAATTAAATCATTGGGTAAATTATATTTTTCATTTAATTTTGAAACGAAAGTTTAATACTTTTACTATCAAAACGTTTATAGAACTCTAAGTGTATCACTACATAGAAGTTTTATACTTTAAAAAAGATATAACGAAAAGTTTATAACGACTGAATTTTCAGGTCCCTTAGAAGTCATTCTACTTGAAAATTTTCCTGCAAATATATATTATTAAAAAAAATGACAAACAAATCAAAGTTTAAGATGTTTTTTTTTTAATTTATTTTAAAAGATATTTTGCAATTTTTAAAAAGTATTTACTCAGTAAAAAAAAAAAAAATTACGTATTTCTAAAACAGGTTAAAAAAAAAATAAAAAAAAAAAAAAAACTGAAAACTCAATTCTTTTAATTTAACTAGATTTTTTTTACACCCTGGTTTTATGATAGATGTTCGTCTGATGATTGGCTGCATATTTATTAAAAAAAAAAAGAAAAAAAAAAGACAGATCCCTCAAAGCATTTTTCAAGTTTCGGGAACTCGTACATAAAAATTACTCCATCGACATTATACTGTTTTCGTTTAATGACAAGCAGTCATCGAATTCCATTGGAGTAGTACTGTTTTAGATACACAACAATTTGAATGCAAATATAATCATAAAAATAGACATCCAAAAACACGAGAGAAAGATTTTGTATGTGTATCCCAGATCCACAAAAACTACATTCTGAATACGTAATATGTATATCATAAATCTTAAAACCTACATAATAGACTACTGGGCTACCTGCGATCTTTGCTGTCGTAATGCCTATTACTCCTGCTTCTTGAGCGGCTCCTCGAATGACGACGACGAGAGCGTGACCTTGATCTTGAACGGGACTTCCTAAAATCATAGAAGATTTATAATTAATTTGTTTGGAAATAACAAGAAAAACTAGCGAACTTTACAGAATTCGACTGAAAGCGGTAACCAAAAAGAATAAATTTGCCACAAAGCAAATGTGTGATATACAAGAAAATATGTTAGTTGTAGCTAACAAGAAGGTCTCCATCGCAACATTAAAAAAATGAACGTACACTAATCCTAGCTGCTTTTCAAGAGTGTGCTCAATCAAGAAAAAAAAAAAGTATTTAGGGGAGTAAAAGTTTTACTTTTTAATCTTCCTTGATTCCTCCAAAATATTTTGGTTGTTTGTGGTTTTACGGCTCAAAGACTACAATGGTCATGCTGCGCCGGGACCTACTGTTTTCCGAGGAATCTGAACCAGGGTTTAAAATTACCAATCGTTAGTCGTATTTTGCACTCATAAATTTCATTTTGACGACGAAGATTTTTGACAAAGTCGTCATTTTTGGAACCTAACTTTTTCAAATTTTATTGTTTATATGATGTAAATTTTGACTGCTCAGTCCTTTATTTTTCCCCTCTGCCAATTTCAGCGATGCACGTCGCAAGATCAAAATCGTTGTTACTCTCATTAGGGTAAACTCACGGTTTGCGATCTAGTGGGACCTGGCCCATTATGGTACCTCGATTCCCGCCCATGGTGTTCCACTAGCATCTTAACGTAGCCCTCTGCCACCCTCTTTTTTTTTTTGTCTGTAAGGAAGTTCTTTAGGAATAGTTCATGTTTAGCGATATTCCTTCCTTGGCTTCACGCTCATTTCCGATCATGAAGACTATGCAAAACGAAATCGGTAGTAAAGTTTCTTTGGGTTAAGTATTCGCATGTGCATAATATTTTAAATTGTGATCATCCGTGGTCAAATCCGAATTTATAAATAGGCATGTGTAAGGCACTAAATTTTAGGAGGGCAAAATTGTGACGGTACAGCACACCCCGTCCCAGCAGAACATGAAACAGACCCCTCTTAAGAATTTCTGAAGAAAGGACGGATGCATGAGTAGTGGGAAAAAGGAGAAATTCAAGAGAGCAGGAAGTGAGGACACACGCCTGTCGACTGGGTCCTGTCTGTTTTTGTTGAAGCTGAAGCATTAATGAATGATTCTATCCCTGATTCATGGGATAGAGTAACAATATACTGATTTTTGTTGTTGCATATACTCTAGTACAAATAAAGCAGCTTATTAATTACGGTGGTGTCAGTGTCTGTGTTTCCGCGAAACCCGTAAGTTGTTTCACACTTTAGTTACCAGATGAAAAACCCTGCATCTCTCGACACGCCATGGATACGAAATGGTGCCTATAGGTACCTGGTGGCAGCAAACACCAATGCTCCGAAGAGAGTGGGATTAACGCCTTTCCAGACACGCCACAAAAATGTCAAAAGATGGCATAGGGTTGGTTTTGTTTTTTGTTTTTTTAAATTGCGGTCTATCGTTGAATTCCATCGATTTGCTTTCATCGGAAAGATGTTCATCCCCGCTCCAAATAATCGGGAATTTTTTTAACGTTATACAAAATAAATTTGTTCATAAAAATACATGTAAGTTGATTTTGGAACCCCTCCTGGTATTCCACGATTTTTTCGCAGTCCAAGACGGGTCGACGGAATTCTTATTTCTTTTATTGGAAAATTCTTAATGTATGCCCCACCCCCCCTTTTTTTAGGGGAGGGGATAATTCCGGATTTATGTATGGGCAAGTGTTCAGAGCATAAAATTTTAAAAAGTGGTGAACTATTATTTTTAAGCACAATTTTGATCCATAGAATTCCTTCGATCTGCATTCCCCTCGAAAGTGTATCTTTTTTTTTTTGTCCCAATTTGAAATTCTAAAAATTTTTGTGAAACAGCCCCTCTCCCCACGAAATAAAAATTTCATTGTCTTTTAAAATAAATTCATTTGCACAAACATAATTATTTCATTTCATAATGTAGGGTGCATAAGGTAACTATAACGCCCCTCCCTCTCAAAACACTCCGTGATTTTCCATTCCACTTGAGGAGCCGGATGGACGAAATTTTATTTGCTTTAGCATAAAATTCCTTGTAAACGCTATCTATGCTTTCCGAGGAATATTAATTTAATTTCTTGGGTGGTGGTGGGATGCAACATATAAGGTGAGACCAGATTTTAAAAAGTAAATCTTCAATAAATATTTCCTCACAGTTTGTGAAATGCCTGTTCTGTTCATTGTCATCATTACAAGTCATTATGCTATGTGTATGAAAATAATAGCATAATGCTATGTGAACAAAATGAGTACTTTTGAAATTGCACCTAAAAAAATCATTTTGGCAACTAAGGAAAAATTGTTAGGTGCCATTGACGCCTAACTTTCCATTCCTAATTTCTAGCCCTGATCCGAACCTCTGGACCTACAGTTTTCCGAGGAATCCGAACCTCTTAAGGCCTAGGGAACCAAACCCCGGACTACAGTGAGCAGTGCGATCTTTTATGAGATCTCTGAGTAAGCGTTCTTTGCACCGTTGGGTATCAAACGCGGGTTAATGGCACACTAGGCGAACACTCCACCACACTGCCCTTCAATGTATGTAGCAGAAACAAATTCTTAATGCATTTTAGGAATGCCAGAAAATGGCCACCTGCATTACCAGTATGTCCACCAGCACATAAATTCAGCAAAATACAAATCTAGAAGATTATACAATAGTCATTTTAGAACAAAATAGACTGGCATAACTGCATATCAGTCAGGGTTTTATCAATTTTGTCTGACTCCCAAAAAAACACACTCCTGCTTCGCAAAAAAAATATAACATGCATGACCTATAAAAAATTATCACAAATACGTGCAAATACCATTTGAGCATAATGATGATATCCCAAACTATATCACTACAATTCACCATAATGCACAAATTTATGGGAAATCTTTGAAGTTGATAAAAAAACAGTTGAAAAATATTAGCCAAATTCTAGACATCCTTCAATCAGATGATACAGATTTATTCTATGCTGTAGAATTATGGCTTCACTTAGCAAAAAGTTTGGAATCAGAACCTTACAAGGAAATTGTGTTGAAAAGAATGAACAAAGCTATTCAACCATTCCATTATTTAGCAAAGCAAACATAATGAACCCTAAATATAAAGGGAAGAGACTATTTCCCTAAGAAGATACAGCAGAAAACTGGTTAATCGAAAGATACCTATATACATTTACCATATACACTTACATATGTGAAATATTAGGCTACCCTCCAATAAAATATGGAACCGGAGAGGCTACACCAGAACTGTTCTCAACGATTGCGCACATGCAAAGGGGTGGAGCTAAGCTCCAAAAATTCCGGCCACACTGCAGATGTATCCCAGTAGCCAAAGGCTTGATAACTTCCTTCTCGGATGACATCATGGACTGACATTTTGTGAGTCATGAATTTTTCTTAATGTGTTGAAAAAAAAATTAATGGTGAGTCATGAAATTCGCTGAAGTTGGACTATGACAGTTAGGGATTCATTCTCTTGGGTAAATACAAATGCTTTCCTTTAATCGATGTTACAACTGTTGCATGTACAGAGACAAGTTTCATTTTTTTTACTAATGCAAGCCTTCGAATTGAAACAGGCTATACTGATGTCTACTTTAGTGGCGGGGTGTCCCGCCCCCCCACATAAGTGTTTAATATTATAACTGACTAGTAATAACTGTTTAAAGAAACAATTCTCCCTTTCCATCTTAACCCTGCTTACTTTCTTATTAATCCCGCTATGTTACACAACACACATACAACCATTCGGTCACATTCACCGTCGGCAGTTTTAACCCCAAATTGGTTGGCCGGGCTTCCCGCTTGGCAAACTATCGCACCTACAGGCCAAACATGCAAGTGGTGTGGAATAACTGCCACGCACATTTTCACTTTCTCGTTACGGCACTGAAAAGCATCATTTAAACGAGGCCTAGACCATTATCGCATCTAACACTCATATATCCTGACGAAATTAATCCTTTCGTAATTCCAGCACAGTTCTTTTCACTTTCAACCGCAATTCCACAAAAAAAGGATAACATCAACCATTCAGACATAATACAATTCACTGCAACGAATAAAATACAGATAAAACACGTGCAAAAGCACAAACCTATGTACTGACTCTAGTGACTTTCCGATTCATTTCAAGAAGAGAGAAACACTGGGGGATCTCTTCTGCACTGTTACCAAGGAATGAAATAAAGGAAATCGGGTGGTTGGTTATATTTTTATGGAGCAAGAACAAAAAGGGTCATTCTGCATCAAACGGGTCAACAAGGGAAATTGATTGTAAACTAATATCCATAAGGACAACAGGATACATATTTATCCAAAATTGGGACTACCCCGCTTAAAACGGGACATTTGGTCATCTTAGCGACAATTCTAAAAAAAAAATTGCACAATAACAAACTACACATACCTTGATCTGGATCTTGAGTAAGATCGGCGTCTACTCCGGCTCCTAGAACGAGATCTGGACCGTGATCGGCGGCGACGTCCACCACTTCTCGATCCGCGTCTGGGATCTCCTCCTGGGCGCCCATACCGTGCCATTTGTACACGGAGTTCCCTTCCGTCCAGCGTGTAGCCATCTAAGGAATCCATGGCATCTTCTGCATCCCGACTGTCGTAGAAACGCACAAATGCGAATCCGCGGCTTTCTCTCGTATAAGGGTGACGAGGGATGTAAACGTCTCCGACGTCGCCATACTTCTCAAAAACACGCTTTAAATCTTCTGGAGTGGTGCGATACGTCAAATTATCAACTTTGAGAGATGTCATGCCGTCGATGTTCGGTGCACCCCGAGTATAACTCATGCTCGTACGGACACGCGTTTGGTTTTAAATAACGAAACCAAACAATTTACTAATTCAAATAACAAATAAGAGGGGACACGCTCACACAAGAAAGAAGCAGCTAATGAAAATGGCGAATGTAGTAGAGACGTGTCGTTAATGAACGAACGGGTCTTTTGAACTATTCACAAAAATGCAACCCACGTATAGATTTATTTTTCGTGAACTACCGTTGTTCGTCATAGTCTTCAGTACTGAACTGACAGGAGGGAGCATCGGAGGGAAAAAAGGTGGGCATCCTCCATCTTGGTGATTACAAAACAAACGAATTTGACGCATGTTAACACGCTGGTGTGGTATCGTTCCTCCGCTAATTTTTTTTAAGTAGAAATAGCGAAAAAAAAAAGTATAGTTTTCTTCATGGATGACTGTTAACATATGGAAGCACGTATTTTACTCCTTTACACCATTTCATTGACTTTCAACAGTCAATACAAGACATCATCATCCATCATGACTGGTTGTGGACTGGAGGGAGTTGATGAGACTACAATCTCCACCCCGAAATTAAAAAAAAATTGCAATCTCATATTAACTTAATTTCTTTAATATATTGCAATTTCACATAGCCTTGATTTTTTGGGGGTTTTTTTTCGAAAGGAAGAGCTTTGTCCCCTCCCCCCCCCCCTTTGTACTAAATATTTGATGTTCTTAAAGTGATAATTTAATCACAAAATACTAAAACTTCTGCAATGATAAAAAAAAATATGAAAATTGACCAATTCAAAACGATTTTGAAAAAATTTATAAAAAATAAGTGGATCTGGCAAACTTTATTTTCTTTACAGTACAGTCGTACTCCGTTATAGCGAACCTCAATGGACGGAACATTTGGTTCGCTATACCCGATCCGATAAAAAAAGTATGATTTCTCAGAATATCTTAAAAAAATGATTATCATTGTTGCACCTACCAAGAGACGTGAATAATAATTCTAATTAAAAAAATATTAAGTATTAAGTACAATTATTATTATGTGACGTTAAACTTTTTTTCAGTTTCACCATGCGATAATTATACACGACTATACATTACTTAGCATAAACATCATGGTGTAGACCAGCGGTTCCCAAACTTTTGAATCCGCGACTCACTTTTTAAAATGTCGATCTTTCGCTCCCCACCTACTTCTAACCAGGGACGTATTTGAGTGATGGGCCTCCCCACCACCGAAAGAAAAATATCCTGGATGCTTGCTTGGCTTCTACAACAATTACATTTCTTTTAAGTTCATTTTCCATTTTTAAAAAATGAAAACATGCATACTTCAAAAACGTTTCGCGCTACACCAAAAATCGGCCCGCGCCCCACTGTTTGAAAAGCATTGGTTTAGGCCCTTCCCTCGAAATACAGTACTTCCCTGTAAAATGCACATTTACAATTACGAATGATCATTTTTGGTACAGAAAATTAAAATTGATAGGTAAAAGAACAGGTGCCATAACGTAAAGGTATTTATTGCTGTCATAATAATCTAGCAAAATAATCCTCTGTCAATGGCTATGGGGTGCTTTTGGGGGTTGTAATCCATTGAAATGAAATTTTGTATATTTAACATAGGAAAATGTGAGTTATAGCTCTATAACCCCTCCCCCAGTTGAGCCTATTATAAACTTTCTACCCCCCCGAATTTTTTTTTTCAGTCGCAGACATTGATAAAGTTCATTGTATTTTATTTTAATACGTCTGGAGGTTCGCTATATCCGTATAAAATAGCGTTATAGGTAGAGGAAATTGGACGGGATTAAAAAATTGATTACATACGAGAGTTCGTTATAAGCCGGGTTCACTAAAGCTGAATTTGACGGTATATTGTTAAATGTAATTTCGCCTCTTTTTTTTGTGTGTGTGTTAATACTTTTTGTTATGTTTAAAAGTAGTCAATTCATTAAAAACAAGCTGGTCGCCGTCGTCCGGAGAACGCGGGAATCAAGTGGGGAAGAGAAGGTGGAGTAAAAGCAGTGGAACAGGTTGATAGCCATCTTGGTAATGGTAAACCGCAGAAACCTCTCCCTCCCCTGCATCCCACTATCTTCACACCCGACCCAATAATATTTACTCACTAACCACGGCGCCGTGCTCCCTCCCGTCAGTTCAATTCTCGAAAGTCATGGTTCGTAATCATCGTTCGCAGTTTGCGATCTTAGTTCGCCGTTCCCAGTTCGCGATCATCGTTCATAGGTCGTGGTCTTCGTTCGCAGATCACTGTCTTAGTTCCAGGTCACCACCAAGCAGTCAAGGATGTACCGGGGATGGAGTCCGAAGACTCATCCCTTTCCAGGCTGCTATTGGAGTTATGATTACAATATTCCATAGGCTGAGAGTGTACGCGAAGGCACCTGAAATGTCGCATTTTTCGCAAAATGCGACGAGTTGCTCGAATAGGAGAAGAAAAATTATTGCCCATCGCAAAAAGTGTGACAGCCACAGTTTATTCTCAGAGTATTTTTCAGAATATCCGTTTTGCACTTCAGCGATCTTTTCTTGTTCCTTTTCGTTTCCTCTTCAAAATTCTTAACAGCACCTGTTAAGCATTGTTGATATAAATAATTTCATTGATACGATTTTTCGAGCAACGAAAGCAACTAATATTTTTTAGCATTTTGCTACAACTTTTTTCCCATTTTAGCATTTTTGCGACAGCATGTTTTGAGCTGGCTTAAATTCTGGAGAGGACACTTGAAATATCGTATGCAGGGGTGTATCGGGAGAGGAGGTCAAGAACACACTTGGCACGATTGTAATCATTTTATATAATTATGGTTACTCAAGGTGAAGTTACGATTACACAATCTTCAAATTTTAGATTACGATTACACGCCCTCCGGCCCCATCCCAATAGGGCTCCGAAATGCAACATTTCAAGTGCCATCGCGTACACTCTCTGAATACGAAATATCAACTCAAAATTTCTATATTATTGTTATCACCTTATAGAAAAAATTAGTAAAAATTGAACAAATTTTTTTCCAGAACAAACTATTTCCCAGAGGAGAATAATTGTAAACACAAATTCGAAAGATAATATTCACTATTTTTGTTGTAATCTATTTTCCTACCTATTATGAGGTTTCAGAGAGTTATAATAATTTACCAAAGTAAGTAGGCCATATTACGGAAAAAATCATCAACTTAAACAGAATTTTTAGCCAACCTAATGCTATATAGATATCAGGCATTAAAGCAAAAAAGTTAGAAATATTGCATTATACATGTATTTACTATGAGTAACCAGTTGAAAAGAACGGGTCCCAAATATAAACGGCTCTTAAAAGACCGGTTCACAAAAATGAACTATTTTGCCCACGTTTATAACGTTGCCCGAGATAAGGGGGTGCTTCCGTAGCCGGCAACCGCTGACTGAATCGTAACCGGCAGTCAATAACTGCTCAAGCTCATAGATTTAAATTTCATAACACGGACACAGCCGACTCGGTTACTACCTACTAGGCCCGCTCACGTGAATTTTAAAGGTGTCCCCACTTTCTGTTGAAGTAATTAATAGGGTTTTTCATAGGGGGCGCCAAATAACATGTGTAAACGTGCTTTCATGTGTTTACAGTTTACCGAAGAAGATTAAAACGTTTCAGAGTTTTTTATAATTTTTAAATGGTATTTTGTCGTGTTAACAATGGCATATTGTTGTGCTCTATTTTGTAAATCGCAATCAGGAAAAAGTAATGTGTCGTTCCACGAGTTTCGAAGTAAAGAAAACCTTTGGATTATAACTATCTCACGTAAAGGTAATTTGTTTCCCTTTATAATTTTATTCTGTAGTAGCCAAGCTAAGGTGCATTAATTGTTTTAGGTTCATCCAACATCAAAGCTATATATGCACATTTAATGTTTTCATCTATTTGAAAAATATATGTTGGCTGTACATAGTTGAATAAATAATTTTTCTTGGAACTTTTGTTCTTTGGAAACATATGCTTTAAAATCTACAAATTTTAATATAATCTTGAAGGTAATGGCAACGTTCTTGAAGATTGCAAATGGAGGCAACCATTTATCTTGAATACTTACAAATTTTTGAGTCCCATTCCAGTTTGTGTTACTGTTGAACTTCGTTTAGCTTTATTTTTTTATAAAATAATTAATCAGTGTCTGCTAAATTGGAGGAGGGGGGCGTCAAATTTCAAGTTCACACCGGGCACCATATGAGCGAGATCCGTCTGTTGTTTTTAAAACTTCCTTTATTTTACAATTCAAAATATTTCATCAACACCTCTGTTGGGAGTATGGGCAGTTACCAATCCTAGCAAACATAGCCCTTCTTGTTAGAGTCGATAATTTAAAAAGTACTTATTAATCTACATTTAATCTTTTTAAGTCATAATATGTAATGAAAACAATGGCGCTCTTTTAGTATAGGGTACGGGCGATAAAACTTTGTTTCGGCAAATATTTTCTTCTACACGTTTTTTCTTACTTGGATGTTTTTGTATGACATGCTGTTTTATTACTGAAAATTATTTGATTTTGATGAGCAGTTCTACATTTTTGCAATAGCGTTATTGGACCCTCTTTAACTTCCATAAGGGTGGCAAAAAAGCCAAAGCGCAATCATACACCAAAGCGGTAACCCAACACCCAATTGAAAGACAACCTACGGAGAAGGCGGAGCTAAGACCGATAAAGGAGGCGGCAAGTACCACCCCTCATGTGAACGAGGCAGGATCTTAACAGATGTACTGGAATTAACTAACTACTCCAAGCAACTCCACTCCTATAGTATAATAACTTAGTTATAAATACGTTAGTTATAAAGTATTAATTTTTCTTACGAACTTTCTGCGTACGCCAATGGTAAGTAGACAGGTCTTATTTTCTCAGGAGCATTTGTTGGTATGAAATCAATGAGTACACATTAACCACTTTTTCATGAAATTTACGGGACAAATTGATAGTTGAAAGAGACTGAACATTATTACTCCTTCTTAATTTGATGTCTTTGAACTTATGATTCACCAAATGCTTCAACCTTTTTCGCTAAATGATAGTTGTTAGATTCATTGCCAGTTATTCTACGTACGATGTACAAAACTAAATTCCTTTGGTTTGAAAAAGTATCGTTGAACTCCAATCTAGTGCACAATTTGTTCATGTCATGTTCGTCTCTTTTCACCCTACTCTCTCGAATTTCAGTGTGTTGTTCTGACAAGGGATGTCCCTTAAAAAATTATCGAGAGTATGCAGTGCTGTCTCATTTAAAGTGTATTGAAATTGTGGGGTTACTGGATTTCGTGACGTCGTCACACCGCGCTGATTGGTTATCATTTATTCAAGCCCAAGGTGGCAGTTACCACCTACACCAGTTTTATATTCCTCTTCTGGTCATACGCAGGATATTATTTTGAGGTTTGGAGAGGGAGGAGTGTTCAGGACTTTTTTTTCCTCATATTTAAGTTTGTGAATGACAAGAAAAAAAGACAACCTTGTTACCTAAAAACCAGCAAATACAAAAACTTCTTGAGACTACGCGGCACACATCGCGTACCTTTGGGGGTCAATCCTGGTTCTGACGTAAAGAAGTGAGTTCAGAAAAAGTCTTCTCGTACTTCGTATCCCACCAGCAGATGGTGTAGCCCTAGCCAGGATGAAGGGGCATATGGAGCACAGGAATTGTTGAATATATACTCTGTTGCAATAAAATACACTCTGTAACAAAAAAATCGACGCACCAGGGAGTTGTTCGATTGCGATAAAAATTGGTGGATGTGAAGAACATATACAGGAAAAGAAACGATTAAAATTTCAGAACAGAAATTATTTATTGCAGAGTTTG
Organism: Dysdera silvatica; assembly: GCA_006491805.2. Lineage (NCBI taxonomy): Eukaryota > Metazoa > Arthropoda > Arachnida > Araneae > Dysderidae > Dysdera > Dysdera silvatica. The sequence continues at coordinate 39,849,436 of QLNU02015359.1, read as the reverse complement.
ACCGTTACAAACGGAGAAAGTCAATAAAGCGTTGGCCCACCTCTGGCCTGGATGCAAGCTGTCACACGGCGTGGCATAGACTGATAAAGATCCCAGATTGTGTCCTGCGGAATTTCTTTCCAAATTGTCTCCAAGGCATTGTTACAGTCGACATAAGGTATTCACAGTCAAAATGAAATAGAAATTTTGACCACATATTGAGAATCGCTCTTTATATACACTTCCCGAATGCGTTGTTCCGATGCGTTGGAGTTCCCGCTATTCATTCATTGGACACCAAATTTCAATCATTTGCATGTTCGGTCAAAACGTTTCTGCAGACGAAATTTCATTATAATCAGACAACTCCTTCTTGGTGTGTCGATTTTTTTTTTATTACAGAGTGTATGTCCACCCAGAAAAAACTGAGCCACGACTACGAAACTCAGCATGTAAATGTGGCTCGGTGAGTTACGCAAATGATCGAACTTAAAGCACCAATGGGCATTGTGGAGGCATGCAACGTCTGTATGAACTGCAACGTGAGTAGAATTTAAAAGGGCCGGTGCACTCGGTGATGGGCATTTACAATCGGATTGGCAGCTCAGACACACGACATTGATATGAAAGATGCCTTACAGACGTACCTGACGGTATTACAGTTGTCTGACTTTGAGAGGGATCTGTTGGTCGAACAGAATAGATTGATCGGCATATTGGAAGAAGCCTTATGGTAATTGCCCGGTGTTGGAACAAGTGGCTTAGAGAGGGCACAGTTAGCCGTCGCAGTAACCCTGAACATCCCCGGGTCACCACTGGGCGAGAGGATCGTACAATCAAGACAGCAGCCACGTCTGCACCAAAGTGACACTATTTGCCAACTCGTAGGGGTCCATTGATATCAAGGGATACCATTACGGCGCTTGCCTCTGACACCCCGCCATAGGCCGTGTCGTTTACAATCAAGCTGGTCAGCGTATGATTGAAAGAATGTCATATTTAATGACGAATCCACCTTTTTACTCGATAGTGATGACCACCATACACGTGTGTGAAGACGAGGTCAGCGGTCGAATCCAACGTTCGTTACCGAGCGGCACATAGCCATTATACCTGGTATAACAGTCTGGGGAGTGATCTCATGGGACAGCCGATCACCTTTAGTAGTGCTACAAGGTATTCTCACCGCTAGCAGATACGTCAACGATATTTTGCAGCCGGTGGTACTGCCTATTGTATCTGGCCGCCCAGGTACTGTTTACCAGTAGGACAATACTCGGCTATCGCAACGGTGTCCTCGAGTGGCCTGCCAGGTCTCCAAACCTTTCGCAATTTTTACACACAAAGCTAAACGTAAAAAATAATGGAGAAAAAAAAGAACAAGCTGAAAGCGTCGCGTTCAAACATGAAAGGTATGGGCCACCTGCAAAGCAGTTTAAAAAAAACCAAAACAAAACGAATGTTTGAAGGGCCAGTAGAAAATTGCATGCGAGGATCTTGAAGAGGTTTTCTGTAGCTTTCTTAGTATTGACAGTAAAACCGTAAGGTAGAGTTAAAATCCGTACAAGTTGGCATCTCTGCGCAAGCCATGAGAAAGATATTTTTTATTTCAGAACTAGAAAGACCAAGATGTAAACTACTACTACTAAAAAAAACAAAACTCTAGTATATTTACATCTATCTTTTGGTAATATTACATAATTTCTATTTTTTTTTAAACGTTTTTCCAGTCTTACAAGTTAGAAATCACTACTCCAGCACTTTTATTCATTTATATTCAAAATTTCAAGTCCCTAGGCCTTTCGGATCCGAAGCTGCAATTTTTTTAAAGACAAAACTGCAGTCTAAAAAATGTACCGTTCGCAAAAATCCTCAAAATTTTGACCCCCTTATATCTCAGGAACCGTAAGCCCTTGGGAAGAAAATTTTCACATGGGTTCCAACTTACAAAGGGATAGTACACATACCAAGTTTTATCAGAATCCCTGTCGGTGGGTGTCAAATCATAAAAAAAATTGGTTGATTTGACATGAAATGACTATCTCGGATTAATCTAAAAGCACTCGATGAAAATTCGATATATAAAAAAAAAAAAGGTAGAAATCTGAATGGAAGAATTGAATATGTAGTCCAGAGATTTTCAAACTGGAGGGTATAGAATGTTTTTTGCAATGTGATCTTTCAAGGGGGAGGGGGGCATGAGATGTTTTTCATATATGAAATTTTGAGGTAGGAGGTGAAAGTTTAAGAACTACCAATGTAGCTCATTTTTTAGTAGTGTAAATTTAGCCCCTAGAAGCACAGGTGCCATTAGCGTGGTGGTGGGGGCGTCCCCCCAATGTTGGTGTTAGATTTCCATATCTCCCTTCAATTTCAAACAAAATACCTTCTACTGGCATATTATCCCCCCCCAATATTTTTATGCCGTCGACGCCAATGTTTAGAGGCAGTAATAACATTAGTATTTTTTTTTTAATTGATAGAAACACTCGTTCGATTTGACAATGCCTTAGCTGAACGTGTCCACCATATCCAAAATAATGAAAATAAAATGTCACATTTAGGTGCTGAAATTCAAAATACTGTCTTCAATTGGTGAAATTAAAGACTGAAAAAATAATTGGTATGTTAGTGTCATTATATTTCACTCACACATGATCAAGAGCATGGAACATCTTTGTCAGTTTTGCTGTATTGCTATTCATGAGCAGCCACATGAAGCGCATTCAGACACCACACTTTTTAACAAATCCCTTCTGTGCTAATTTTCCAGTAAAAAATGCCCTATGTAAATATTTTTGTATGCCACTTTACAAGCATGTAATTTTTATGAAATATGCTTTCACCACATTTCATAAAATCCATTAAATAATTTATCATACCCCACCTAATTTTTGTCGCCAGAATATTATACTATGTATCTATAGTATTATATTATTTATTATAAACTGAAAATCTTAGCATCATGAATTCATTTTTTAAGAAGAAACTACAAAGAAAATGGACATGGAAACACCCCAATGGAGGAACCAGCGAAATTGACTATATACTGGCAAACAAGAAATCAATTATTGAAGATTGCAGCATACTGAACAGATTTAATACTGGAAGTGATCATCGAATGGTGAGATGTAAAATGCACTTAAATACTAAACTAGAAAGGCAGAAGCTCATTAGGAAACAAGTATGTAAGAGGGTGGATTTAAAGAAATTAAAAGAAAATACCGAGGCATTCAAGTTGGAATTAAAAAATCGCTTTTCTGCACTGGAAGGACTTATTGAAGAAGTTGACATCTCAGAAGCAAATGAAAACATTGTTAAGACAATAATTGAAACTGCTGGGGAAATTGGTGGTGTAATATGTAAAAAGCAGAATAGCAAATTATCTGAGAAGACGAAACAACTCATGAAAAGGCGAAGACTTATGAAGGTGGACAATCAAAATACCAGTCGCAAGATCGAGTATGTAGAACTTTGCAAAACTTTGCGCAAAAACATGAAAGAAGATATAAGAAAATTCAATTGTGAGTTAGTAAGGAAGGCCATTGAAAGCAACAAGAGCCTTAGGGTTGTTAAAGGGAGTTTGTCTATTGGGAAGAAACACATCATTGCATTAAAAGGAGAGGATGGCACTGTAACAAGAAATAGGGAAGAAATACTTAGAAGAGTTGAAGAATTCTACAGAAAGCTGTATGAGGGAAACAGTGGATTAAACGAAGACTCTGAGATAGTCGAAGGAACAGCTCCTAAAATCTTAAAAGAAGAAGTAGCATTTGCAATAAAAAGTATGAAGAAAGGAAGATCCCCTGGCGATGATGGCATTACATTAGATATCTTAAAAGAAGCTGGAGAACATGTAGAAGACATACTCGCAAAATTCTTTACCAAATGCCTCAACAGTGGTAACATACCAAACCAATGGGATTCTGCAACAGTAATTCTTTTGCATAAAAAAGGTGATAAAGAGGATTTAAAAAATTACCGACCAATTAGCTTGTTACCTGCTATTTATAAAATCTTCACAAAAGTGCTAACACATCGCCTGCAGAAAAAATTAGATGCAGCTCAACCAAGAGAACAAGCTGGATTTCGAAGTGGATTCAGTACAGTGGACCATATTCAAGTATTAAGAGAATTAATTGAAAGAACACATGAATATGAACTTCCATTGTGTGTTGCATTTATTGACTATGAGAAGGCCTTTGACTCTATTAAAACATCAGCAGTCATCAACTCTTTAAGATCAACAGACATTGAGGATGTGTACATTGACATGGTGAAACGTGTGTATAAAAATGCAAGTGCAAAATTTCGGTTACATAAAGATACCGAAGCTATCAAAATTGGTAAAGGTGTGAGGCAGGGAGATACCATTTCTCCAAAACTTTTTACTTCAGCTTTACAGATGATTTTTCAGCAGATAAATTGGAATAACAGGGGAATAAAAATAAATGGTGAATATTTAAATCATTTGCGGTTTGCTGATGACATTGTTATTTTTTCAACGAACCCATCAGAACTCCAAGACATGGTACAGGAGCTCTCAACTAGAAGTAAAGAAGTTGGACTCAAGATGAACCTACAAAAAACTAAGATCATGTTCAATAATTTCGTAGAGGAAACAAAAATACAAGTTGACAACATTGAGCTAGAAATTGCTGATTCATATATTTACCTTGGCCAGCTGATTTCAATGGATGGCAACATTATGAAAGAACTCAACAGACGTATTAAACTTGGCTGGAGTGCATTTGGAAGAAACAGTTTTATCCTGAAGGGGAAATTGCCTTTGTGTCTAAAAAGAAAGGTCTTCAACCAGTGTGTATTGCCAGTCCTCTCTTATGGATCAGAGACATGGAGTCTAACTGTTGGAGCAATACGAAAGTTACAGACAACACAAAGGAGCATGGAGAGGTGCATGCTTGGAATAACTAGGAGAGATCGAAAAAGGAACACTTGGGTGAGAGAGCAAACTAGAGTAGAGGACATCATTGTTAAAGTAAAAGGGCTGAAATGGCGATGGGCTGGGCATATTGCAAGAAGAACTGATCAACGTTGGACAACAGAAATTCTGAACTGGATTCCAAGAGACCACCGAAGACCTAGAAAACGTCCTCAAACTAGATGGGTGGATGAAATAAGAAAACAGGTTGGGGTGACGTGGAAGCGAATTGCTCAGGATAGACTTGTGTGGAAAGCATTTGGAGAGACCTTCATCCAGCAGTGGATAGATAATGGTTGAATATGATGATGATGATATATATATATATCAGAGGCTAGCATTGAGATTTTTGAAATTTAAAGTATCTTTAAAGAAGTTTAAAATTACGAAAAATATAGTGACGCCCTTACCATTTATTCGCTATTTCAAATTTACTTGTTTGTGAGTTTTATGAAGCAAGAACAGCAAGTGTTATGTTGTATCGGAACCTAAATTTTCCGAAAAAATCCGAATCTTTCATAATCTATAAGGAACCAATCCCTCCCCAGATAGCAAAGCCCTTGGGACAGATAGTAAAGTCCTCTGGTCTCGATGTAGGCGCGTTCCCTGCCATGTTATCTTTCCTCCTCATCACCACAAACCCTTAAAACCATATTTATTTTCCTTTTGATAAAAATATTTATTTTATCACTGCATTTTATTTTTATTAATTTTAATTTTTGCACTATTTTGTGATTTTAGTAGTTACGATCGGTATGGCGAAAAAATTATATACAAAAAATCATACAAAAAGTCTATTACGTAAGCTTAAATTGTAACGATAAAGTACCTCCCTTGTAAAGATGATAATTCCCTTGTATAAAGATAATCTCTCTCTCTCTTGCGGTGGGTTTATCCATGAATTGATAAAGTGGATATGAGTGACTTTTCGTTCTGGTTAATAATGAACGTTTTTATTTAAGAAGTGGGTGGCACTGGCATACTCAAGTGTGGGTCAATTATGGCTGTAACCCAAATTGCAATTAAATTGTGTATATTATGCATGTAAAAACACTGGCGTTGTAGTTCTAAAATCCCCCCTCCCCATTGTAAGCCTGTAACCCTCCCCTTATGAACTTTCTGGGTATGCCTATGGTGGGTGGGTGGTGTGCAAAATGGTGGTCGTCGTAGGCAGACAGTTCATAAGGGGGGGAGGGTTATAGGCTTAATGGTTACAGCGTGGGGTTACAGAGCTATAACACATATATTCCTATGTTAAATATGCAAAATTTCATTTCGATGTGAGGGGAGGGGGGAGTGTTACAATCATAATCACTTATTAAGAACCGAAGCTAATACGTTGGTTCAGAAGAAGCTATACCGAATTTCCGAGAACCTCAGTATATGTATCTTCGTACATTTTTGCGTATCAATTGCGTATCATTGCGTATCATTTTTGATATAATCAATAATCACAATTTTATAAATATGCACTTTTCTTGTGAAATTGCCTATTAGTGCCATTTGGCCATCAACGCCATATATGTAGTTAAATATGCAATCATCTTCTTTAAATTGATTACTTTATAAATTTATACTTTTAACTTTTACTTCCTCGATAATTTTATCTCAATTTCTCCAGACCAATCGCATGTTAATATAGTCTTCCATCTGCGAAAGTTTACGTAATTTTCACCCTTTAATTGACTTTATTAACTAAGCAAAAGCCTGCTACTTTCCATTGACAACCAATCAATAAACCTAATAAGGTTATCCTTAACAATTATATCATACTTTTATGGATATCGTTCACATCACGCTTTAATTAAGATTAGTAAGTGTTGGCAAATATTGAATAAGAAAATTATTATATTTAGTCTTTAAATGGTAAATCAATGACATTCGAATATGGCGGCAGGAATTTAATCAAATACCGTTCATTTGGATATATCTTATTCTCCTGTGATAAATCTGTATCTGCGTGGAATTGAATAATGCCTAAATAGACAGATTGAAGAATTTCAATGATTTGTTCAGTTGAAATGTATAATTAGATAGATTAATTTCAGCTGAGTTAACCATTGAGAGAAGGAGAAA
>QLNU02015359.1:39826019-39842339 GCA_006491805.2 Dysdera silvatica | reverse complement strand
GATAACCCTTCGAGAATTCAAACTATTTTGTTAGTCTTAACATCGTAATGTTCACATGCAGGCTTGCATAGGATTTACAAAAGGTGTAGGGATGGGGGGATTTTTATGACACTGGGAGTAGATAGAATTTTTTAACCCCATAAGGAATTTAATTATAAAGTGAATAATGCTTTTCAAGTGAAGCGAATATTACCCATAATCCCCTTGTTTATAGGCTTGACCGTATACCTTACCATAATACCGTAATAAAACCTCTTTGACTGTATACCCAAACTAACTCCTCACTATAAAGCAAATTTGTAGTTACTATATATATATAGTTTACCATACATCTTTTTAGATTACCTGCTTATTTGTTGTAATTCTGCTCGTGAGGACTTTACAGGAAAGTTCACGTATAAAATATAATATATATACACATTGTATCCTATATTCACGTGAAATAAGACGTTAAATGCATATTCATTACATTGACGGGTTGCTGAGCCATCTAACTGGAAGGAGACCCACACGCTGAACGTATGTGACGATGTGTGGAACCGGCCAGGCCAGTAACCTAGTGTCCTACCCCGCCTTCAAGTGGTGCAGGCTGAGCTTTCTATTTATGAGGCAAATTAATATTTGCTGCACGGATAGAAAGGCGGAAGGGGAGGGCTAATTCACCAACCCGTCTAGCCAGCGTGGTGAAATGATGGCTAATTCCTCCAATATGCTAATACACCAAAAACCATGGCCCCTAGTCTCCAGGTGCTGGAGTGCTCCTGATCAAGGCAGCGGTCAGCGTGGCATGAAAGCAGGGGGTGCTAAGAATCACTGGAATGGCCCAGGCTGCCGTTTGTTATTGACCTTGGCAACGTATAATGGACGATCCCTTGCTTCTGAAGCAAAACTTCAGGAATTGGAAGAAGAACTTGACAAGATCAAATGGGACATTGTAGGACTCAGTGAAGTTAGAAGAAAAGGTGAAGAGTTGGTGGAACTTAAAAGTGGACATTTGTTTTATTATAGAGGAACGGAAACTGGAAGAACAAGTGGTGTTGGCTTCTTAATCAACAAAAGAATTAAAGACTGTCTTCTGGAAGTTGAAAGTACATCAGATCGAGCAGCGAGGCTTGTTGTTCAACTAACCCAGCGATACCAACTTCAAATAGTACAGGTATATGCACCAACATCAAGCCATACCGACGAAGAGGTTGAAGAATTTTATGAAGAAATCAAAGAGTTACACACCAAAGGGAAACAACATATCAAGCTCATCATGGGGGATTTCAATGCAAGAATTGGACAACAGGAACAAGGAGAGACATCGGTTGGTAAATACGGATATGGGGAAAGGAATGAACGTGGCGATCAACTCATCGAATTTGCAGAAGCTGAAAATCTTAGCATCATGAATTCATTTTTTAAGAAGAAACCGCAAAGAAAATGGACATGGAAACACCCAAATGGGGGAACTAGTGAAATTGACTATATCCTGGCAAACAAGAAATCAATTATTGAAGATTGCAGTGTACTGAACAGATTTAATACTGGAAGTGATCATCGAATGGTGAGATGTAAAGTGCACTTAAATACTAAATTAGAACGACAGAAGCTCATTAGGAAACAAGTAAGTAAGAGGGTGGATCTAATGAAACTGAAAGTAAATACCGAGGCATTCAAGTTGGAATTAAAAAATCGCTTTTCTGCACTGGAAGGACTTATTGATGAAAGTGATATCTCAGAAGCAAATGAAAACATTGTTAAGACAATAGTTGAAACTGCTGGGGAAATTGGTGGTGTAACCTGTAAAAAGCACAATAGCAAATTATCTGAGAAGACGAAACAGCTCATGAAAAGGCGAAGAGATATGAAGGTGGACAATCGAAATACCAGTTCCAGGATTGAGTACATAGAACTTTGTAAAACTCTGCGCAAAAGCATGAAAGAAGACATAAGAAAATTCAACTGTGAGCTAGTAAGGAAAGCCATTGAAAATAACAAGAGCCTTAGGGTTGTTAAAGGAAGTTTATCTGTTGGGAAGAAACACATCATTGCATTAAAAGGAGAGGATGGCACCGTAACAAGAAATAGGGAAGAAATACTTAGAAGAGTTGAAGAATTCTACAAAAAACTATATGAAAGTAACAGTGGATTAAACGAAGACACTGAAATAGTCGAAGGAACAGCTCCTAAAATCTTAAAAGAAGAAGTTTCATTTGCAATAAAAAATATGAAGAAAGGAAGAGCCCCTGGTGATGATGGTATTACATTAGATATCCTAAAAGAAGCTGGAGAATATGTAGAAGACATACTTGCAAAATTCTTTACCAAATGTCTTAACAGCGGTAACATACCAAACCAATGGGATTCTGCAACAGTAATTCTTTTGCATAAAAAAGGTGATAAAGAGGATTTGAAAAATTACCGACCAATTAGCTTGTTACCTGCTATTTATAAAATCTTCACAAAAGTGCTAACACATCGCCTGCAGAAAAAATTAGATGCAGCTCAACCAAGAGAACAAGCTGGATTTCGAAGTGGATTCAGTACAGTGGACCATATTCAAGTATTAAGAGAATTAATTGAAAGAACACATGAATATGAACTTCCATTGTGTGTTGCATTTATTGACTATGAGAAGGCCTTTGACTCTATTAAAACATCAGCAGTCATCAACTCTTTAAGATCAACAGACATTGAGGATGTGTACATTGACATGGTGAAACGTGTGTATAAAAATGCAAGTGCAAAATTTCGGTTACATAAAGATACCAAAACTATCAAACTTGGCAAAGGGGTGAGGCAGGGAGATACCATTTCTCCAAAACTTTTTACTTCTGCTTTACAGATGATTTTTCAGCTGATAAATTGGAATAACAAGGGAATAAAAATAAATGGTGAATATTTAAATCATCTGCGGTTTGCTGATGACATTGTTATTTTTTCAACGAACCCATTAGAACTCCAAGACATGGTACAGGAGCTCTCAACTAGAAGTAGAGAAGTTGGACTCAAGATGAAGTTGCAAGAAACTAAAATCATGTTCAACAATTTCGTAAAGAAAGCAAGTATACAAGTTGACAACATTGAGCTAGAAGTTGATGATTCATATATTTACCTTGGACAACTGATTTCAATGGAAAGCAACATTATGAAAGAACTCAACAGACGTGTTAAACTTGGCTGGAGTGCATTCGGACCAAACAGTTTTATCCTGAAGGGAAAATTGCCTTTGTGTCTAAAAAGAAAGGTCTTCAACCAGTGTGTATTGCCAGTCCTCTCTTATGGATCAGAGACATGGAGTCTAACAGTTGGAGCAATACGAAAGTTACAGACAACGCAAAGGAGCATGGAGAGGTGCATGCTTGGAATAACTAGGAGAGATCGAAAAAGGAACACTTGGGTGAGAGAGCAAACTAGAGTAGAGGACATCATTGTTAAAGTAAAAGGGCTGAAATGGCGATGGGCTGGGCATATTGCAAGAAGAACTGATCAACGATGGACAACAGAAATTCTGAACTGGATTCCAAGAGACCACCGAAGACCTAGAAAACGTCCTCAAACTAGATGGGTGGATGAAATAAGAAAACAGGTTGGGGTGACGTGGAAACGAATGGCCCAGGATAGACTTGTGTGGAAAGCATTTGGAGAGACCTTCATCCAGCAGTGGATAGATAATGGTTGAATATGATGATGATATATATATATATCATCATCATCATCCTTTCAGCCGTTGTCAATCCACTGCAGGATGAAGGCTTCCTCCGCATGTTTACAACGTAGTCTATTTTGTGCTTTTTGCTGCCGCTTTGGTCCAATATGTTTAATAATTTCATCCACCCATCTCGTTTTTGGCCTTTTCCTTGGGCGTGTGGTGTCCAGTGGGATCCATTCTAGGATGTTTTTGGTCCAGCTGTTGTCAGTTCTTCTAGCAATATGGGCTGCCCACTTCCATTTCAAACTTTTTACCTTCGCAATGATATCATAAACTTTTGTTTGATCTCTTATCCAACTGCGGGTCTGTCGATATCGTCGCGCGATTCCAAGCATCTGCCGCTCCATGTTCCTTTGTACCACTCGTAAGTTTTGAATACCTTTTGCAGTTAATGTCCAAGTGTCACAACCATAGGTAAAGACAGATAGGATGAATTGATCCAAAACTTTCCTCTGTAAAGAAATAGGGAGCTTTTTTTTAAAAATTATTTGTAGCTGGTAGAATGATTGCCAGCTAAGCTCGATACGACGTTCGATCTCTTGATTTATGCCGCCTTTCATCGTCATTTGTTGACCAAGATAAATATAATTTTCAGCTTGCTGTATTTCTTCTCCCAAAATAAAGAGTTTCTTAGTTTCGACGAACTTATTAAACAAGACCATGCTTTTCTTCAGGCTGATTTTCAAGCCAGATGCTTCTCCTTTCATTCTGAGATCTTCAATGAGTCTTTGTAGCTCTTCTGGATCTTTTGCGAAAAGCACGATGTCGTCGGCGAATCTTAGATGGTTTAAATACGCTCCGTTGATTTTTAAGCCCTTTTGATCCCAGTGTAATTTACGAAAAACTTCCTCAAGGCAAGCTGAAAAGAGTATGGGCGAGATTGTATCTCCCTGTCGTATACCTTTCTCAAGGTTAATTTCAACTTTGTGTCTGTTTATAGATATAGTCGCTTTGCTTTATAAAATATGGACTGGAGTAAGCTAACATAAGCTGGGTTCACACCTTGGTTACCTAGTGCATTTAAAATATATGGTTTGAAAATTGAGTCAAAAGTTTTTCGTAGTCGATGAAGGCAATGCATAGTGGTAAAGTGTATTCATTGTGTCTTTATATTATTTGCTGAAGAACCTGAATGTGGTCAATCGTACTATAGCCACTTTTAAACTCTACTTGTTCTAGAGGTTTGGCATAGTTTAATGTTCTATAAATTCTATTTGCAGTGATTTTGCTAAAAAACTGTGTACATAACAGGAAGAAGGCTAATTGGTCGATAGTTTTTAAGAACATCTTGAGCTCCTTTCTTATGCAAAAGAATAACATCGCCATTTTTCCATGCATTAGGAATTTTTTGTTCCTTAAGACATTTTGAGAAGAGATTTGCCAATATTTTGTGAAGCGTTTTACACCCAGCTTTTAACATTTCAGCAGAAATGCCATCTTTTCCTGTGGATTTCCCATTTTTCATTGATCGTATGGCATCTGTTACCTCTGATACTAAAACATCCGGCATTTCTTCTGTAACTACAATTGTTGGCAGATTTTGCTGATCGTTACTTTTATAGAGGTCTGTGTAGAATTCTTTTACCCTCTTAAGCATTTCCTGGCGTGTTCTGCATACTGAGCCGTCATTACATTTTAAGGCAAGTATTTGCTTTTTTCCATTTATTAGCCTGCGTTTTGAATTTTTGATGCCTTTATTTTCTGCAATTGTTTTTTGTACCAACTTTGTATTGAATTTACGAGTTTGTTCCCGGATATGTTTCCTTATCGTCTTGCAAATTTCCACATATTCCACTTTGTTAGCAATTATTCCTGTGTTCTTCCAAGACCTTCGTTTTTCCATTAGATTTAAAGTTTCTTTAGAGATTTTACTTTCTTTGGGTTTCGTTGTTAGTGGTACTAGAGCCTCGGCTGTTACAATTAAATTGCTGATGATTTTTTCATTTTGTTCTGTTATATCGGTGTCTTCCAAATTTTGTAATAATGCAAAGCGATTTGACATAGCGAGTTCAAATTCTTTGCTTTTTTTAAGCAATTCCTCATTGTTGGCTTTCACTTTTTTGGAGAGGTTTATCATTTTACTGCGTTCTTTGCGGTAGTCTAACTTAACTTTAACTCTCACCAGTCTATGGTCACTTCCCACGTCAAAACGATTGAGGACCGTACAGTCACTGAATATATTTTTGTGGTTGGATAGAACATAATCAATCTCACTTTTGTTTCCTGACGGACTTTCCCATGTCCATTTCCTATTGGCTTTCTTTTTATAAAACGAATTCAAAATATAGAGGCCTTGTCTCTCTGCAAAATTAACCATCGAGTCTCCTCTTGCATCTCTATGACCGCTGCCATGTGGGCCTGTTGCACATTCACCAAAGTGGGTTTTTCCAATTCTGGCATTAAAATCACCCACTAAAATTTTGTAGTGGCAATTTTCTTTATTTTGTAGGTCTGATATATCCTCGTAGAATTCTTCGATTTCATCATCAGTGTGGCTACTAGTTGGTGCATAAGCCTGGATAACTTGGAGCTTATGTCGTTTGTTCAGTTGTATGGTGCATTATGCGATTCTATCTGAAGTACCCTCAAGTTTTATGATGGAACCTTTTAATCTCTGATTAATGAGGAAATCTACAAAACTACATTTCCCGTTTGCAGTTCCTTTTGTATATAGAAGATGGCCGGTGTCGAGTTTTACAAGATTTTCACCTTTACGTCTCGTTTTACACAGCACGATGATGTCCCACTTAATATGCTTGAGTTCTAATATTAGTTCTTGTAGGCGAGCATCCGTTTTCATTTTTCTGGTGTTGAAAGTTCCAATTTCCAAAGTGTTTTGGCAGCGTGTTCGAACCTGGTGATTCTTAGCATCCTCTGCCGTCGAGCTAGTCTTCCTGCTGCCTAAGGTAGTTGCTCCAAGGCCTCCGAGGAATGAGGGCCGTGAATTAATTTGTGTAAATATGTTGGAGGGTTAGACCGTAATCTGCCACGCTGGTCAATTGCGGGTTGGCAGATTTGGTTTGTTTTCGAAGTGCCTTCTCCTAGGTGATCACTTTTCAGAGTTTACGAGTTCACCTACCCGGGAAATACATATTTGATGGTGGTGTTATCTCACCATGTCACAGAGCCGTCGTTGGGTACATGTGATTTTTTACTTGTGCACCAGGTTCCGCCCTAGTGTCCTCCATACCCTCTCTCTGCCTCTCAATTGTCAGCGACTGCTTATTTGACAAGCATCTTTCCAGAAGCCTGCTTATTCGCAGCTACCCTACAGATATGTAGAGCTCTCCACCATCCGCAACCTGTAGACGCTACCGATAGGCTTAGCCACGGACATCTATATATATATACATACATATATATTCTGAGGCATATATGTACATTCAATGTTACAGACTTTGCTCTGACAATGCAGACAAAAGTCTTTTGTACAAAGAAAGAAAATGAGTTTTTCAGAAAAAAATGTCAGGAGTAGTGGCGGTTTTAGGCTGGAGCCGGGGGGCCATGGCCTCCCTAAATACAACCAGATTTTATTGTATTGTCTATGTGCAAAGGCGCCCCCAGCAAAGCCAGTGCACCTGGGCAGGAATTTGTGCCTCCCCAAAATTTTTTGTCTAAAACCGTTACTGGTCAGGTGATATCGAAGACAGCATGACTTTTTCCCTCAGAGTTGGTCATCTTATTATCGTCACTTTCAGGTCTGTGCATAAGGTGTTAGCGGCCCTGGGCAAAGCAGAGTTTAGCGGCCCTTAAAAACGTTTTGACTTAACACAACGAAAAACGATTGATCTGGGTTTAGCATTACAAAATAAAGTTCTCCAATCTGGTATAAAAGCTGTGGGTAAAGATAAAGAGAATATAATGAAGTTAAATTAAAAATAGGAGATAAAATTAATTAATTATTATTAATTAAATTATTACTATAATTATTAAATTATAACGAATTAATGAAAAGCTAATTCAATGAACAAAGCCGCTTTTATTATGCTATTAGAACTTACAAAGTAATTTTTCTAGCTTTTTGTGCAGCCAAGTTTCGGAAACCAGAAGTCTTTGTAGTGGTCTATGACCACTACAATAAACGTGATAATCTACGTAGGATACAGATGTTAACACATTTGACTAATAACACATGTATTTATTCTGACCACCATTTAGAAGTTGCATTATGGGAAGTATGATGACACATGCAAAATGTCAATTGACCAAATACTCTGTCAAACCTATAAGGGGCTGCTAAAAACTGATTTCTTGGTACTTACACTACACTTTTTCGGCAGCCCTAAATTTAAGCTGCCTGAGAGGCCGCCCAGCTCGCACCTGATCAGTTTATAAAGGCCTTTTTTTAGTAAGAAACTACGTTTTTGAAACAGCGTGCTTTTATTATAAATATTTGCTAAACGACATATTTATTGTGCAGTTCGGGATGCCAAAATTTGGGTAATACCAGTAGGCTAAGCAGGCAGAAGCCTAGACGAAAAAATCGCAACGAAAAGCTTGTCTCCGAGAAGTTTGCAAAGGCGACAAATTCGCGAATACTTGAGAAAATATAAATTTGAAGTAACCGCCAGGAGAGTTAAATTAAAAATTTGACAGAAGCTCCAAAATCTCTACAGTATCTGTATTTACATTTGGTAAGATTAGGCGGCAAAAAATCTTAGCTTACAGGCGGTAAAATCGTAAATCCGCCGCTACCAACGCCTACATTATATTTACCTAGCAATTGTCGTCACTACCCTATGGGAACTAATTCGTACGTGGCGACATCTATGGACGAGATTTGAAACATAAAGGATGAATTCAATAGCAAGATTTTTATTTGTATTGCGGAAGTTATTATAGATTTCTGATATAAACTGTGGAATTTTTTTGCTATTTATAATTTTATTTTGTTTTTATTTTCTTGTATATACAGTTATTGTTAATTTCTTGTATATATAGTTATTGTTAATAAATTCCTCCAATATTACATTTGGGTAACCAATTTTTTTTTAAAATTCTTCCTTGATGTTCCAGTGTGGTCGAACTCTGCCAGAGTAGCGGAAGTGGTCTTTCTGTGCTGAGAACCTTCAGACTTTTGCGTATTCTTAAATTAGTTCGATTCATGCCAGCACTGCGAAGACAGCTCGTTATCATGCTGAGAACAGTAGACAACGTAGCTGTGTTTTTTGCTCTGCTCATCTTGTTCATTTTCATTTTCAGGTAGGGTGTTTTAAACAGTGTTTTCTTCTAAGTACATTTAACAGGGTTTTTTTATTGTAATAAAATTTTAAACAGAAAAATTCATTTGTATTCCAGCATTTTAGGAATGAATTTATTTGGTTGCAAATTTTGCCAAAAATTTCCTGATGGAATAGTACGGTGCGACAGAAAAAACTTTGATTCTTTGCTTTGGGCCATTGTTACCGTGTTTCAGGTATATTTTCCACCTCTTTATCATCATTGCAAATAGTTTTAAACTCGCCCAAACTCGCAAAACTTGTCCAATTGGCAATTAAACATAAGCTTGGCCTTAGCTTGGTTGAGTACGAATTCCAGAAAACTCAACATATGTAAGCATATTGAAGTACGTAAAACGTATATAAACATATTGAGGTATGCAAAACATATATGAACATTTCGATGCACTGTAATGTATGTATGTAAGCATATCGTCATAGGAAAAACCTATGCAAACATATTGAAGTATCTAAAACGTATGTAAGTATATTGATATTGGGTGTCTATTCT
Source organism: Dysdera silvatica (assembly GCA_006491805.2). Classification (NCBI taxonomy): domain Eukaryota; kingdom Metazoa; phylum Arthropoda; class Arachnida; order Araneae; family Dysderidae; genus Dysdera; species Dysdera silvatica. The sequence continues at coordinate 39,832,912 of QLNU02015359.1, read as the reverse complement.
CCTAAATAAAGACAATCGAGGGGGGGGGGGTTAAAATTTCGAATCAATCACTAATAGCTTTAATATATACTGTGTTATCTGGACATTAGAAAGTGGTATATTTTGTTTTAACTATCTATATTCATAAAAACAAATTAATGTTAACAAATTTCTACTTGTATAATTGCATTCTTAATTTACCTTCACAGATCATCTTGTATTAGGCTGATAAATTTATTTAACAGCCATGATATGCCTATAGGTTGGTAATGAGCCAAATCTACTGAAAGTTGAATTCAGCTTACAAAATGAAACTTTAACAGACTGACATTACTTTGTTAATATAACAAAGCACAAAGATATCGCAAATGACAATAAATCATTAGTGACCTATTTTGTAATACGAAACGAACGAAGATATTTCAACACACGCGAAAAAGTGATAATGTAATATTATAACGTTTATGTGATGTGATGTGAACAAATGCTAAAAATCTGAAAGGAACAAAGGTATCTTAATAGTGTGACACTTTCAAAGATACCTTAATAATGTGACACCTACGAAGATGCCTTAACATTATGACACCTACAAACATAACTTAGCAATGCAAAATTACAAAAATACCTTGCTAATGTAAACTTACAAAGATACCTTGCCAATGTAAACTTACAAAGATACCTTTCCAATGTGAACTTACAAAGATACCTTAAAAATGCAAATTTACAAAGATACCTTAAAAATGCAAACTTACGAAATACCATAATAATGTAAACTTTCAAAGATACCTTAAAATCGCAGCACCTATAAAGATACCTTAAAAATGCAGCACCTATAAAGATACGTTACAAATACGGCACCTATAAAGATACCTCAAAACTCCGGCACCTATGAAGATAACTTAACAGTGTGATACCTACAAAAATAACTTAATAACGCAACTTACAAATATACCTTAGCAATGTAAACTTACAAAGAAACCTTAAAAATGTGACACTTACAAAAATACCTTAAAAATGTGATACAAAGATATCTCAACGCTCTTATACCAAGAAAGATACCATAACAATCTTAAATTATCAATTATCAGTAAAACAATACTAAACCTGTAAATTTCATAACCATATTAAACCAATACATTTTATAATAGCGATATTTAACCAATGATTTTCATAACGATAATACTAAACCAACGATTTTCATAACAATGATATTAAACCAATGAATTTCATAACAATGATATTAAACCAATGAATTTCATAATAACACTAAATCAATAAAGGTAACAGAAACAATATTAGATTGGAAAAAATTTCTTAACATACTACGTATTTCCATCTACGTGAATATTAAAAAGATTATTCAATATACATACAGTGAATTCACAAAGTTAGCGTATCTATAAATTTGCTCATATGTCATTGTTATTAAGTTAGCATTATTGAATTGAATCACGTTTCATTTTATATATTATATGAACTCAAAATTTTTTGAAGGATTTTTTTTATAATTTGCTATATTCTTTATCTTTGAAATTTAAACTGTAATAAAATAACAACGTATCAAGTTTAAAACTTAACATGACTAATAAATCTAGTCAATTTAAATACGATTACTTATTTTATTATTAAAATAAAATAATAGCGTAAAATAAACAAGAACTTTAGTAAAGTGGTAGAGACTAATAAATGCATGATGATAACGTAAAATATGTACTACTACTAGAGTCAAAAGTAATCTGAAATCTGCCTGCCGCTACATTATATTTACAATAGCCACCCTGTGCTTGAGTATTACTACTATGACTAACGTAGTAGATACTTAGTTAACATAGCTATCAAGATTAATGCGTTTCGGTGCACTTTTAAGAGTAGTATTGATTAGGCGAGAAAAAATTTGCGATCAAAGGTGGCCAAAAAAACAGGTGTTTCAGTATGTGTCATAGTGGAGGAGAAGAGAAGAAAGACCGCGAAAATCGCGGATGACAGTTACAAAAGATGCAAACAGTTGGAGAAACAAAGATAAATGAATGAAATCATTAGTGTACGCAGGGTCTATTTTTAGGGCTGTAACCCCACATTGCGATGGAATTTTGTGTATTTAACCTAGGAATATATATGGGACAAATATGTGAGTTGCAGTTCTGTAAACCCCATTGAGTCTATAATCCCCTTATGAATTTCGGCGTACGCTCATGAAAGATGTTCATTGCATGACGGGAAAAAAACCCATAGGGCAAAGCCCTGTAAAGTACAAATTGATTAGGCGATTTTTTAGAGTGATAAGATGACGCTTAAAAAGCAGAGAATGAATATCAAACTTTGTAAGAACTTCGTTAAACATGGTAAAACATTTATGGTGTTAGACCAAGCATTCAGGAAGGAAACAATATCGGACCCAAGTCCACGAATAAAACAAGCGATTCAAAGATGGTCGCATTTCCACGGAAGAAAACCCACATCCAGGAAGGCAAGATCGGCAAGAAATGAGGAAACGATTGCCAGACTTACTGAAGAAATCAGGCGAGACTGCGAATTGATGGATAGGGATACAAATCTCTGGAGCAAGGTGATTATGGGTGACGGGACATGGTGTTTTCTCCGCGATCTACAATCCAAACAGCAGTCATCGACAAGTGAATTATTCAACTCACCGGGAAACAAAAATGTTTCATGCAGACAAATCAAAGTAGAATATTATGTCAGAAGTATGTTCTTTATTGTCAGGAGACTGCTATACCATTTCAAATTCATTCCCCAAGATCGAACTTTCTATAAGAAGTTGCATGTGGTCATTTTTTGTCGTTTTCGGGACATACTGTGATGAAAAAGGCTGCATTTGTGACAGGTTTATTTGTTTCTGTCCAACGGATGAAGATGTGTGCAACGCGTTCTGAAGAGGGTTACCAACTAGCCAACAGGATGGTTTTAAAAAGTGGCCAGGACGTTGTCGAAAATGCAGTTGATTACTTTGTAGATAGTGTTGAATCTCCTGTATAATAAAAATTTCTATAAAAGTTCGGTTTATTTTTGGCTCCAGTAGTGTATTATATATGCATATTTCCTACTTTACTCTTGATGTAATTAACATGTTATTATATTACAGGTATATATAATTATCTGTGTAGTAAAAAGGATATTTTAGATTTGGATGTTATATATTTCTATTATAGATAAAACATTTGTTATAGATTTTAACTCAAGAGGACTGGAATGCTGTACTGTTCAATGGTATGGAGAAAACATCCCATTGGGCTGCACTTTACTTCGTAGCACTCATGACGTTAGGAAATTACGTTCTGTTTAATTTACTCGTCGCCATACTTGTCGAAGGATTCTCAGCCGAGGTTAATATTTTAGTAATTTCCTTAACTGAAAGGGGATGTAAACGTCGGGTATGATTTTCTTCCATTTTGAAGATTTTTTTTTTACATTTTTTATATAGTAACACATTGAATAAAAATAACATTTTCTTGGATCAGAAATTATTTATCACTTTTTAATTAATTATATGCTAATTAATTAGCTAATTTTACCTTTATTTGGACGAGGATAATTTAGTTTCTTCATAAGATATGAATATACTTTTAAGTGTGAGGCGCAGTACATGAAGGCCCGCCTGGGATGTAATAATCTCATAACTACATACTAGATAGATTTTTTAACATATAAATAAATATGAACTTAATTTAAAAATGCAATAATATAAGAAATTTTTATATTTAAATTATGCTAAGAAGAGTTCGACTTGGCAGATATCTTTTATTGCGGTACATAGCGGGAACATAATCAACCAATTTAAGAATCATTTGAAATTTTGCAATTATGTTTACTAGCACTTGAAATATCAACATTCAAGTACCGTAAAACATGCGCAAATTAATTCTTTAGAAATTGCAACTGAAGTTTTAAAAACACTTTAATTTCGACACTTCTAATTTCACAGAAATATGCATAACTCGAAATCTATTAGTAATTTTGAAAACTATTTGGTATGCCCTGAAAGACAAAAGTACAGGGTATAAAATAAAATCATAAAAGGTTTTTGCTAAATTTGGCCATTTCAACGTGTACATCCCCCTTACTGTATTTCCGTAATCAAAACCTTTCATTGACTTTAAGTGTGTAATTTATAATAACTAGTTTATCCGCCGATGGAAAATCACTTTAATTTGGAAATTGTTAACGAAGTAGATTTGCGTTTTCGCGAAATGTTGCGTCTGTCTCGAAAATTATCCAATAGAACTAATGTTAATTCCCATTTAAGAACTTTCAAGTTTAAAAATTTTTTTAAGTCTGGACGGGTCCATAAAATTGACAGACCACTGTGCTTGACAGTTCTTTTAAATTTCAACAAAATTTCAAAGAAAAAAATGGGGATTGCCGATATTTTAAATACATACATTACCCTCATCTAAAACAATGTGCCGAAAATTACAATGCGGATAGCTATGATGATGAAAATAAATTGCAGTGATGAATGAAAATAAATTGCGATGATGAATGAAAATAAATTGCAATAATGAATGAAAATAGTAAGGGGATAATGTATTACTATTATGTAACAACGTTGCTCGTTACAGGAAGACAAGAGGAGCGTAAGCAGAGAGTCGGATTGCTCAAACTGTGGGAAGCATGACGAAACGAGCACAGACAAGGAACAATTTAAAGGGACGAAATGGACAACTGGTGATGGTCTTCCAAAAGACAATGCAAAAAAAGGTGTTGAATTAACAACGATTTCCCAATAATAATAATATTGCCAACATTATTTATTTAATAAAACACTAAAAAATATATATATAGAAGGTGTTAAATTTACTTTTATTCAAGTTTTCCTCTATATGTGTAAATTTTTTCTTCTTTCTTCTTTAAATTACTAGAGGAGTATATGGTTTTAACAAAAGATTTTCACTTGCATCAGCTTTCTTCTTGGCGCAGTATAGCCCAGATGCTCTTGCGCCATAAAAAAGCCAAACAAACAAACAAACAATCTTCCAATTTCTTAATCTTAACCATGTTTCGCCCTCTTCTTCAATTTCATCTCCTATAGTTTTCTTCAATGTGTTTTTTAGTCTGTCCCTCTTTTTTGTTTATTTTGGGGTTTTCCTCTGTGGCTTATCTACAAACAATGTTCGCTTTCTTCCTGGGTGTACATTCTAGCCAGCTACACCCCCCCCCCCTCTTACCCTATTATTTCCGATGCAAAAGTCCCCTGGTCGCCAATATTCAAAGTTCTAAAGTAAAATTTTAGAAGAGCATACAACCACTCGTGTTTAATGTGCGTATAAGTTCTTATTCCATAATATTATTGTATGCGATCACCTATTTCCTGAACCGTTTCTAAGTGATTTGCCGCCCTAGGCGAAAATTGAAAAATGCCGCCCCACCTTTTTACTACCATCACTCTTTCTCCCATATCTCCCAAATATCCACAAACATTCAGCGGTACAACAGTATAAATCTTCTATTATACTTTGAATCATTAAACCCGTTAATTATATTTATATTTTAGACTTATATTAGTTATTTTGTAATATTAGGGTATTGTGAATAGTAAAACAATTGCTACATGTTATAATCGTTTAATTTCAACATTTTATATTTTTGAAAACTGAAATATTAAAGGAGTAATATTTCAAAACACAACGTTGTATTATCAGAGCTAGAAGGCTTAAATATATTAGATATGAAAGAACTTGTGTGTAAAATTAAACAATGAAACACATCAAACATTTTTACATTTGTCAAAGTAACGACTTATTAAGTAATTGTTTCGTATGCTTTTGAAAACAATTCGATATTTTAATTCTTCTTTTCTCTCTTTTTCATTTGTGTCTTCATTTACTGAATTTTTCTTTGCTTGATTTAAAAATAAATTTTTTACGCCATTTTCTGTCCTAGACTATCGCCTACGCTGGCCTAATGTTAGTAACGGCTCTGCCTATGTCGCATCATTATTATATTGCTCAAATTAGTTTCAAAGCTTTAATGATTTGGTCAAATGCGAAATGTTGGATCGAAACAACTGGAGTACAATTCATCACTTAAATTTACATTAGCTAGAGCTTTGCATCACTTTCACTACGATAAATAATTAGTTTAAAGTATTAATCTGTGTTTACGATTTTTGTGCACTAGAAATGAAAATGAAAGGAATTCCATACGTCTTGACTGTTGTCAAACCAGACCAGTGCACCGCGAACGTCAGAGACTCGGACACGTTGTGCTATCCACCGCTTATCACTCACACAGCAGCCACGCCACAAGGCTCCCCCAACGCCACTTTGATTATGCAAAGGGACGTTTACAACAGGTTGTATCCGGACAAAGCCTTTAATTTAAGCGACTCTTCAATCATATCCATTGATAAGAGCTCGGTAAGTGCTGAGTTGTATCTAATAAACTTGTTTAATTACGAAGTTATATTCGGGAAACTGCAGCAACAGTGATTATGCCAAAATAAGGAGGCGTTTGTAAAGCCGAAAATGTTTTGTTTACTGAAATTGATCCCATAAAATTCGTCAAGACATATCATTTCGTAACAATTGGTTTTCATCATGTGTAGCGCGATTAGTATTTACACATTTATACTATAGGCGTTATTTTATATAAATATATGGTCATTACACGTTATTTCCCTATAAATGCGCTAACACTCTTTAACAGTGTTAATTTATTTTTAATTATAATTAAAGATTTTACTTTTTAATTCGTTTCCACAAACCTTTACTATCATAAAAAGAAGAGGACGTTAATAATTTAATACGCAAAAATTAATTCATAAAATTAATTAAATTAACTAAATTAATTAAATTCATAAAATTAATTAAATTCATAAAATTAATTAAATTCATAAAATTAATTAAATTCATAAAATTAATCAAATTCATAAAATTAATTAAATTAATCAAATT
>QLNU02015359.1:39815354-39825919 GCA_006491805.2 Dysdera silvatica | reverse complement strand
CAAATACAGAATTTTAAATGTACAATAACTCGGCGAATATTCAACGTAGAAATGTTAAATATTTCGTATTGGACTACCAGATATAGGGTAATATTTTTAATTAGAATTTTTTTTAAAAAAAATTGGAATTATGGAATTTCAAAATAGGAATATCACAGAAGGATTTATTGTAATGTTTATGGATCACTATTAATAATTATAAGAAAAAGGATAATATAGGAAGTTATTTAAAACCTGATACACTGAAGGTAGCTTTCCAATTCATCATCATGTTATAAACATGTTAAACAAGGTGGCATCTGTAACTGCTTCACAACAGTATGATTATTACTCCATGTGAATATGAATTGTGTTTGATTTCGAAATTGTTTTATCGTTCCAGAGTCCAAACTCGATGACATCGGAAGTTGTGCAGCTGAATGGCCTGCCAGTCATTCAGGTTGCATCTATCAATATACCAACTATCAATTTAAATTCCAGCCCGCAAAATGGAGCCCGAAACAGCGTAGTTCTGACGCTATCTCGACAATCTAGTCTGGTCTCAAATGGAAGTCGAAGGGTAAGTTATGACAGGGCTTTAGAAACTTTGAGACCGTCGTTAGTTATGTCCGTGTATTTTGATGTCCTAATTGTAAGCGAAACACACTATTAAAAAATAATGTCATTAATCTCAAAAGTCTTGCTTAATTACTCGTTCATTACTTTTCAACCCGACAGATCATTTGAAATGATCATGTCAAATGATGTGTGAGGTATCCTTTAGTCTGTTGCTAATACAGGGCTGAAGTTAGAGGGTGCCGATGAAGACCCGCGCCAGGGGCGAAGGCGCCGAGGCGTAAAATCGGCTGAAATAACTCACAGGGGAATATATCTATGACTAAGGGGCGCAAGATCATTTAGCTATGCTCCTATGCTCTTAAACACATGGAGGTGCAGAAGCTAAAAAGCTAAAAAGTTGCACAAGTTCTAGTGAGAGAAGTTCTTAATAAATGAGACATAACTATCTCTTTTCACTTTGATTTGCTAGTGTATTTTCTATTTAAAATGTGCAATTGACAAAAGATTGCAATTCAGGCCTGTAGCCAAGCCGGGGCCAACACAGGTGTGGAACCATTACCCCATGTTTGTGTCCTAGTTGTGTCATCGAGCTATATATATATATATATGGCCTGCAAAAGGGTTGCTGGTAACCTAGTGTCCTACCCCGCCTTCAAGTGGTGCAGGCTGAGCTTTCTATTTATGTGGCAAATTAATATTTGCTACACGGATAGAAAGGCGGAAGGGGAGGGCTAATTCACCAACCCGTTTAGCCAGCGTGGTGAAATTATGGCTAATTCCTCCATTATGTTGACACACCAGAAACCATGGCCCCTAGTCTCCAGGTGCTGGAGTGCTCCTGATCAAGGCAGCGGTCAGTGTGGCATGAAAGCAGGGGGTGCTAAGAATCACTGGAATGGCCCAGGCTGCCGTTTGTTATTGACCTTGGCTACGTTTAATGGACGATCCCTTGCTTCTGAAGCAAAACTTCAGGAATTGGAAGAGGAACTAGACAAGATCAAATGGGACATTGTAGGACTCAGTGAAATTAGAAGAAAAGGTGAAGAGTTGGTGGAACTGAAAAGCGGACATTTGTTTTACTATAGAGGAACGGAAACTGGAAGAACAAGTGGTGTTGGCTTCTTAATCAACAAAAGAATTAAAGACTACCTTCTTGAAGTCGAAAGCACGTCAGATCGAGCAGCGAGGCTCGTTGTTCAACTAACCCAGCGATACCAACTTCAGATAGTACAGGCATATGCACCAACATCAAGCCATACCGACGAGGAGGTTGAGGAATTCTATGAAGAAATCAAACAGCTACATACCAAGGGGAAACAACACATCAAGCTCATCATGGGGGATTTCAATGCAAGAATTGGACAACAGGAACAAGGAGAGACATCGGTTGGTAAATACGGATATGGGGAAAGGAATGAACGTGGCGATCAACTCATCGAATTTGCAGAAGCTGAAAACCTTAGCATCATGAATTCATTTTTTAAGAAGAAACCGCAAAGAAAATGGACATGGAAACACCCAAATGGGGGAACTAGTGAAATTGACTATATCCTGGCAAACAAGAAATCAATTATTGAAGATTGCAGCATACTGAACAGATTTAATACTGGAAGTGATCATCGAATGGTGAGATGTAAAATGCACTTAAATACTAAATTAGAAAGGCAGAAGCTCATTAGGAAACAAGTAAGTAAAGGGTGGATCTAATGAAACTGAAAGTAAATACCGAGGCAGCAGTCATCAACTCTTTAAGATCAGCAGACATCAAGGAAGTGTACATGACATGTGACATTGACATGGTGAAACGTGTGTGTATAAAAATGCAAGTGCAAAATTTCGGTTACATAAAGATACCAAAACTATCAAACTTGGCAAAGGTGTGAGGCAGGGAGATACCATTTCTCCAAAACTTTTTACTTCAGCTTTACAGATGATTTTTCAGCTGATAAATTGGAATAACAAGGGAATAAAAATAAATGGTGAATATTTAAATCATCTGCGGTTTGCTGATGACATTGTTATTTTTTCAACGGACCCATTAGAACTCCAAGACATGGTACAAGAGCTCTCAACTAGAAGTGAAGAAGTTGGACTCAAGATGAACCTACAAAAAACTAAGATCATGTTCAATAATTTTGTAGAGGAAACAAAAATACAAGTTGACAACACTGAGCTAGAAATTGCTGATTCATATATTTACCTTGGCCAGCTGATTTCAATGGATGGCAACATTATGAAAGAACTCAACAGACGTATTAAACTTGGCTGGAGTGCATTTGGAAGAAACAGTTTTATCCTGAAGGGGAAATTGCCTTTGTGTCTAAAAAGAAAGGTCTTCAACCAGTGTGTATTGCCAGTCCTCTCTTATGGATCAGAGACATGGAGTCTAACAGTTGGAGCAATACGAAAGTTACAGACAACGCAAAGGAGCATGGAGAGGTGCATGCTTGGAATAACTAGGAGAGATCGAAAAAGAAACACTTGGGTGAGAGAGCAAACTAGAGTAGAGGACATCATTGTTAAAGTAAAAGGACTGAAATGGCGATGGGCTGGGCATATTGCAAGAAGAACTGATCAACGATGGACAACAGAAATTCTGAACTGGATTCCAAGAGACCACCGAAGACCTAGAAAACGTCCTCAAACTAGATGGGTGGATGAAATAAGAAAACAGGTTGGGGTGACGTGGAAACGAATGGCCCAGGATAGACTTGTGTGGAAAGCATTTGGAGAGACCTTCATCCAGCAGTGGATAGATAATGGTTGAATATGATGATGATATATATATATATATATAGTTAAAACGTCGAGGAGGGTTTTCATATTTTTGATTTTTGCTCGAGAAAATTCTTGAAGGGGGGGCAAGTGCTCACCCTTTCCCTATGCTTCCGACGTCCATGTTACAAAGTTAGTTTAAAGAGTTTATAGGTACAAAAGAAATATTCAAATAAAACTATCGGCTTGGCTATCTCATCCCGACTCCACCTCTCCCCACGTTTAATTTATGTACTTTTCAATAAACTTTTTTAAAGACTTCGGTTAATTTATCATGGCAGTTATATGGTAGTTACAAGGAAATATTAAAATCAGGAGAAAAACAGAAAGCACTACAGCTGAAAAAGAGGATTTAAAAAAAAAAAAATAACAATAATAATAAATTCTCCCAATAGATGGTACGACGATATATTAACTCTGACACTGCGAATTTTTGTATGTTGACATCTTTATTGACTAGTTGTAACTAAAAATGAAAATTAAGGTAAAACTTTAACAAAGACCTGAACCACAGCCAACTAGATTATTATAGGCCCTCTTATGGGAGCCCAACGCCATAGAAAACCTGTCCCCAAATTTTTTGTAGCGACGATTCCCTCGCGCAGTTTTCCTCCGACAAATGGCGAATTCTACCATGGGTTAATATTCTCAATTTAACAGACTATAAATGCCGATTAATAACCCGGTTTCTGATTACATGCAGAAATATATTACATTTTTCTCAAAAAATTATCGTACTTTATTTTTCAACGAAGATGATGGTATCGTGATATGATAGCCTTTCATAATAAATTTTTAAAATCAATTTAGATCTTACATACCTTTTTCCAATCTTTCATTTCCACTGAAGAGGGTTTATTGGACGAAACGATTTCTCATGCATGATTAATAACTGATAATGAATTGATAGTTTACAATGAAAGCTAAATTGCACAATGCATATAAAAGCAGACATTATTTTAATGGTTAATAAAATAAAGAATTATATAGAATTTTAATCAAATAATTAATTATATAAGTATATCACTTTATTATAATTAGTGTTAATTTATTATAATTAACTATAAAACAAAGAACTAATTAACAGGCTTGACACCTGTTTGGAAAGATTTTAATGGAATATTAATGCAATACGTCGGTGAAGTGTGACGTTTCAATATGGCGCTGGGCACAAACAAACTGCCATTTGCTATGTTATGCTTATGAGATAGATTTAAAATGTTCTCATTTTATGAAATTTCCGTGTTTTTTTCGGATCAGCCGAAACTGATCGAACGTGCAGAAAACGCTATACGTTCTTCACATGTTCGATCTTTTTTTTATGACCCTGATAATGAAGAAATGCGAGAACAAATTCATGCTTCCATGAAGAGTAAAGTATATAGTATTCAGATACTGTACCCAGTCTGCGTTTATGTATGCATATATATACACATGTACTGAAAGAGCAATTTATTATATGCACGTATATTATTTTTCTGGAAGCGATACATATTTTGCTGTGTAACTCTCAGTGCGCTTATAAAAAAATTTTTGCAGGAAATTAAAGGGCCATAAAAACACTTGACAGATTCGTAACAAATTAAATTTTTTTCAATAATTTCATGAACGAAGAAGATAAATTGTTCTTTCAGTGTGTATATATACAAGATCCGTTTTTTTTCAGGGGGGCTTGGTCGTACCCCACTTCAAGGAAATAAAAAATAAATAAATTATAAAAATTTATTTTAAGGGGCCAGCCTTAACAAAAACCTGACTACGTCGTTGATGGGGGTTATAATTATAGTTCAAGTTATTAGATATTCTTCCATATCCCCTACAGACAAAAAATATATTTAAAATTAAATATCTATAAAATCAAAACTGTAAATTTAAGGAGAAAAGAATTGATTTTCATAAAAGATCAAAACATTTTTTAAAGAAAATGATTGCGGCATCAAGACTTATTAATAGAACAAGAATTCTGAACAAAACTACCCAAAGTATATGGACATGTTTTGAATATATATATATATATTAACCCTCCACCAAAAAAAAAAAACCCAAATGAAATACAACAAATTAAATGCTTTTGTAACATACATGAACACAAAAGTTTGAATAAAAACCAAATATAAAAATTTATTAAACAAACCACTAAATTTAAAATTCATCTTTCTAATTCTCTTATGTTAATATCAGAAATTTGGTCCAACGTACAGGCGAATACAGAAAAAAATTCTTGGGGCGAAGAGAGAGGCACGGTACTATATAACTAACTTCACATTCCTTCAATGTGTGACTTACTCTAAAATATAATTGGAAGAGTTGATGGCTAATGACTATTTTGTGAACTATTTGAAAATACAGGCAGAATTTTTTTATTTTTTTTAAAAATTCTAATGCAGTTGGGAAGATTTTTTTTAAAACATTGATCTCATTATTGTCCCATCCCCTGAATTCGTGCAAAAGTACTCAAATGAAGTTTTCCTTTAATATATATATATATATATATATAATTTTTTTTTTTTATTTCAAAAATTCTGTTTTGAGTTTTTATATATATATATATTTTAAAAACGATAAAAAAATCTTCTCAGTACATATGTATATCACAGAGAAAGCGCATATAGAGGGCTTTAAAATGAGCTCAAGATGAACTTTCTAGCTAAAACAGGTGCTTAGATATTTACATGAATGTGACTCAAGATCAATGAAAAAGTTATTTTATTTTTTAATTTCCAAAAATTAATTCCAGGAAAACGGAACCTCCGAAAACTATGAAAATTTGCAATTTGCTCCATAGGTAAATATAAATCAAAAATCATTGGAATCTGAAAATTAAAGGTCAATGCCCCGGTTGATGTGATTTGAATGACCTTTGATAGAAATTATAGATACCTGGACATTTTTGCCCAAAGAGCATGTTTGCGTTTGTCTTTTGGGAATCTATAAAAAGAACATTCATTCCTGACAGCCCGGTGGTTGCAACAAGCTGCAAAACATAAAACCATTTTTATTTGCAAGCTTAAGAAATGCTAATTACTACGATCGTCAATGTTAAGTCAATGGGCCCAATCTATTGTTTGTGCCCAGCAGCCATGTTGTGACGTCACGACTTCACCGACGTATTAACTTACATGAATTTACAACAGACTGATGGTATAACTACACAATGTATAATACATAATTTCTAATAACTTTTGACACAAGCCAGATTTTTAATACACTGCATTATGAAAATAAAGCATCAGGTATTTATGAATAGAATTTCTTTCTAAAATAATTTTACTTGAAAATACAAACTACATAATAAAACAGCATGTCACTGAAAAACAAAATGAGGGATCAACACTTGTTGTGCCTCTAATACTGAACACGTAAATAGGTTAAATTTTATTAAATTGGATCAAACGAAAAAATATATATTATTAAAAGAGATATTTTTATTATACATTATTTCTTATTTATTCCCATGTCTCAAAAATTTACAATAAAAGGAAAACTTTATACAGTAAATAATTACGGCAGTTTACATTCTCTGGAATCTTTATTGATATATCCCTAATAAAATGTAAAGAGGGCACAATAACGCTATTTCAAAAATGTAGAACTGCTCATCAAAATAAAATAATTTTCACTCTAATACATAGCAAGTAATAAAACAGTATGTCACACGAAAACATTCAAGTAGAAAAAAACGTGTAGAAGAAAATACTGGCCAAACCGAAGTTTTGGCTCCCGTACCGTATTGTAAAAGAGCGCGATTGTTTTCATTACATGTTATAACTTAAAAAGATTAAATATAGATTAATAAGTATTTTTTAAATTACTGACTCTGAGAAGAAGGGCAATGTTTGTTAGGATTGGAAACTGCCCATACTCCTAACAGAGGTGTTGATGAAATATTTTGAATTATAAAATAAAGGAAATTTTAAAAATAAATTTGTGCAATTCACAGACGTATCTCGCTCATATGGTGCCCGGTGTGAACCCGAAATTTGACATCCCCTCTAATTTAGCAGACACTGATTAATTATTTGATAAATAATGAAAACTAAACGAAATTCTACATTAACACAAACTGGAATGGGACTCTGACATTTTTAAGTATTCAAGGTAAATGGTTGTCTCTACTTGCAACCTTCAAGAATATTGGGATTACCTTCAAGATTATATTAAAATTAGTAGATTTTAGAGTATATGTTTCCAAAGAACAAAACTCCAAGAAAAATTATTTCCTCAAGTACGTACAACCAACATAAATTTTTCAAGTAGATGAAAACCCTAAATGTACATTTATAGTTTTGATGTTGGATGAACTTAAAACATTTAATGCAATCTAGCTTGGCTATTACAGAGTAAAATTATGAAGGGAAACAAATTACCATTACGTGAGAGAGTTGTAATTCATTGCATCCGAAGATTTTCTTTACTTGGAAACTCCTGGACTGACACATCACTTTTTCCTGATTGCGATGTACAAAATGGAACAAAACAATATGCCATTGTTAGCCCGACAAAAATACCATATAAAAATTACGGAAAACTCTGAAACGTTTTAAACTTGTTCGGTAAACTGTAAACACATGAAAACACATGGCATGTTTACCCATGTCATTTGGCGTCCCCTATGATCAACCCTAGTATTTACTCCAACAGAAAGTGGGGACACGCTTAAAATTCACGTGAGCGGGCCTGTAGGAATCTGCTTGGCGCATTGCCTGAACAAAATATTATCCATAACGTTATACGTCGGTGAAGTCGTGACGTCACAACATGGCTGCTGGGCACAAACAACAGATTGGGCCCATTGACTTAACATTGACCATCATAGTAATTATCATTTCTTAAGCTTGCAAATAAAAATGGTTTTATGTTTTGCAGCTTATTGCAACCACCGGACTGTCAGGAATAAATGTTCTTTTTATAGATTCCCAAAAGACAAACGCAAACATGCTCTTTGGTCAAAAATGTCCAAGTATCTATAATTTCTATCAAAGGTCATTCAAATCACATCAACCGGGGCATTGACCTTTAATTTTCATATTCCGATGATTTTTGATTTATATTTACCTATGGAGCAAATTGCAAATTTTTATAGTTTTTGGAGGTTCCGTTTTCCTGGAATTAATTTTTGGAAATTAAAAAATAAAATAACTTTTTCAGTGATCTTGAGTCACATTCATGTAAATATTTAAGCACCTGTTTTAGCTAGAAAGCTCATCTTGAGCTCATTTTAAAGCCCTCTATATGCGCTTTCTCCGTGATATACATATGTACTGAGAAGATTTTTTTATCGTTTTTAAAATATATATGTATATAAAAACTCAAAAACAGCATTTTTGAAATTGAAAAAAAAAATGATATATATATATTAAAGGAAGATTTCATTTAAGTACTTTTGCATGAATTCAGGGGATGGGACAATAATGAGATCAATGTTTTAAAAAAAAATCTTCCCAACTGCATTAGAATTTAAAAAAAATAAATAAATTCTGCCTGTATTTTTAAATAGTTCACAAAATAGTCATTAGCCATTAACTCTTCCAATTATATTTTAGAGTAAGTCACAAAATGTAGGAATGTGAAGTTAGTTATATAGTACCGTGCCTCTCTCTTCGCCCCAAGATTTTTTTCTGTATTCGCCTATACGTTGGACCAAATTTCTGATATTAACATAAGAGAATTAGAAAGATGAATTTTAAATTTAGTGGTTTGTTTAATAAATTTTTAAATTTAGTGGTTTGTTTAATAAATTTTTATATTTGGTTTTTATTCAAACTTTTGTGTTCATGTATGTTACAAAAGCATTTAATTCCGCACTGCTCACTGTAGTCCGGGGTTTGGTTCCCTGGGCCTTAAGAGGTTCGGATTCCTCGGAAAACAGTAGGTCCCGGCGCAGCATGACCACTGTAGTCTTTGAGCCGTAAAACCAAAAAGCAACCAACCAACCAACCATTAAATTCGTTGTATTTTATTTGAAAAAAAAATTTTTTTTTTTGGTGGAGGGCTAATATATGTATATATATTCAAAACATGTCCATATACTTTGGGTAGTTTTGTTCAGAATTCTTGTTATATTAATAAGTCTTGATGCCTCAATCATTTTCTTTAAAAAATGTTTTGATCTTTTATGAAAATCAATTCTTTCTCCTTAAATGTACAGTTTTGATTTTATAGATCTTTAATTTTCCATTTATTTTTTGTCTGTTGGGTATATGGCAGAATATGTAATAACTTGAACCATAATTATAACCCCCATCAACGACGTAGCCAGGTTTTTGTCAAGGCTGGTCCTTAAAATAAATTTTTATAATTTATTTATTTTTTATTTCCTTGAAGTGAGGTACGACCAAGCCCCCCCCCTCCCCCCGAAAAAAACGGATCTTGTATATATACACACTGAAAGAACAATTTCTCTTCTTCGTTCATGAAATTATTGAAAAAAAAAATTAATTTATTACGAATCTGTCAAGTATTTTTATGGCCCTTTAATTTCCTGCAAAAATTTTTTTATAAGTGCACTGAGAGTTACACAGAAAAATATGTATCTCTTCCAGAAAAATAATATACGTGTATATAATAAATTTCTCTTTCAGTGTATATATATGCATACATAAGCGCAGACAGAGTATAGTATCTGAATACTATATACTTTATTTTTCATGGAAGCCTGAATTTGTCCTCGCATTTCTTCATTATCAGGGTCATAAAAAAAGATCAAACATGTGAAGAACGTATAGCGTTTTCTGCAAGTTCGATCAGTTTCGGCTGATCCGAAAAAAACACGGAAATTTCATAAAAAGAGAACATTTTAAATCTATCTCATAGGCATAACATAGCAAATGGCAGTTTGTTTGTACGGCATATATTGAAACGTCACCTTGCCTGACGTTATTAGCTACAAGGTTCTGTAGTATATATGTAACGATTATTAATTGATATGTGGTGAATTATTATTATTTAGAGAAAATATATTGGAGAGTTACCTAAAAGTCTTTGACTGGAGATCAGGATGAATGCCAGCAACTTTTCCCTCTGTCTATTACGATCCACGGGCCCCCAGCCGTTCAAAAATTTGATTTGCCTAATTCTGCTATGCATTTAGTTTCAAAGGTTTTACAGTCACATTTTAAAATAAGGTACTTTTTAGCTCATTACTAATTGTCAAACGGTATCAATTACTTTTGTAGCATTTTGTATAATCACTAACATGTTTGATAATTTGAGAAAGAGGTAATAACTTTTCT
>QLNU02015359.1:39788192-39815254 GCA_006491805.2 Dysdera silvatica | reverse complement strand
CACGGTTAAACTTCTAGATTTTCACGGTTAAACTTCTAGATTTTCACAGTTAAACTTCTAAATTTTCACGGTTAAACTTCTAGATTTTCACAACTAAGCTTCTAGATTTTCATAGTTAAACTTCTAGATTTTTACAGTTAAACTTCTTGATTTTAACAGTTAAACTTCTAGATTTTCACAGTTAAACTTCAGTGTACACGTGTTTGCCAAATATGCTCTTACTTAATTTTTCTTACACATCTTTACTTCTTCGTTATACACCCATTTAGCACAAATGCCTTTACTTCACATTGCTTCACTATATTGTCACACATATCTTCATTTGACATAGATATTTTTACTTAATTTTGTATGTTTCACCTTTATTTAAATTGTAAATATGAATTATTCCTGCAATGTTTATTTTAAGTTTAAAAGTGCTCGTTGCACATTGCATAAGAATATAGTTTATAAATATTGTAGAAAATTAATAATTTAAAACACATATTTCAAATCTTATAAATTAAAGTAATATGTTTCAAAGTTAAAACGGCAAATAAAACGCAAATTTTACTTTTTAAGATTTACATAGTCTAGCAAACAATATAAAGCAAATAATATTAAGGAAAGTGTAAGTATGAATTTGAAGTGATAGTAAAAATTAAATTGAAATTTAATTTACTACTTTTTCAAAAATCCGCATACCATTTTCGAAATTGTCGATCCATTTAAATATCATATTTAATTTTTATTTAATAATTTCCGACACCCACGTATAAGCTCATGTTAGAGATTTGTTTAGTAGAAAAAGAGACGCCGTCTCCATACTGCTGTTGAACTAGGGTCCGAACATTAAGTCGGGAATGTCTTGACCGCTAGACGAACGAGGACAAGAACAACGCTCACTGTGTTATCCCTGAGAAGGGTAATAATATCTTACATCCTTATATACGGAGAAAGAGAAATTTAAACGAAAGAGTTCCATAAATGCAGTGTTGAAATTTCTCATCAGATAGTTTCATTTGCGATGGCGTTTTACCATAGGTCACTAGGGTATAGCCAAACATTATTTTGACCTTTGAAAGATTAATACTTTTTTTAATTATACATATATTATGATTAATTTATCGATCATAAACTTGAAATTAAGTAACATGAAATTGATTAACTTGAAATTGATTAACTTGAAATTAATTAACTTGAAATTGATTAACTTGAAATTGATTAACTTGAAATTGATTAACTTGAAATTGATTAACTTGAAAATGATTAACTTGAAATTGATTAACTTGAAATTGATTAACTTGAAATTGATTAACTTGAAATTGATTAACCAGGAACACTTCTATAAATATTATTTGAGGAAGACTATTCTCCATCAATGCTTGAACGAAAGCATAAAAATAAAAAGTAAATCGATATATAAAGGGGACCGTGAACTTTGAACTTTACCATTGTTGCGTAATATTGATTATTGTTATCTAAATCTAAGGGATCGTCCTGAAAAAAAATTACAGGATTTACAAATTATCTTAAAAATGTCGTCGATGATTTATAATTTTTTGTGAAACCCATGGAGGGCCTTTTTGGAATTCCCAGGAACCTTAGCGTTTCAAAAAATATGTTCTATGAAACTCTGCATTAGAAATGAAGTTGTTGAAAAGAAATAGATCGATTTGCTTTAAGACAAAATACTTTATGAATAACAAATGATAATAGTCAAATTTTTTTATGTATTTTCTATTTTATATGGACATTTAATAAGGTAAGAATATATGTACTGTTTCAGTATGGTTTATTTTTCTATAGCTATGTTTAATCATTTTAGCTTTGCTGGTTTATTGAGCCAAGAGGATGGATTAAAGAAAGAGAAGATTATTCTCTATTCATTTTCTCCAAATCTCATTGGTGAGAACAAAAATAATATATCTTATTTATTAATTAATAATATACATTGATTAGTAATTAATAATATGTATTGATTAGTAATTAATAATATACATTGATTAGTAATTAATAATATACCTTGGTTGTTAATTTATTATATACCTTATTTATTAGTGGATAATAGACTTTGTTCATTAACTGATATCATGTCTTGCTTATTAAGTAATTATGTATAATGTTTATTCATGTATAATGTTACAAATCAACCTTGCTAAATTAACCAGATTATTAGAAACAATTTTCTTATATTTCGTCCTTAACCATGGATTGTATAAATTATGGATTATGGAAATTATTAACCATGAATTATGGAAATTATTGTACAGCAATTAGAAAAAAAAAGAGAATTTTTGGAAACGTAGTGGGTATGATACCACGTCTCTTCAAAGGAAAAATGGGTTTTCTTTCGTTTTCGCTTTTAATTCTATCTTTATAATTTTTATAATAATTTCTTTAGA
Source organism: Dysdera silvatica (assembly GCA_006491805.2). Classification (NCBI taxonomy): domain Eukaryota; kingdom Metazoa; phylum Arthropoda; class Arachnida; order Araneae; family Dysderidae; genus Dysdera; species Dysdera silvatica. The sequence continues at coordinate 39,812,870 of QLNU02015359.1, read as the reverse complement.
CGTAGGTAAATATTGTATCCGCAAGTTAATAATTATATTTAGCAGTTTTTAAATTTCTACATGTAATTCATGTAATTTCTACACATGTAATTTGTAAATGTATAAAAAAAACCACATGTGATCAACATAGTTCGGATCGAAACGTTAAGTTTTGAGCAATAAAAATCATTTTCCTACACAGCTTATTACCTGAAAATAGTTTTTTTTATTCCTTTGTATCATGTTTTTATTTTACTTATTTATTTAGCTTAACATAATAAAATTCAAAATATAATATAACACGTTGTTCATCAAATTCTAAGCAAATTCAAAGCTGAATATTATTTTATGTCTATTACATACACTTAAGTTTTCTACACGTACTTTATTTTTAAAGTTTGGAATTTTAAATGTCAAAACGGAGTCAACGAGCAACCGAATATAACGTGCATATTCGTTAGTTCCTCGTTATATACTGGTCCTACTGTATAAATAAAACTTAGATTGTCGTGCAGGTCCAATATAACGTGACTATTTTTTTATCTATATGGCAGAACCTGGTAAACTGACCACCTTTGTAAATTGACCACCTCAATAAAATGACCATTTTTTATAAGAGAGAACCGGTATGGACTTAGTAGTACCCATACTAAAGTTGTGTATAGCGATCACCTCTCTATGGTGGCCATTGCAATCCGGTTCGAAAGGTGGTTACTTTAGACAGGTCCTACTTCATTTTCTAAAATCATATGCAAATCGAATATGAACGAAATGCCTGTTTTCTCTTGCAATTTGATAATTCGGTACTTTAAATTTATATATGCCAAACATTTTATAATTTTATATTGAAAGCGTGATAGTGGTGGTATCTATATTTATTTATTTTTAGCCTTCGTCGAGCTTGCGCGTACTTAGCAGAGAACAAATATTTCGATTATTTCATCCTAATCTTCATCGCTTTAAACTGTATCACGCTTGCAATGGAGAGACCCAGCATACCGCCTGACAGTTGGGAGAGACTATTTCTCGGTACTGCCAACTACACGTTCACTGTCATCTTCTCCATTGAAATGGCTGTCAAGGTGAGTGATGACGTCACATGGGGTACTAAGCCTTCCGTTTATAAGACATAAATAGAGTTATGTGCCGTGAAACGGCTCTACCGGGGTACAGCTGCTCGTCTTCAACAGCTAATAATCATTGGCGTACGCAGGGGGGTGTTGATGGGGGTTGTAACTCCCCCATTGCAATGAAATTTTGTATATTTAACATAGGAATATGTGAGTTGTAGCTCTGTAACCCTCCATTACGAACTTTCTGCGTACGTCTATGTTAATAATCTTTATTGACTTCCAACTGCATGGGTTTAAACTTAATCAAATGGCCAATGCAATTGTGCATTGTTTTCTTGTGGGTATATATTGGTGAAAAATGCAGCAGCTTATAGATGGGCGATTTTGAGCTTTTCGCATCACCTTAATCAGGAGTGAGTTATTTATCCAGCTCAGTAGTGGTCAATTTTACAATGTTATTTTTCATATATTTCGGGAGATACGTTTTGGCAAATTCGCATATATATATGCAATTTCAATTACAAAGTTCGCACTTTCCAAAATGATAAACCTTCTCAAAATGATAGATTTTAACATGACGCATCCAGGGGAGATCTTAGGGACCGGTGCATTCCCGGAACAAAATTTTTAATGAGAAGTGGCTACGGTCTTGAATGCTAGGATTTTATCGATACATGTGGCAAAACTTTTTTGAACTCCCCCCCCAAATTAAATCCTGGCAATGGTCTTGGATTTTAAGTTAATATAGGTTGTACTGTGAAATCTCGGGAAAGTACACTAAAGTTATATGCCTGTAGATAGTATATTTGCTTGTACTCATAATCATGAAATGTAAGCTTGACCACAACAACCCTATGATCCTGCGCTTACTATAAAATACTATTTCCGATGTAGCAAAGAATTCCTATATTTTCCTTGCAAGCAATTTGCTATATTAGAAGGTCCTGCAATTTGACGTCGTATGCAGCAATGCAATTTATTGTACAGATATTACGATGAATGGAAAAGATAACGGAAAACAAAAACCTTAAGTTAGCGTAAGCACCATATCATATCATCACTAACGAGTTCTTTTATATGACAGTTCCGATAGAGGCTTTTCATTGCAAATAGAAAATCGCTTATGCATGGTCCTTTCTTTGATATACTGAATGAATGCATATATCTGCTAGCATAGCATAGATTGAAGCAGATATAGAAGGATCACTACAGTTATCTGTAGTCCAATATGTACCGACAATATATTGATTCGATTAAGGAATACTATTGTTTCCTTTCGGGTATTTTTTATGCCTTGTGAAATGCATATTTTTTCATCCGTACATACCAGAAACAAGATTCCGTAAACGGCGTCCTTCTTTTATTCTGCTTATACATATATTCAATACATCGAACGGTGGGGTCGGAAAAACACTAGATACTATTCATAAAAACTTCTTGATGCAAGAGGGATTTATAACATGCCAAAAATTGGAAGATCTTCTTTTGATTTGATGCAGGCCTTGTAAAAGAAAATGCAGGGTATACTTATCAAAATTGCGCAGTTTAATATGTATGGTGATTATAAACAAAACTGTGTTCAATTTGTGAAGGTAATGGGGATTAAATATAGCGTAACCTGTGTGTGTGGGGGGGGGGCAAAATAACAAAAAATCCAAAATTGTATGGGAGAAAGTACTATTTTGCCTCTTTGTAAAAAAAACTGGCGGCAAGTTACACCTTTGTCTCCTCCAGATTACCTCTATGTATATAAATAGGGTCAAACAAAAACTCGTATAAATTTTAAAAATTCATAAATGTAGGAAAATCATCGCATTGGAGTGCGGTTTGCGTGATAAATATTATATGAATGTGTTTTTTTAAACACAACAGAAATTTTGATTCAAAGGTCAGCAACAGATGGCGCCAAAACTAACCTATCGCTAGAAGTATGCAAATAAAGCTGTTACAAAAGAGTTAAATGCACATTGGGTCTTTCATTCTATTTATTAATAAACTCAGTGTAAAGAACAAGTTACTAAAAATATTAACTCTGCCGAATCAAACTTTGTTTGTGAAATTGTATCACATAGTACCCATTTATTTCATTGGTTTCGAATGTCTAAAGCGCCACCTATCAGTGACCTTTGAACAAAAATAAATATTGTTTTAAAAAAAACGCCTCCAGGTAATATTTCTAGTGAGAACTGCACTTCATTCCGATGAATTTTCGCTATTTTAGGAATTTTTAAAATTTGTACGGACTTCTGGTTCACCCTGTATACATGATAATCGAATAACGGTTATGTGTTATATATAAAACGAAAAAATTCTCTCATCCCTCGAAGTCTTTATAACCGAGTTTGTTTATATATTGAATTTTAATACAAATAATTCTAATTACATCACATAATAAGGAATATTTTGTCATAAATACATAAAAATAAATGTATAATAAATATATATATATAATAAACATATGTATGGTAAATACATGTATAATAAATACATGTTTAGTAAATCCATGTAAAATAAATACACGTATATTAAATACATATATGATATCTGATATACTTTATATTTCAAAATTTGAATATAAACTGGTAATTTGAAAATATGGACGTGGTAACAAAATTCAATAGTGGAAGAATTGAACTTTTTTAAAATGCAAATGTACAAAAATTTTAATGTTTATATAATCTGATCTGATTTCGTATTCTGTAGGTACTTGCGAAAGGTCTTTGGTACGGACCAAATGCTTACTTTAAAAGTGGATGGAACATCATGGACGGATTTGTTGTAGGTATATCCTTAGTAGACTTCTTCTTGACATTAGTAGCTGAAAGCAGTCCAAGAATATTCGGAATTTTACGAGTATTTCGACTTTTACGGTCTTTACGACCTCTAAGGTAAGAGAAAAATTTAATATTTATACATATGTACGTATATATAATACACACACACACACACACACACACACACACACACACATATATATATATAAATGGGCGAAAACTATACGGTGTAATATTTTCTTTCTAAATGTGTTTTTTGAATAGTTCAAGACGCTTTTCTCATACTTTATGTATTTTTAACCACGATTATAATATAAGTATTTTATATTATTTAAACACATTTATTTAAAAATAGCTCTAAATAAAAAACGCAGAATATGTATGATGGAATACGTTAAGGCTCCTAAAAAGGGAGCTGCCGGATATCCGCAATTTTGTTGCCATTGTATTTATTGGCGACATTCTAAAAGATGCGCCAATGTTTACAATAGTCGGATATTCGCGGATTGTTCATTCATTATTTTTATGCCAAAATAGCGATCATTGCGCCAAAACTGAAAACCTTTATCGCCAAGGTAAATAAAAGAGACCGGAATTGCAAAAAAAAATGACGGCTGATGCGTCGGACTAGAATTCTAGGCGTTCTAGGATAGGCCATTCTTTATTATACGAAACACATGTACACTGATATTTCCCACTAATATGCGTTTGATTAAAGACCCTGTCTGTTTAAAGACAGTAATTTGCGGTTCATACAGAGGTTTCTTAAAATAACACACATTTCTATTAATTCCATTTTCTGTTTAGAGACATACTTGCTCTGGCCTTTAGGAAGTCTTTAATGAGAACGTTTACCGCATGTGCAATTTTCTTTCTATATATAAACTCATGTTTGTAAAAATTGCAACACCATGAAGGAATCATGTGATTGAGCTGAAACTTTCAGGAAATGCAAATTAGGGTATGCTATTCAAATGATTAGAATTTCAGAGTCATCGCGGATACATGGGCTGAGCAGCGCCCTCTGAACTGCTGATGGATCCGTATAAATAGAGGGCTGTAGCGGGGCGTGTATGGTTATCTACTAGTGGTAAACGTTACATGAGACGTCACTATGCCTCTACGACGAAAGAGGGCGACATTTCAGCAAGTTACGGAGTTTGAACGGGGACGAATGATCGGCTTTCGTGAAGGAGGGTTTTCTTATCGTGCAATAGCAGCTCGTATGGGGCGTAACAGCAGCACAGTGATGCGAGTGTGGAAGCAGTGGGTTCAAGAGAACCAGACAACTCAGAAATCCGGGAGTGGACGCCGAAAGGTGACGTCAGCACGGGATGATAGACACCTGGTCCGCATGGCGGTGACGGACCGTTTTGCTTCATCTGGACAGTTGGCAGAACGTTGGTGCACTGCTACAGGTGTATCATTGTGTGCTTCATCAATTCGTCGGCGTCTACTGCACCGTGGACTGCGTGCAAGAGTTCCTTTATACAGGATCCTCCTGACGCAAAACCATCGGCGCCTGCGGCTACAATGGGCTCATGGACATAGAGACTGGCGTGCTGATTGGCAACAAGTGGTGTTTTCTGATGAATCCCGCTTTAATTTGGGGTACAGTGATGGCCGCATCCGTGTTAGACGCTATACCGGTGAACGCCACCTTCCGGAGTGCATTATCCAACGTCATAGTGGACGAACCCCCAGCGTTATGGTCTGGGGTGCGATTACGTAACATGGACGATCTCAGCTGCTACGAATTGTGGGTAATCTTAACAGCAACCGGTACATCAATGAAGTTCTGGAGCCCGAAGTTGTTCCCTTCCTTCAAGGCATTCCCGGAGCTGTATTTCAACAGGACAATGCCCGCCCACATATTGCCAGGAATGTTCAAGACTTCTTTTCATCACAACAGATACAGCTTCTTCCTTGGCCTGCCTATTCGCCGGATATGTCGCCGATTGAACATGTGTGGGATTTCGTTGGTCGGCGTCTCGCTCGTGATCCTCGTCCCATAGCTACTACAGATGAACTTTGGGGTCGCATACAAGCAATCTGGAATGCTCTTCCTCAGGCACACATTCAACATCTGTTTGATTCCATGCCACGTCGTATAGCATCACTTATTGCAGCGCGTGGTGCCTTCACCAAATACTGATTTTCGACGTCATTTTTTTTCCCATTTTCTTTGTCATTTTCGACATTTTTTCTTCTTTGTAATTTTAATCGTTTATTTGTATCAACACAGGTCGTTTGTACATTAAATTTCATTCAATTCGGACGAGTCCTTCATGGTGTTGCAATTTTTACAAACAGGAGTATATATCCATATATGTACTTCATTCGGTTTTGAATAATTTTATATATATACTCGCATATATAATGAATTTAATATGAATAAATGTCCTTATTCAATCTAAGGAAAGTTTTATGGAATACTTGCAGTTTATAATTTTAAAATACTTGCAAATCCCATTATATAAAAGTTTTATCAACGAGCCTATTCTTGCAGTAATATAAAATTAATTTTTCGTTTTTTTATATTCGAAATATTTTAATAAATATATATAAACCGAATGAGTATTATAAAACTGTAAACGAGGTTAATGACTCAAGTTTTACAAAATTGACCACTCGCGACTATGACGTTTATGTCAAGTCATTAATTCATAGCCATTGTTAGAAATTCTTTTAGGAAATATTAAGCTTCGCCTCACTATAAGACTCCATTTCTCCTGGAACATTTTTAAATATTTCTTAAAGGACCAACAGACGTTCGAGAGTGCTGTCACGTATTTAATATGCTCTTCGGACAGATAAAACTGTCTCCTGGAGTGAAAAATAATATTTCGGTGACAGGTTTAGATTTCGTCGGATCGTGTCCTTTTTGTCAAGCGAAACAGTGGAGAACAGATTTAAGTATTTGGTATCTTATGTTCTGAATATTTGAACTATAGTAGATTTATAATGGAACTAAATTTATTGCTCGCCTTACACACAATGCACTTTGTTATTCAGTTATAAATTCATGCATTTTTAGACACAGATTTATTTATATATGATATCCCGGTACTAGTAAATTTTATTCTAAAAAAATTGATATGACTTTCTACACAAAGATCCCGTGATATCTTTTGCCTCAAGACATGGTAATTGTTGTTTTCGTTTCCATATTCTGTATAGTATTACCTAGTATTGTTTGAGGATAATCGCCATTAAAAGTTTGGTTTGATTTACTACTTTAATAAATGTGGCACTTACTCATAATATTTCTCTCTCTCTCTCTCTCTCTCTCTCTCTCTATATATATATCATCATCATTATCATCGTCAATCATTTTCAATTCACTATAGGTTGGAGGTCTCTCTGTTATCATACATATACGTAGTACAGTGAAATAAATACAGGGGAAACGGCCTTGAGCTTACCACGTTGGCCAACAGTTAGCTGAACCTACAGTTTTACGAAGATTCCGAACTTCAGTCACCACAGCCGAATTCATTACGCCATGGTGGGACTCATGGCGTTACCTTCTTATGGAGTGACAGCTAGCAAGGCTCCTTCGAAGCGGCTCCATGCCGAGTGCTGGTGTTCTTGACAGAGGGCGGCTATGGGACACATATACACATATATATATATATATATACGTACTATATATATTTCTATTGACATTATAATAGCAAATACTGTTTTATTACCTGTATTTTGCTTATATTCAGGTAGCTAGACATAACTTGACAATGTTAATACGAAGATGGCGATGTTGAAGGCAATACCCAAACGTTCCCATAATCGAGTTTTTGAAGATCCGTTTAAAGAATCTAATTTGATCCTCATTATGTTGCGCTACAATTTTTATATTTGAGACCATGAGGTGACGCAGTAATAAGGCTCTCGCCTTGCATGCCGTTAATGGGTTTAAATCTCAACGGTGTTAAAAATTACCCTTGTCGACAAGAGTTGTCTTCTGTAGTCCAGCGATTTATTCTGTCAGCCTTAAGGGTGTTCAGATTCTGCGGAAAAATGTAAGTTCTCCGCGATGTCACGGTACTGTATTGGTTGTGTCTTTATCTATCGTGCCATATCTCTGAGTTTGAATCCTGTGACGGCATTGTAGAACACGTACCGTTTTCCCCTCTCATTGTAGTTCCAGATTTGGTTACTTTGGCGAAAAAGGTTTGAAATCCTCGGAAAATTACGGATTCTCTCGCCGACATGCCTTTTTCTGTCGAAGCACCGCAAAACTACAAAAGAAGCAAACCTCTATTTAAGGGGCACACGACATTTATAACACCATGCGAAATCCATTTTTTAATCAAATTTAAAAATCCAATAATTTTTAAAGTAACCGATTATAATGCATAATTTTTTTGCATTATATTAAGAGTATAAGTAAAGTAAGACGAAGAAAGAGAGTAAAAACAGCAGGGTGATATGTTAGTAGAGATACGGATGGGCAAGCTTCACCGGGAAAAGAAACGATAGGAACATTAGCTGTTCTACCATTTGCACCATATTCCTCATTGACAATTTGCTAAAAAAACATTACAGCTATGAAAACAGTATTTTTTTGTAGGGACTTTCTGTTGTTGGGAATACTAATAATTCCATTTCCATAATAATGTTTCCCATAATAAAAAATAATAATAATGTTTCCCATAAAATAATAATAATAATAAAGTTAATAATAATGTTTCCCATAAAAAACAATAATAATATTTCCCATAAAATGGGTTCCACGGACCATTTGCAAACAATTCCATTTTTTCCACCTGATGGTGAAACTGAGTTCTAATCTTTCAGGACTTTCGATATGTTCAAAATGCAACACGCGAAAATAAGCACTTCTGCCAAAATTTAAAACTTTACATTTTTTTGTGGTGGTTAACTAATTATGAGAGTGACAAATTTACTTTTTATATGTTTTCTACGCCCACCATTAAATTTATTTAATCATATTTCTATTCGGCAATTTTTACTGCCAGCTAAAGGAAGAAAATCGTCAGCTATGCCTCCAAAAAATCACCACTCGGGTGACAGATACTACCCCACGATTCGTTTATATATCTTACTGTAAAGTGAAACCCAAATTCAGCGAATCAGAAGTGCGGCGATTACCGTCACTGGATCACTGATGCTCGCGGGATCTACGTAAAGGACATAATGGTTAACTCACGGGTTGTAATTGAGTGGTTTACTTTGAATCCTTAATGAGCACTATTGCTGTTAAACCTTGCTGCGATGTAGTGGTGACGCGTTCACCTGGCGTTCAATTTACCCGGGTTCGACTTCTAACCCTGCAAAAATAAAAAAAAAGAACTTAAACCGACTAATTGCTTACCATTGTTCTCGGGTTGGGTACCGAAGGCCTTAAGAAGTTCGCATTTCTCGGAAAATTGTAGGTTCTTACAAAGCGTGACCATCATCACCTTTACATCACAAAGTACAAACAAACCATTATTGTTATAGTAGAGATCATTTATAATAATAATCCATAACTATTGACGACACAATGTGTATTTTTGTACAGGGTGATCAACAGAGCTCCTGGTTTAAAACTAGTGGTTCAGACACTTCTTTCGTCGCTTCGACCAATCGGAAACATCGTTCTGATATGTTGCACCTTCTTCGTGATATTCGGTATATTGGGTGTACAGGTCTGTATATTTGTAACCAAGAAGTAACAATCAAATTTCCAGGGGCGGCTCGAGGTTGATTTTGAACTCGGGAGATCTGGTACGGATTGCTTTTTGGCGCCTCTACCCTCTCTCCGGTGAAAACAGGAAATTGTAACAGATGCACAATGAGCCATATACCCTAGAAAAGAGGCCAAAAGTCTCTGAAAGAATTTCTCTAAAGATGTCTCTAAAAATTTCTCTAAAGATGTCTCTAAAAATTTCTCTAAAGATATCTCCAAATATTTCTCTAAATTTGTCTCTTCTTAGAGAGATTTTCTACTGTTGGGTCAATTAAAAAAACGTTGAATTTCACTTCAGTTTGACGCCCTCATCCAAACGGGGTCCGGGACGGCCGCGCGGGTCACCCGTCCCTTCAGCCGCCCCTGCATAAGTTCTAAACTATCAGTCCAGATATCAACATGCTCATAATTCAATTGTTTTATTGTCTTTCACAGCTCTTTAAAGGGTCCATGTATTACTGTGAAGGCCCGAACATTACCCACGTTCGAAATAAATTTGACTGTCTGCAAGATAAACGAAATGTTTGGCAAAATCGGAAATACAATTTCGACAATCTGGGACAAGTAATACAAACATTAATATAATACAAATGTTTTGTTTTAGAAGATTTAAGAAATTCTAGAATGGAGGGATTAAAATTATTTTTTTTATAAAGGACCTTTTAGTCCAATTCTGTTGCTTTACTTAGGTTTATGATGTTTGAAATGTTTCATTTCATGGAAGAATTATGCACATTTTAAATTTTCTCACCAGGCTCTCATGGCATTGTTCGTTTTATCTTCGAAAGACGGTTGGGTAAACATCATGTACACTGGGCTTGATGCAGTTGGGGTTGATCAGCAGGTAAGGCATCATTCAAAATATTTTTTCCAAGTTCCAATTTGAAACAATACTTAATACGAAATTAATTTTACATTTACTTACAAGGCTAGTTAATTATGTACTTTCAAATTTAGTGCATTATATGTACGCGTGGAAGTGATTTTATTATATATATTCATAAACTATTCCATTAAATAAGTACATTGTCTACTTGAAAATTAGTCTATATCATGCTTCTATGAAGAAAGTTAACTTAAATTTGCGCTGGAGTTTTCATCCTGAAAATCTTCAATACATAACTGGAATAATTATCAGAAGGCCATTCTTTTATTCTCTTCGTTTACAAATATAATATATGCTGTTTTACAAAAAGTAATTCAAGGAAACTTTTACATCTGTTTACATCTGTTTAGTTTTGAAACATTTCACTAATTAGAAGTACAGATAGGGCCTAATCTATCCAAAATAAAAAAAAATACACACAGGGAATATTTTCTGATTATGCACCTGATACGTATAAATAAATTAACGAAATAACGTTACATAAGTGTTTATAGAGTTGCCTGTAGGCATGTTTTTTAAATATCTTTATTGGGATGTTCGAATACAAAAAGCAGCTCCAATTTTTTAATCTATGGGGAATTTTGAAACTATCTTTTATGGATGCAACTTGCAGCAGCTACATGATGCATGTTTCCATTCCGATAGCTTTTCTTACTTAAATCATTCCAGGATGCTGTCATAACGGGGGAAATGATCAATTATATAATTACAACGCACGTATTAACCATTAGTGTAAGCAGAAATTTCGTAAGGGGGTTACAGAGCTACAACTCCATATGCTCATATGTATGGATACAAAATTGTCGCAATGAGAGAGTTGTGACCCCCCATCAATCTTTCTGCTTACGCCAGTGGTAATGGACAATTCAGGGAATTTTGTTCTAACGAAAAGGCTATAAGAGTATAGGCCTCTTATGTTGTTATCGTTTATGAGAATGCATCGGAAATTGAGATACCCGAAGCCATGTTGGCATTACTAGTTGCCACAGGGCCTTTGGCTGCTCATCGGAACTGTATTAACGTCCGGTTCGTGCCTGCCCGTAGGTGAATTCTATCCCTTTTATCAAAGAACCGGATGACAAGGCTGCGTAGACACGTTATCAATCCACACGTGCTAAATACAATCAGACGTTTATTAGATCTCCATGGTTACATTTAGACTATTCAACGCCTTGGAGCTATCTGTGGAGCCAGGCCTCTCCGCACCCATTTCTCCGAGACTTCCTTCACCTCCGCGGTTCCGTCCTGACCTCCTTCGCCTACTCTGTCCAGAACTGATCTCGCCTTTCCAGTTTCGTCGTACACCTCTCTCCCTGGCGTGATCTTAGTTCTCAAGGTCGCGCCTCTCACTTACCACCTTCCTTTCCCCCTTCTACCTGTCCATACAGCATTGCACCTACATTCTTCTTACAAAGACTAGGATATCTTTACTTTTGAAAATTTAAAATTCAACAAATAATATAACTTTGAAAAACTTCAATTTAGATGATAAATTGTTTTTTTATATATGAGATATTATTACCCTTCACGAGTTAATACAATTGCCAAATGGTCGGCGTAGGGAGCCACCGGGACGTATTTTTTGTAAATTGCTCGTAAAGAAAAGAATGATTTCACGGTGCCTGCTGGGAACCGAACCCATGACCTCTTGGTAGCCGACCAGGAGCTTTTCCGATGTTTCATATATAAAAAAATTATCATCTAATATTACCACATCATCATCTATGATGAAAACAATTTTCCCGTCTTTAATCAACTTTAATTTATCTGTAGTGTTCCATTTAAGTGCATTACTAAAAAAATTATTATTATTATTACTAATATTAACATTTTTAGAAAATTAGACCCTCAAAATTTTTAATAATATATATATATATATATGTAAGGCTTATATCATATTATCAGAAATATTCCAGACACATTGCCATATAGGTTATGGGCAACCACTTTATTGTAATCCAGTACAGAAATAGTACAGTTTGATTTATAAATAAAGATAACGTTATAAGCGTAAGTAAGGTTGTTAAAACGTTTTATTTCAACGTACGTTTCTGACGGACTTGGCCGTCTTTTGTCAGGAATGCAAAATGGGAAAATAAATATTAAAAAACTGGAGATGGTGTTATTGCGCGACTATTGTGTTGCCAGTTGTGGATGAATAATTAATGTGAACAACTTATTAGAAATTTCCAAGCTTGACGGCAAGGGGAATACATTTTGGTTTAGTGACTAGAATAGAATAATATTCTTATTGGTATGGAACGCTTCCAAAAAATCTAATTCATATATTACTTACGTTTATAATGCTGCCTTTATTTATAAATTTTATCTTCGGAATACTACGTCAAATTATTTTACACAATACAGTGTGAGAATAGCGGACACTTTCTTATATGGAGAGGGGCTTATTTTTGCCACACCAACATGCATATATGCAATATATATATATATAAATCTTTTAACTTTGTTCTTCTTTACCACAGCCCATTGAGAACTACAATGAATGGCGGCTACTGTACTTCATTTCCTTCTTGCTATTGGTGGCATTTTTTGTCTTGAACATGTTCGTTGGTGTTGTAGTAGAAAATTTTCACAGATGCCGGGAACAGCAAGAAAGGGAAGAAAAAGCTAGGCGCGCCGCAAAAAGAGCAAAAAAGATGGACAAGAAGAGACGAAGTGAGTGACATGTGATTGGCCCTTTCGAACATTTTATTTCATCGTTTTTCGTTTCCGATTGGTTGTCTAAAAAGACCTTATGTCATTACAGAAATGCGGGAACCACCCTATTATATAAATTATTCCAGACCCCGCCTCATCATGCATAATATCATCATCAGTAAATATTTCGATTTGGTGATAGCTGCTGTCATAGGATTGAACGTCATTACAATGGCAATGGAGTTCTATATGATGCCTTATGTAAGTAAAGCCATACAGGAATTTATAATAATCATGTGAATACAGCTATTCTACTTATATAAGTACAATTATACTACGTCTATAGGTACATGAAGTGTTCTATGTCCACTGGTACATACACCTATTCTACGTCTTTAAGTATAAACAATAATTCTACGTCTATAATTACCTACAACACTCCTACATATAAAAATATTTTTTTCTTATTCAAATACAACTATCCTAATTTATGTAAGTGCAGTTACTCTATGTTTGTTTATATAACTATCCTATTTATGTAGAAATGATCATGTTGCCGTGTCTAAAGCATACAAGATATTGATTATATCTTTTATAATTCATATTACAAGTTCAAGACGCATGTTTTTCAATTATTTTCTTCATATCTAAATATGTTTTCAGTCCCGAGGCGGCATAACATCTGATCTGAAACTTGATTTAAATTCATCTTTGAACCGTTAAACGTTTACATCTACCACCAAGCTTATTGCCAATTGATCCCAGCTCGGTAATAGCAATGACTATGGTTACTGGACCATTGAGACGTAGAACTTAAATTTGTCTCTGAAACATGTCCGTATACAGAGGGGAATCTTAGGGACCAGGTCCCCCCCACGAAACTAAATTTTCAATGGGACTTAGCTACAACCATGCATTCTGTGATTGCATTGATGACATGATGCAAAAAATTTGGAACCGTCCCCCCGAAATTAAATCCTGACTATAACCTTGACCTCAAGTATTGTATAACGACGCTGCTGAATCAGTGTATTTACTTGCTTACAAAGAAACCAATAATCTTAATGTTCTCATACGAATGTTCTCATTCATCATAATCTCATAAAAAGGTCATAAGAGACTATGGAGTATGTACATACAAAATATACAAGATAAATTGTATGCAGTGGCGCCCATATGGGTACTTCTAGGGTGGGGAGATCTGAGAAAATTGATTACATCCTTCAAAGTTGTCAAACATTTTAATATATGTACAAGATGAAGGAATACTACAAAAACAAATGATACGGATTGACAATTTATACGACTTAAGAAGCACCTTATTTTAAAGACTTAAAAACTTTTAATTAAACTTTTAAGACTAAAAAATTAATTAAATTAAATTAAACTTTTAAGACTTTTAAACTTTTGAAAGTAAATGTATAGAAAAATCGGGTAAATTATATTCTTAAACAACGGCTAGGTGGGGCTCAATCTCCCCCTGCCCCTCCATATATGCGCCCATAATTTTATGTAGTAAATATTCAGCTGCCTGAAGAGTAATATATAGTTGATCGTTCTTTTCAACTTAGTCATGTAGCATGGAGAATTTCTCCTATATTCTAGTTAACGAACGCAATTACGGGTGGAGATATTAAGTATATGAGTCATTGACTTTTGAAGGTACTACGATTTTTACGATCAAACTACGATTTATTGGATACTTAACTCGATGGATGTATCATGGAAACTGAACTGTTTTCTATCTTATGCCACAATTAAACCAGTGTTCTGTTTTTACGACGTAAGAAAGGCAGGGGCCTTTATGAGGGTTTTTCTAAAGACTGTGATAAAATATTTTTACTTATTTTCTATCATGCATTGATCGTTTATTCTGTTCCTTCGTCGTTTCTAGAAATTGGAGTATGCCTTGAAAGTTTTCAATTATTTCTTTACGGCCGTATTCATCCTTGAGGCTTGCATGAAAGTTTTTGCCCTAGGTGTCATTAAATATCTCAAGAACAGGTAAATCAATAATTTAAATTTCACAGTTTTAATTTTAAGAAACAGATACAATAAAGCAATAATTAACGAAAGGTTAGTTTGATATCATTTCCGTTATGCACAAAGAGTTGATGTCGACCGTGACGACATTCAAGAGAACACCAGAATTTTAAAGCTATACTCCATTAATGGTAGTGCAGTAAAACCTCTCTTAACAACCATCTCTATTTAGGGATCACCTCCCTTAACGACCACTTTTTCTGGAAACCGATCCCCCCCCCATAGACCCAATTTACCTCTCCATTCAGAGACCGTTTTTTCATGGAACCGATGGTGGTCGCTTTAAGGGGGTTTTACTATATATGTATATCCCAGGCAGGGGACCAAAATTCTGGCGTTTATAGACGAGATGTTGCTATAGCCAAGGTTGTAGTAGCAGAGTGCAACTGTGCATACGTTTGTTTTAATACATCAAATCAATTGCTCAATTTATTACCAAATGATCGATTAATCATAAAATCAATTACTGTATTTGGTAGTGATAAACGATACGTGCATGGGAGCTGTGCATTTCCATATAGGGTGTGTCTTAACCCTACGGTGGTCCAATAGCAACGCATTTGGACACCATCCAAATTATCCTGATATAACTGTAGTAGTTACTCAGTGTTTACCGATTTGTTCCTAAAACTTCGCAGAGAATTTTTTTCGGGTTCGCATTCCCTATGCAAAATGGGTTCGGAATCTTTGGAAAAGCATAGACCCTGCGGCAGCATTATCTTAGCTGCCCCTAAGGGCGCCCTTTAAAGGAGGTTCGAAATAGGAGCGTCGTAAAAGGATCACAAGCCTCTCATTCCATAGCAAGCCACATTTTTCACTTTATCGTCAAATCACGTCATTTTTAGAAGTTACTCCCCGCCCCAATTTTTAAATTACTATGCTCCTGGTTGTGGACTGCAATAAAAGTCGTGGATACGAGAGCAAATTAATGCACATGAATATGTATACAATTCCTTACGATAAGAATTTGTATAATTTCTCATGATAAAAATACACTAGCGTGGAAAAATTAAGGACGAGATGGAAAATAACATAACAGAGGAATGAAAAGGCAGAAAAGACGGAAAGACCAATCAGGACACTGCCTAAGGTCCGATACGGTAGGGCACTTGCATATACGCATCTTGACGTAATGTGTGCTTGTGAGTATGGTATAAAGCGCGAGGGCAGTGTTCGAGTAGCATTTCAGTGGAAACTATTACTCAGTGTACATCGGTTTGAACAACGGCGAGTTGCTGTAGCAGTGTAAGATATCCAAAGATTAAAAAATTATATAATTTCTTATGATGAAAATTTATACAATTTCTTAGGATGCAAATTTATATAATTTCTTATGATACAAATTCATATAATTTCTTAAGATGAAAATTTATATAATTTCTTGTGATGAAAATGTATAATTGTTTTATTTTAAATATTTTTAGATGGAACCAGCTTGATATATTCATAGTCGGTTTATCAATTGCGGGGATTATTTTAGAAAAGATGGAATCAGATCTGATATCTATTAATCCCACAATCATCCGCGTAATGAGAGTTTTGAGGATCTCTAGAGGTTTGGATTTTGTTTGGATTCCGATAAAAGATGTTTTATTATGGAAATAAAAAATTAATTTTTAATTTGTTTAAAATACATTTAAAAGCTGCTTTCAAGAACTACTTTAAATTATATTATATCTTAGGAAGTTTTTTGTATATATACAATGCCTTCTTTACATTTTTATAAAATTGAAAATGTAATTGTATTTCACTATTATATTAATTAATTAAACTATTACACGCAATAACACCACTGATTTACTCAATACCTATATTAGGTATAAAAATTCAAGTAATAAAATGTTGTGGGCGTTCTTAAGATTAATACAATGCCTGTGATAATAATATTATTTTATAAGTGCCTTCGGGAAAGTTGGTAGCAAAAATACTCGGTATGAGACAATTGGGGCGTCGAAACAATAGTGGTATAAGTCACAAAAATGAAATTTTTTAGTTAAGTCCATGGGAGTATCCTCTGGGGTTTCCTTATTGCCTACAACAGTAGTATATGACCACAGTGTAATTAATTGCTGAAGGATTGCATCACATTTCTGTCGGCCAGCATGAAACTGGATGGATCGATTGGACCCAACTCCTTTCGTATCTCATTTTAAACAAAATGGACTTGGACCATTGTTATTTTCAAGGCTTCAATTATGAAAAGAGTGGTCGTGTATTTCTAATTTCGAATAGACAGACGTCAGTTCAATGTATAGACCTCTAAAATTGCAACTATATATATGTGCCCCAATAGTTTTTTGGTGATATACACAGTGACGACAATTTAATTTCTTTTTTCTTGCCAAATATTATGCAGTAAGAAAATACACATCATTTGTGCGATACCATATTATAAATGTATTACAGCGAAACTACGCAATATTAAATATGTAAAACTTCTTTACAACGTTATGTTTGCATATAAACATGTGCATTTATTAAGCGTTTTATACGCATATATAGCGCGGTAAAGAAGTTTTACTTATATAATACAATATCACTTATTAATTATAAAATAAAATAGTGTGCATTACTCGATTATGTGTGCAATAATGTAACGTGTGAACTAACTCTTCCGTAGTTCTCAAATTACTAAAAATGGCCAAGGGTATTAGAGCACTTTTGGATACCGTGATGCAAGCCTTGCCTCAAGTGGGAAATCTAGGATTGCTGTTCTTCCTTTTATTCTTCATATTCGCTGCATTAGGAGTAGAACTATTCGGAAGATTAGGTAATCGTTCTTCATATATCGGTCAACAATTTCTTTCGATTATATTGAATAAATTTTCTTAAGCGACTTTTTCTACAAATAGAAAACTAACCAAATAGAATACGTAAGAGTATTGAAGCTTTAAGTTGTGAGCTTCCACAATATAAATGTTCGCTTCGCAGGCTTTCTTAACTGTTGCCATTTACAAACGCAAGAAAACAAACTTAAAAAGTTCAATTTCTAAAGTTGGCAAAATTCCAAATTCTTTCTTTTACATGATATTTTCTATATATACATAATTTCGACTTCCGTATCTGGCAACATATATTGTATAATTAAAATTTTACTTTATATATTTGGCAACAGTGTAATTGTTTTCGAATTCTAAAATAATAATCAGTCTACAATTTACCATCGACGTGTGTACATGTACAACGAAGGCTATGCCAAAAAGGCTCACAAAATCCTTTTAACGTTGCATTGTAATTTATTTATGATTTAGCGAACTATTCTAAGCATTTAATGTTTTAGTAAATATTATTGTAACTGAATGGAATTACTGTTTACCTTCAAAACTTATATCAGTAAAGTTACATAGCTAGAGTAAATTAGAATAATTCGTATATATTGATTAGTAGTTCAGACATAAATGCACAATTCAACATGAATTAATACAAAAATATATTTACCTAGTATCATTCATTCCGTAGAGTGTACAGAAGAACTTCCTTGTGAAGGGTTAGGAGAACACGCACATTTTAAAGATTTTGGAATGTCTTATTTGACGTTATTTCGAGTTGCCACTGGTGACAATTGGAATGGTATAATGAAGGTAAGAAACGTTTAAGTTTTATTAAATATGGTGGCCTCCTTTTTTTAACCGATTCTACTTCGACTGGTCCCCTTCGTCTAAAAGTTCGTGATAGCTTTAAAAACAGTATCACACTATTTTGCAGTGGCATGTCTTTCGTCGTTTAATTAAAATTTTATCATTTTAAAGCCAATTAATTTAGAAGTCTTCTAACACCCCAAGCTTGTCTCTTTTTTCCATGAATCACTTAATTTTTGGATAACCCCATAATGTGGTTCCCATTCCGTCATGGACAGCTTAAAGAAAGTCTGTTATATATATACTAACGGCTTAAGTAGCCCCGAGATACGGTACTGTTCCTCCCCTCAAAGAGTATGTATATCAGTTATTTTGGGCTTTCATATCTCTATTTCTTTTCCCACTAGCATGTTTAAATTTTGTATATTGAGCTACTAGAGTATGGGGAACATTTTACTAAATGGACATTTTTGTGTACAGGGACTGTATAAAAATTTAAATTTTGTATTTCTTCGAAAAATAATCCTCTGCAATTTTAATCGATTTCATAAAATTCAACCCCTTTTCTTATGCCACTTTGCAATTTAACACATATGTCTAGGATCAATATTTAAGAAATTAGAACTACGGTCAATGTTTTTGGGACACCCTGTATAGAGTTCAATTCTAGCATACAGCAAGTAAATCTTTTCTTTTCTAATATTATGTAAAAGTTACATTGATTATGTTAAACTTTTGAAAAAACCATCTTTTATAGAATGCATTTTGTGATTTTAATAATTAGATCATTTCTTTCACTGCGTCATTTTTCAGGACACTCTGAGAGACAATTGCGACTATTCCAGCGATTGCATTAAAAACTGTTGCATCTCCTCCGTCATAGCCCCGTTATATTTCGTCATCTTTGTGCTCATGGCTCAGTTTGTATTGGTGAATGTAGTAGTGGCCGTGTTGATGAAACATCTGGAAGAAAGTCACAAACAGATGGACGATGATATAGAAATGGACGCAGAACTGGAAAGAGAACTTGTCGCAGAAGCTCATCAGAAGAAAATGGCCGAGATAGACGAACATGTGAAGCAAGCTATAGTATGTTTTCCTTTGCTGGTTAAGTACCATAGCGGGAAAAGTAAGAGATAAAGTGGAACTCCAATAAATCAAAACCCCAGGGAAAGGGGTTTTATTTCGAATTATCTACTTTTTTGGGCTACCAAGGTTTAGAGGGAAATCACTATGATCGAAAGATTCGAATTATCAAAATTCCACCGTATTTATGTGAAAAAAAACTTCTTAACCAGATAATCCAGAATTTCTTTTAATTTGTTCTATAATTTCTGAATAAAATGATAATCTAGGGTTCTTAGACCACAAATATTCAACCATAGCCATTGGGTTATTATCAATAAAGTGTCTAGTTTCAAAAACATGTGATGTCATTTGTCTATGCTCGTTGTAACTATAGTAGTTTACTTCTTTCCAAAAAGGGTTCTACGTCCTTTAGGAAGGACATTGGGGCTATCCAGGTTTTAAGGGACGTATGGCGGGTATATATTCTATCCTTCTTTATTTTATCAGTAATTTTTAAATGTCAAAAACGCTCTTCTATTAAGCAAAATAGTATGAGCACAGTGTATGAAAAATAGTGGCTTTTTGTACAATTAGGGCCCATTTATAAACATAATTCTACATATGGGCTGTTATTCTAACCAAATTCATTATATTGCTTCCAAACGGTTAGTTTATTTGGTCAATTTAGGTGGGTAAAATATTGTTAAATATGTGTTTGTCTGTTATTTCATGAAAATGGTAATTTAGGTGGTGTGTGCGATCGTTTGTTTCTAAGTAAGATTTTCAGGAAAATAAAATAAAGAATAAAAGAAAATTTACTGTTAAAATAGGTTTACAAGTAAAATTGTATTATTAAAAAATATCATAAAATTACAAATCCAGACCATTGGGTACCTTTTATGCAAAATGAGTTTAAAATATTTCATTTGTCAAAATTTTGTGCATTTAAAAAAAAAGCCAAATACTTAAAAATTTGAGTACAAATTGTTTCTTATTGAATCATAATATATTGCAGCTCTTAACTTTAGGTACCTTTCTTTTATTAGGAAGTGTGTCAACAAACGAGCAGTAAACCTCCAAAGTCAAGAGCTGTAAAACCGAGACCTTTGGTGAAGATTCCATCTTTGCCATCTAATTTTGTATTCAGTTTTGACAACAGAGATGAAAAAGGTGATTTTGGCAATACCATAGCAATTTTAATTTCTCCAAATTCATGCAAACAATCTAAAAAATAGAAATAGAAATATGAAATAAATATGGTTGCTGATATTCTTGCACTTGTGGTTAGATAAAGACGGTTGTTGTTGCACTTGTACACACTTTTGCTGATATTATTGACACACAATTTCATGATGTATATATAAAAGGTTAAACTCTCATAAACCGTCATACGAAATATATTACCCAAGCTTTCTGATGAATTAGATGAAATTTCTCATCAGGATTAATGTATGAGTAGTGCCCCAGTATCTATTTTTAAACCAAGGATTTTTGAAAAAAAAAATTCACTGTAGTTCCGAAAAACGGGAAAATCCAGAGTACGGCAACACATATTTTCAGTGCAGTCTCATAGAATGGAAAAATTCAGAGCGAGAGATGGAGTGGGAAATCTAGAATTTGGAAAAACCCAATATTGGGTAATTCTATTCATTTCAAAGTCTTCATTTGAAAAGTCTTCTGTACGTCTCTGGATGTGGTTGTTTTGGGAAAATTATATGTCCCTGTATTTTTCATGATTCATGTTATTCAAGGAGGGGTGGACTATATTTGCTTGTGATGTCATGATGTAAAATTATTGTTGAATTCTCTTTCGTGTGCTAGTTCTTACCATGCTAATTGATGCTTTTGTTAAAGACATATTTACATTTATATACTGTACTGATGCTGAATTATTTGCTGTTGCTGAAAAATGGGTATATTTTTGAAATTCGCACTAGATACTAATTTATGTCATTTATGTTTTGCAATAGGAATACATCTCGGTTCTTTGAGTGCTCATGTGGCCAGGAGAACAACAGATTGCATTTTTCAAAATCAAGGGGATCCACTTCAATCTCCTTTTAATTTCATTGCTGAAGACACTTCCAAACCTGCTCAAAATGTCAATCTGAAAGAGGCAACACCCGAAGATTTGAACGACAAAGTAACTGTGGCTGATTTGAGTCCTGCTCATTCTGCTATATCATCAAATGGATCGCCCAAAATTATCCAGGAGAAAAATTCATCAAGTTTTCAAAACTTTCCTATAGCCCCACCGAATATTTCCCGTAACTTCTCTTCCTATGGGTCCCACCTTGGTGTTGAATCACCGTTTTTGGATAACTCAGCGAGTAAGGTTGCTGGAAACCATGACACATCATTTTTTGCAGCTGGTAGAGCATTTTCTATACCTAGTGTACAAACACAGTGGGACAAATCATCACCTTTTCAAACGGAGAATCAGTATTTGGCTATTCCAAAGACAGACTTTTCTGGGGAGTCAACTTCCGAGAATCAGCAGTTTGGTAATGTAGGGGATGTAACTTCGATGCCCAAAAAAGATACAGTTAGTGCCCCTTATCACCATATTGTGAAGCCATTACTGGATTACAATTCCTCTCATCCATCGCTGTCACACTCCGATACAGACGGAGACAATGTACCTCTCATAGTGAGAAGGTTGAAGAAAAAACTGCTGAAACAAGAAGCTGAATCTTCAATGAGTTCTCAATCGGATATTCCGGACAATTCCAGGGATCGGTCAATGACGACAGACTCCACATCTCTGGAATGCTAGCGATTGGTGTATGTCATCAACCTCTGGTACTTTACTTGCCTTATTGAGGATAAAGGCTTTCCTCATCTGACGCCAAAAGATTCAAAGGATGGTGAATCATTATTTAGTGTTGACTATTCACCATAAGTGTCGCATCACTTTATAAATACTAATCAAAACGATGAAAGCACGTTAATTGTTGATTCATTTATAAGTTTTCTGTAAAATGTTTTTTACTGTTGAATGACCAACCAGATGCTATGAGAACAGAGGATAAGGTGAAATACCATGCAGTTTTACCCAAAAAATACTAATACTTTCTGCACATCAATGTTTTTCCCATGGGTTGTAGGAAAATTTAAACTTCAACAGAGTTTGTGGTGGTTACGGATCTCATTATGATTTATGCGGATAAATTTATTAAGAATCTCTCTCTTTATTGTGCATCATCCTCAATACTTCGACCCTATTTTGTGTAGGTAATTAAAAATAGTATTATAAAATTAAAATAAGTATAAATCCACGTTGAGGTGGCGAAAATGATTGCGAAGGTACTTTTATACTGGTTCCTTCGATTTGCTTATCCACTCTCTTTTACAATCATTTGAAGAACGATTTCACAGTGTCAAGTTGAGATCTTAAGAAAAATGTGATCACGATAAACATGTTTAACGAAGATAGTTGCAAAGCCACTGCTTGATATATATATATATAAAAGTAACGCCGCTTTTCAAAGTAGAGGACAAAAGTGATAAGCAACAATTTGCAAGTTAAAGATTTTAGGTCATCATATGATATACATAATTTTATGGTTAAATAATACTATGTATTTTAGCTTAAATTAAGGTTAAAATGTGATATAAAATGGCCCTATTTTCAAAAATTGAAAACAGTTCGGCACCGTATATTTTCTTTTCATTCAGTGCAATAATATATAATTTGTTAAGATTATATATTCTGTGCACTTAATAATTTTTACAAAAAATTATAAACCAATGATTTTCATTATCACAAAATAAATGCCCAGTGAAGTCATATTTCATACTGAGAAGAATAAACTTTACTTACACTTTAATTCAATTTTTATATTCATTTGTTATTCATGATATCATTTTCCACTATACAACAGAGATTTGGGAAACAAACATGTTTCTAAAAACTCAGGATACTAAATTTCTAGATCTCATGTCAATTTTGTGCTCTTGCATACTCATGCTCTTAATTATTTTAATGTATATTATCATACGTTAAGCGAACAATTATTAAATAATTCATACGTTTCGATATTGAAGAGCAACAATAAGATTAATTGTTTTAAATAACATGTAAAGTAATTTAAGACTAAAATGGAAATTTCTCACAAAATATGATTCATTATAAAGCTTTAGCATTTTCTCTATTATGAGAATACAATGCAAATGGTGGTTATTAATCTGCATATACAGAAAGGTGTATTTAAAATGATTATTATTATCATAAAAATACACAAAAATTAATTATATAATAAAAGACGGAAAATCATCAAGTCAGAAGAACACAAAATTTGTCGCAGTAACCCTTCCACTTACCTATCATTGTTCTTAATAACCTGCTCATAAGGTAAGGCTGAAAACCATACCAAATCTATATTTATAATGGAGCAAAAAATTGCCTTGCATACCGAGAATTGGTATCAAACAAGTTATATATCAAATGGAGGTATATATATATCGAATTGAGGTTATATCAAACGATATAGACATCAGACAAAGATATGCATCAAATCTATGGCAAATCTCTCCAATATTTACGGTCAGTATGCTGAGCATAGGAACGTGTCTAAGCAATATTTTGTCATTTAGCAATTCTATAGAAAACTGAATTTCTTAGAACAGAAATAAAATACGTAAAGAGACTTGAAACATATTGATGTGCAGGAAATTTAGCTTGTTGGATTAAAATTTATATAAATTTATTGAAATAAATTTTCTGCATGAAGATTTGTAAACTTTCTTAGTTCATTTATGTGTTTTATATTCCAAGACACTTCAAAACGTTTCTCAGAATTTCAGTAGGTTTAATATAATTAATTTGGAGACTAACAGTCTTGTAAATTATTTTTAAGTAAAATGACATTTGTCAAGTATTTCTTGTGAGAAATATGCACGTATATTTTAGTTAAGGCGTTCA
>QLNU02015359.1:39770992-39788092 GCA_006491805.2 Dysdera silvatica | reverse complement strand
TTCATTCCATATTAGCCTAAATTTATTCTTATTGGTTTCAGAAAACGTGTGGAAGTAAACATAATTACATTTTGCGTTCAGAGAACTTACAAATCATCAATTTAATTTATTGAAATTTATTTAAGAATAAAGGCTTAGTTGATCAAATTGGATTTGGGGTTGTTTGCACTTCCGGGTCGTTAGGCCATTTTGGAGCCCACCTTTGGCTTGGCACCAGTCACACCACCCTTAACCTGTGACTGTATATTCGATATTGTAGTTTTCGGCAATAAAAACATTATGGCGAGGTTACGATTCCCATCAATCTCTGCCAACCTACGCCGGTGAATTCAAGGGAATGGGCTTGTGACCGACTTCATCTAAACCTATATCATTCCGGTATCCATCATCACAAGCAAGCATTGGAGCCAGACGCTTTGTTACAGGAGGGACCTTGAAAGTTACGGGCTCAGAAAGTTACAGAGGGAGCTAAAACTCAAATGTTTTGATGTATTTTATTAATATATTTAATAACACTAAATATATAAGTAGACTAATATATTTAACGTTAATAAATAAATTTCTTAAAATAAATTTTGCATTAAAAACTTATAAATTTTAGTATACCTCTCTATAATTTCCCCTGTCCTTATTACAAAGTATATGAAGACTCAAACCTATGTAAAAAACATTGTGTACATAAGATCAACCGTAGAAAGCTATTTTACACATTTATACACTTTCAACGTCAAAGAACGATTTCCATTGTCATGTACAATTTCGTACAAAACAAAAAATTTAAAATAAAATTCTACAATATTTGATTTTTGAGAAAAAATATTTTCCAGGTGGGGCTGGCGGCATTTCCGGTGGGAGAGGGCTCTGCTCCCTATAGCCCCAGTTTGGCTACGGCTGTGATCGGCACCCGCCACGAGCATTATTTTGGGGCTGAGAGGTACCATTACCTCCCTAAAGGTCGAGAAGTTAGTGAATGCACAAGATACCAAAGCGCCATAAAAGTAATTCGATACCGCTTGGCAATATTAGTAATGAGCTAAAAAGTACCTTATTTTAAAATGTGACTGTAAAACTTTTGAAAGTAAATGCATAGCAGGTTCGGGCAAATAAAATTTTTAAACGGCTAGGCAGTGGCGGATTTCTAAGTAGGCACAAAAGGCACAGGCCTAGGGGCAGCACTTATCGGAGGGCGGCATCAATGTGCTTAAACATAAAATTGTCCAATGTTGACAACGTTAATAATGTTTCTTTTAATTATTGCCCTGTTTCCCCAATAGCGATGACATATAAGCGATTACTTTAACTTGCCTGCAAATACAAACTACAGAATCGAAAGACAAAGGGCCCTGAAAATTTTGCCCCTGGGTATTTGCCCAGCGTACCCATTTATAAATCCAGGCTTAACACGCTTTTTATATATACTAATAGTAAACGAATGAATAATAAAAAACTTGAACTGATAACGAAAAAATTCATGCAAGGATGCGTACGTGTATTTTTCCCAAATACGCAAAATATACACAAAATTATCAGAGGCTCCAGGATTCCAAACTAAAATTATTGTGGATTCAAAAAATGTCTCGAATCCACGAAGTCGGAGACTATGGTAGCAATAATTTCGAGTTGTATCTTATTAGTTTGAATAATTATATGAAAAATCTCCTTTACATATCAAATGTTAAGCGTTTTTTTTTTTTTATAAAGAAGGGAATATTTATATATTCCTTTCTTTGTAAAGGAGGGAGGGGGCGGCAGTACAGGCTGTGCCTAAGGGCGGCAATTTTATAAATCCGCCACAGTGCCAGGGTTGGCTACAGCCCCCCCCCACACTCTGCGACAGAGGAGAGATAGAGCCCATATGTGGGGCAGACATGGGCGGCCATGTAAGCAAGATAAAAACATTAACTATGCGGGTGTTTGTATGTAACTTGTGTCATGCGTAATAGGGTACGTCGAAAAAACCGAAACATGCATGATCGAAACGTAATATCACAGGAAAGTTGCCTTAGGTAATTAGGAATAAATCTGCAAAATATTACACTAATCGGTTAATATCTTTTGCCGCCGCAGGGGGGTCAAAATTCGAAAATTCAAAAAAATCGAAAAAAACATCATTTTTACTAATTTTTTTTTTAAATTATACGAACGTGGCAATAAACTTTCTAACAGAATGCCACAGCTACAACAAGATGCTAGTAATGTGCCATTAAAATTTCATTATAGTGAAATTATATCTTTTATCGCCGCAAGGGGGCCAAAATTTCGAAAAAATGGCGAAAATGTCAATTTTTTGTTTCTTCTCAATTTTCGTAATTTTTATAATATATCTAAAATTAAATAAATTTACATTAAGATTTGAAACAAAATTACACACAAACACAGTTTAATTTGAGCTGGAGATACATTTTTACAATTGTTTCGGTGGAAAATCGAGCTTTCACCATCTTCATAAAATTTATCCAAACTGATTTGTTGCCACTAAATCAGGAACGAAAAAGTGAAAAAGGCGAAAAAAGGTAACATAACAAAAAGCCTGATTTGTAGCCAATAGATGGCGACACAAATCAGGCTTTTTGTTATGTTACCTTTTTTCGCCTTTTTCACTTTTTCGTTTTTGATTTAGTGGCAACAAATCAGTTTGGACGAATTTTCTGACGATGGTGGACGCTTGATTTTCCACCGAAACAATTGTAAAATGTTTCTCCTGCTCAAATTAAACTGCGTTTGTGTGTAATTTGTTTTAAATATTATTTTTGCGCAGTGTATCGCTCATATTTCTCTTACATTAAGATGTTCGAAAATATGTCTCATCGGAAACTCATTTAAGTGCACAAGACGAGGAAGTCACTGAAGCCGTTTTTTAAACATGTTCTAAGCAAACGAATAACATCGCCTTTACTTCATGTGTTAAGGATAGTTTCGTCACATCTAAGTGCAATTATTTTTGCGGTTTCCACTTCATTTTTCTTCAAATAAACTACAGTATCATTGCATATAGAAATCGCCTTGCCAGTCAATGGGGTCAAATAACCGAAGTAATGGGAACCTGACCTCCAGTATCAAAGAGGTATGTTCTTCCTTGACCTCGCGACGATGAAACTTTGCTCCATCTTTAACTTGGCAGAGAGATCTATATTTACAGCCATCGAAGTTTAGAGCAAGTGGAGTGAGTATCTAAACTTGTAATATCAAATGTTTTGATTATTTGAGATCTAATTTTCTGTTTTTCTCTTTGGATTTTAGCCTTATCTACAACTTTTGATGTATCATTTTCGTTTGATACCTACGTCCAGAAGTACTATTGATCCTAATGTGGCAGTAGCCCCGACAGATAAACCATACCTATCGCTTAACACTGAAGTTGTTGCAAGGTTCAGCTACATATTTGGAGATTTGGAAACCCTTTCACTTTGTGTATGGTCATAAATTTCCAGTGGCGGCCTTTGGCGAGATTTAAGTGAAGCTGCTTGAAGCTAATTCACCAAAACACATTAATTTACTGCCTATACTCGTCAAGAAACTGGTTTTTACCTCATTCAGTAAATAAGAAAGAAATTTATGGTAACTTTGGGTTTTGGTGAATTGGCTTCACTTAAATCTCGCCACGGGCCACCACTATCACTTTCTTCAGAAAATGTAACTTTGCTTTCGATTACTTCGGTCAATTCGTCGGTAGAAGAATCATCCATGCACACGGCGACATTTTCAGATATTTGTTCTAATGTTAGAATCATCCGTTTTTGGGGACGGTTTTTCCTTTGCATGCTCTTTCGATCCAACTT
The DNA here is from genome assembly GCA_006491805.2 of Dysdera silvatica. Lineage (NCBI taxonomy): Eukaryota > Metazoa > Arthropoda > Arachnida > Araneae > Dysderidae > Dysdera > Dysdera silvatica. Next base: position 39,784,313 of record QLNU02015359.1, on the reverse strand, counting down.
ATCAATATAACCCAGTCTCGTCGTCCGTTGATCAAACAAAAATGCACGTTCTCTTTCAAGAACTTTATTTCGTTTCTAACAATTACAGTTGTTAAAATCTTTGCATTTACATGCGGCTATATCGGGTAGGAGTTTTCTGGCCTCACCTCTACGAAATTATTAATTTTCTTCTAGTAATTCTGTCTATCATTGTTTCTTCTGTAAGACTTCATCAGGTTTCGATAATTTTCATAATAGTTAATTAACATTGCTATCAGGGCCCGATCATGAATTTGCGGGGTCCTAGGACAAGCACATATTTGGGGCCCCTTGTCCTTACGAAAATTTTGAGACGCCCTCAGTATCGAGCTGAGTCCATATTTCGAAGGGACATTGCAAAATTGGTCCCATCATAAGTTGGATAGGTAAATACAGTGTTACCTCTTGTAAGGGATGCCTCCAAATAAGGGACGATTCCTCTGGTCCGTAGCATATGTATATATCAACATATGTACCTCCGAAGAAGGGACACCTCTATTTAAGGGACAAAATTTCTTGTTTCATAGGTGTCCCCTATTGGGAGGTAACACTATAATAACAAATGCACGATGTTACTGCAAAGCAATTTTGCTTTAATTTTTTAGGGAAAGATTTGGTAAAAGTAAAATATTTATATGTAAAAATGAAATAACATTTTGGCTTTTTTTGGGGCCCCTAAAATTGCGGGGCCCAAAGTCCGGGCTTTGGATGCCTTTGCAGTGATCAGGCCCTGATTGCTATGATTTGCTTATGCGAAACGGTTGAAATAGGTGATTTATATTAGACATTTTCAATTTTTTCAGTTAGCGTTTTTGGAAAACTTCGGTTTTTGGTTGCCGACCTCCAGTGCAAGATTACACCTTTCCTGGAAACAACAAAACAATACATCTCCATGCGTTGGTAATCTGGAATCTGTTAATTCATTAGGAGTTTCAAATAATGGACACGTGAAAGTAGAACGAAGTCTGAACTTTTTTGATTGCTCGGGTGTTTCCATTTTCATTTACACTGCAACACGTAATTCTAAAAACTGTAATTCTACCAAAATTTAATGATTCTTATACAAGCAAACAACAACCACACTTCAATCACTGTCACCGTCGTGAAAGAAACTGAACTTAACAAAAGAACAAACTAATTTGGAAGTTGACTCTCCATCGGCCACAAAAAATAATGGCATGTAGCTGCAGGTGATTGGATCGAACAGAAGTAATTGGATGTTTTCGGTAGAATTACAATGATCATAGCAAACACTCATCACGAAATTAACGATAAGGGAAAGTATCTTTTCCAGTCTATTATAGAAATAGTCTTAAAAAATCTGGACATATTATAAAAATTATGGAATTTGAGAAGAAACGAAAAATTAATATTTTCATTATTTTTTAGAAATTGTGTCCCCCCCCCCCCACTTGCGGCGGTAAAAGATATGATTTCCTCATAATATAATTTTAATGACACATTACTAACGCCTTGATGTATCCGTTCTATTAGAAATTGTATTGCTATGTTTGGATAATGCAAAAAAAAATTAGTAAAATCCACGGGGGCGCATATGAGTACTTCTAGGGGTGGGGGCTGAGAAACATTAAGAGTACTTCTATGGGGCTGAGAAAAATGATTAATTCCTTCTCATAGCTGTCAAGAATTTTAGTGAATGTACAAGATTCCAAAATGCAACAAAAATAATTGATACTGCTTGACAATTAGTAATAAGCTAAAAAGTACCTTATTTTAAAATGTGACTGTGAATTTTTTTAAAGTAAATGCACAGCAGAATCAGGGAAATCAAATTTTTGAACGGCTAGGGGGGATCGAGAACCTCCCTGCTTCCCTATATGGGCGCCCATGAAAACCCATGTTTTTTTGCGATTTTTCGGAACTTTGGTCCCGCTGCGACGGCAAAAGATGTTAACCGATTGGCGTAATATTTTCTGAATTTATTCCTTATTACCTAAGGCAACTTTCCGGTGCTATTACGTTTCGATTATACATACTTCGTTTTTTTTCGACCCACCCTGATGAGAAACTCCCCGTTAATCGAATTTAATTAAAAATCTTTCTTTAAGAGTTGGGCAAAATCTGCGAGATTGATGGCGCCATCTAGTGGGAGAAATAGACGCTAGAAAATTACTGAAGTAAAAAGAATATTCAATTTTTTCTAAATTTAAACATAATAAAAAAAAAGAAAAAAATCTATAATTCGAAAAAGAATAAGTCTAATTTTGCGTTTAGTAGAAAAATATTGAATATAATGTTTAAAATTTGTAATTAAATAACCTCAAGTTTACTCGCACTGTAATTATCGTGTAGTTTTTCTCAAGGTTTAACGGGGGACATAGCATCAGGGCGGACACTAGATATTGCGCCTTTCTAAGCAAACGCTTGTTTTTCTGTCCCAAAATGACTATTTTTTATAACAATCCCATTTTGGCGCCTCTAAAAGTCCTCCGCTCAAGGTAAATGCTCGGTTTGTCCCGAATTGTCGCCGTCCCTGCAAAACGCTCACCCAGGACATTTGCAAGTTTCGTCTCTTTAGGCACGGCTAAAGTACCTCCAAGCACCATCCCATTCCTTCTTGCACCAATGAGTGAAATCATATGCAAACATATACAGAAACTTTTCCAAACGTTTTACAACCAAAAATTAAATAAGTTACTTTTATAGTTTTGAAACTTACAATTAATTTTGCTTTTTTCTGTGAGTGAATAAAATACTATCATGATTATTGTATGTAAGATATTATTACCCTCCGCAGGGATAACACAATTGCCAAATATGGTCAACACAAGAAAGCCTCCGGGGCGAGATTTTTGTGAGTTTTCGTGGGGGAATTTATTATACAATAATTTTTGCCACCCACGTATTAATTAGCTCAAACTAGAGCTTTTTATTTATATTTGGAGAAAAAGAAGCGCCGTCCTCATCTTGGACACAATTGCCAAATAATGGTCTACACAGAAAAATTATAGTATAATAAATTCCCCCACGAAAACTCACAAAATTCTCGCCCCGGAGGCTTTTCGGTGTTGACCATTATTTGGCAATTGTGTTATCCCTGTGAAGGGTAATAATATCTTAATATACGGAGAAAAATGCGTTTGTTCTTGTTCGTCTAGTAGGTCAAGACACCGCGGGCTAAACGGAGGGACCCTGGTTCGAATCCAGGACGGGGAAAGCGTCTCTTTTTCTCCAAAAAGAAAAAAGCTCTAGTTTGAGCTATAATATATACGTGGGTGGCAAAAATTATTGTATAACATTTTTGCAGTTTACATTGTTTACTGCTGAGTTCTTTGATTTAATTTTTAAGCTCTTCCCGAAAAATTCATATAATGGAACATGCCTTTGTGTACTGCAAGCCTTTCCCAGAAGTAAATATTTTTTATTCAATGCCAAAATTATTTGTCTAATTTGAGTGTGTTTAGATGGTTTATATTTTCAGGAATTATATCCAATACACAATACAATTGGAACAACTGTGGTTTTCGTGTAAGCTATTATTATTTCAGGGCTAATTCAATTGCTAAATAATGGTCAACACACAAAGCCACCGGGGCGACAATTTTGTGAGTTTTTCGTGGGGAATTTACTATAGTTAATAATTCCCTAACCCACATTTGAGATAATTTTCAAACTACAGCCTTTTAAATATTGGGAAAAAAATTGCGTTGAAATTATTAACTATAATAAATTCACCACAAAAAATTACAAAAAGTCGCCCCGGTGGCTTTGTGTGTTGACCATTATTTAGCGATTATGATAGCCCTGAGAAGGGTAATAATATTTTACAACCTTATATACTGAGAAAGGGAGCGCCGTTCTTCTCCTCGGTGGCTGAGCGGTTAAGGCATTCCGGGCTCAACGCAGGGACCCTATAGTCATAGACGCCCATATGGATAATTCTAATGAGAGGGCTAAGAAATATTATTACCTTCTTCTCAAGACTGTCAAAAATTTTAGTGAATGTACAAGATACTAAAATGCTACAAAAATAATTGATACTGCTTGACAATTAGTAATGAGCTAAAAAGTATCTTACTTTAAAATACACTTGAAAGTAAATTGGACAAATCAAATTTTTGAATAACTAGGGGGGGCTCGAGCCCCTCTGCCCCTCGCATATAGTCGACCATGACCTCAAATCAACTCTTGGAAGGGGACGATGTCTCTTTTTCTCCCATATCTAAAAAAGCTCTAGTTTGAGTTCAAACATGAATATCCATATTATTAAATATAGTTTTCTTCTTCTCCTACGGTCTTTTGGAACCGCTATGCAGATTGGTGCAGTTTGATATATGTTGTCCTCTCGCCATTAAAAACCAACCAACCAATCAATATATAGATCTCCGTATTTTGTTATTTCGTTAGTGGGCGGGAACGGTGACTTATCACTATGGCTTTGCCATAGCTCTTATGAAAATACAGTCTGTCTGAGCGGACAACTTTTTCTATCATCATTTATACACAGAAGAAGGAGAAACCGTTCCTTTATGATCTACTTAACGATCTCCAGCGTCGATCGAGCGGGTATGTTTTTTTTTTCTTCCTCCGCTATGATATTTGGAGCATTTTGTAGGAAATATTTATCGCATTGAATTTAGAAATGCAATACAAATTTGAGTTATTATTTTCAATAACGGGTGCGGTATATTTTTTTCACCAAGCTTGTAAGAAGATAATGTTTTTTTCAGGAGGCATCAGATCAGTAGATAATTTTGGCTATTTTGCCGTGATATTTCTTGTGATCCCTTGTTCACAGTATCATAATGCAGATATATGCATTGTATTCCACAGTTTTCTCTTTTTGCTTACAAAGGCGGCACTTATATCAGTAGCGTACATGGGCACCCATATGGGGGACATAGGGGCTCGAGCGCCCCCCCCCCTAGCCGTTTAAAAATTTGATTCGCCCGAACCTGAAATGCATTTACTTTCAAAAGTTTTACATTCACATTTTAAAATAAGGTACTTTTTAGCTCATTACTATTTTTCAAGCAGTATCAATTATTTTTGTAGCGTTTTGGTATCTTGTACATTCACTCAAATTCTCGACAGCTTTGAGAAGGAGGTAATAATTTTTCTCCGCACCCTCTAGAAGTACTCTTATGGACGCCCATGGTAGCGTATGAATTCAAAACTCATGGGAGGGGGGCGATTAAGCGCCTTTAAAGAAGATTTTGTGATGCGGACTATGAGAAAATGATGTGTTTTGATATCCAATGAGCAGCTTCAGCCACGGCTGACAAGAATATACAAGCTTAGGTAAGTATGTTTGTGACGTCACGAAAGACGTCCATCCTCCGAACCCCGGGGAAGCGACTGGTCTCGTTTACGGTGGATGTAATCCTTACAAATTTTTTTAAACGATTTACTTCCAACACAAAGCACATGTAGATTTAGTAGTTTTAATTTTTTTATATCATTACTAACAAGCTTATTTCCTCATTAGATTTCCTATATATTTTATATAGAATATTGGATTTTTTAAAGCGAATTTATGTGATTTAATCTTATTTTTAAAAAAATGAAAATGTGTTTTTTCAATCTGAATCAGATTCCTGTATTAAAATTAGAACTTTTGATATGAGAATCTTCATAAACCGAACCCACTCCCCACCACCAATGCATTTTTCTCATTTTAATTGAAGCTTTTCTAATAAAACAGGGAACTATTTTGAAATTTATCCATATTTTATGCACATTTGTTAAGAAACTTATGCATGAACAGGGCTTAATTTCTAACAAAAAAAAAGTGCAGGAGCCCTAATATTATGATAAATCGATTAAAAAATCAAATGGCTGCAAAAGAATCGATAAATCATATCAATTGTTTATGTCCATTTTTCTGGACAACAAAGTTTATGACTTTAATCACAAATTCATTACTTTTTCATGACAGCGTCTATTTAGGGGTTCTGGCTAATATTTAAATAATCGCCAAAAATGAAGAAGTACCGGAGCCGGGCTCCGATGGGCTCCCGCCCAATTTAAGCCCTGGCCATAAATATCTAAATTTTAAATGTATGCATGAAAGGAAAAATGTAGACCCTTCTTTAATAGTTTACCTTAACCATGTTTAAAATCGGCTTAAGAAATGTTTATTTTTCGTAGACGTATATATGCACACTTTTAAAATAAGGAGAACTGTACACAAATCTGTGTTACATTCTTTATTGACAGTTTGCGGAACTGTTTTGCAACAAAAAAAATTTCAGGACATGGGTTTTGTATGCCATGCATTCCGTGGGAAAAATAAACGTTCCTTAAGCTGATTTTATGTAAATAATATAATATAAATTATTAAAGAGGATCTAAATTTCCTTCCGTGCATACATTTGAAATTTAGATATTTATGGTGTAAGTTCCTTAAACAAATATGCATTTAATATATAATAATAATATGTATAAAATGTGGATAATTTTCAGAAAATGTTTCTTGTTTTCTTAGAAAAGCTTTAAATGGGAAAAAAATCATTGAGGTGCAGGTGGGAGGGGGTTGCGGTATGAAGGTTCTCATATGAAAGTTTTAATTTCAATACATGAACCTGATTCGGATTGATAAAATACATTTTCATTTTTTAAAAAATGAGATTAAAGCAAATTCGCTTTAAAAAAATCCGATGTGCTATATAAAATATATAAGAAATCTAATGGAGAAGGGCTTGTTAGTAATGATACAAAAAAAATAAAACTACTAAATCTATATGTGCTTTATGTTGGAAGTGAACCGTTTAAAAATCTTTTTATCAGGATTACATCTGCTGTAAACGAGACCAGTCGATTCCGCTCGGTTTTGGAGGATGGACGCCTTTCGTGACGTCACAAACTAGTTTAACTAGCCTTGTATATTCTAGTGAGCCGTGCTTCAGCCCCTTGAGCCTCTCGGTTTCTTGCGCCACTGACATACACTTTCAGATTGAATTCATTTATTATATTCTTGTTATAAGGATGAACATAGTTAGCAAGAGTTGTTTTAATGGCCAGGATTTCTTTGTACTCCATACGAAAGAAAATTCCTCTTCTACTTCCAACTTAGACTACATAATTTATTTCTTTGAGCCGGGGTAAATTTTTGCAATTAGCTCATAGATGGCGCCAAAGTTTCTTTCGAAAGTTTTCGAATTTCATATCAGGAAGCATCCATAAAAAGGCGAATATTGATACAATAGCATGAATATCGATATGTAGGTTAGTCAAATATCGATATAATAGTTTCGAAATTGTATTGATGTTTACATATTTATTAAGAAGTTAAATTAGTAACAGTGCAAGGGTAGAAATTTGAACAGTTTATTTAAATTTCGGACATGAAGTCAAATTATAGAAATCGTTTGAATGCACTTTGCATCCAAGATGCGATGGAGTTGATTTGAGATGGGATCAATATAACGTGACCTCCGAATAGTTATCCGTAGGGACGGCTGATGATCCGGGCGGCCGTCCGGGGCCCCGTTTGGATGAGGGCGCCAAACTGAAGTCAAGTTCAAAATTTTTTAATTGACCCAACAATAGAAAATCTCTCGAAAAAAGACAAGTTTAGAGACATTTTTAGAGAAATTCTTTCAGAGACTTTTTTGGCAACATTTATAGAGTATATGGTTGACTATGCATTTGTGGAAATCTCCTGTTTTTGCCGGAGGATTGGGGGACAGGCGCCAAAATACAGTTCGTGCCAGGCCGCCCGGGTTCAAAATCAACCTCGAGCCGCCCCTGGTTATCCGGATTGTCTAATGAACCGCATTTCATCTAAATCCTTCATCTAGAAGGGCACTTGGTCATGATAAATTGAAGGCCTACTCTCCCTTCATACCATTATCATATCCAGTGGCGTACGCAGAATATTCCGAGGGAGAGCGATGCAAGGAATTTTTGGCGGAAATAACGGAAAGGGACCATATCGATTATGGTTGTTTTTTATGTTCATTTATCATTATTATATTACTAATAATTCCGTAGTACGAGATACTCAAATAATTAAAAATAGTAGTAGATTTTGTTTATACAATTTTACAATGGCCAGCCCTTGTCTTCCACAAAAGATCACTGTTTTAGTAATAGGTTTAAAAATAACTGTATTACACAAAACTTGCTTTTGCTTGCCCTCTGTCCACTACTTGATCTGTAGAATACTTTTTTTCTTTCGTGACTTTTAACAACTCGTCGGCTTTATGAACTGAATCCATATGAATACGAAAATTTATGCGTTGGCTGAACTTCTCCAAGGTCTTCTTCAAATTATTAAATTCTTTTGAAACAAGTTGACCTGTGGCTTGCGTCGATGTTAAACCGACTTCATGGGGTGAAAAGAGAACACACAAAATTTTCTATAGGCACTGTCTTCTCCCTTTGGGTAAGCTAGATAGTTATGCTTATTCAGTTCAGATGAGAAGAACTTCCGACTGTGGTGAGATTTTTTTTGATTTTATACAGCACTAGCGACAGCCGTGGGAAAATTGCAATTTGCATATGGTTCGCAAAGACTTTTTAGCACTGTTATCCTATCTTCATCAGTGAGGTTAGATATCTTGGCATAATTAGAAATATCTGCAGTCGGAATTTCCATTTCAACTGTATATTTTAGTCTACTTTTACCTCCTGGAAAGCATTTGAAGACAGCCCCTAGCCACTGCTGTTGCCTTACTCAACAGCAATCTCATCAATGTCACAAGAGTTCAGGGAAATTTCGTTGGAATCGTTACTACTTTCAATTTTACTACTTTAAAAAAAAAAGAATTTCAGTGTCTGTTGGCGTAATAATTTCTCACTTCGTTACCCCAAGACTGGACACGGGCCCCCTCGGTCCCCTACGTGGGGGCGCCGGTGATCACATCTGATTATTCAGATATCTTTCGGTTCTAATTCGTCTTAATAATTCAGATTCTGCTGCAATTGCAGCAGCCCATATGAATTCACTCTTGGTATACATAGTCGGCTTTAGATATGCTGCCTTGGGCGCATAGGCTTAACATGCGAGTTAAATATAGTGTAAACTAGGAGCTAAAAAATTGTATGGAAAAAATACGATTTTGCCCCTTTTTCTAAAAAAATTGTGGCAAATTCCCCCCCCCTTGCCCCCACCAGATTACGCTTATACTTAGGCGAATATTGCAATTACGTTGGTATCACCATATATCGAAGACGGTATGTTCCTAACAAAATGTGTATATTTTTTCAATGTAATGATCAGGTGCACTTCAAAATGCGTATTCTCCCAATCTTCCAATAAGATAGAAAAAATAAATATAAACTACAAATATAATAGAAAAATATATTAAAAATTAGAAATTTTCGATGTAAGGAAGTTTGGCATATAGAAGTCTAATTGTATATTATTGTATATTTGTATATTAAAATCTAATTGTGCATTATTTGTGAACGCGAAGTAAAGGGGTTTAACCTTTCTGATTGAGAGAAAGGTTACATTTGTTCTCCATATAGCACACATTAGAAAGCAAATGCATCATTATAAACCCCCTTTTGATCCTCTCTTATTTCTAGGATGCTGTTTATTCCAAATTGTGAGTGGAAGATCAAACAAAATAATGCATGCCGAGCATTGGAATTTGAAGGAAGGTAAAGTGTAAAAAAAAGTGCTACAAAACATAAAGATACACGCATGGCAAATTATTCAAGAGTTGATGACAAGGGCTACTTTTAGAAGCTCGACTGTCGGTGAAGAAAGGGCCGCAGAAAGCGAGAGAAACCAGCAGTGAATGAAAATCTAAAAACAGTCCCCCCTTCTTAGTTTGCTGTCCCCTTTGTCAGCAGCTGCTTAGATTCTCCCATTGCTAAAGCCGATCCCATTGGCTGGGTTATATACGAAATAGCACGCTATATACGAAAAAGCACAAGCTTCTATTGCATATAGAAGATAAAGGTAGTATTAAATCATATAGACTATAATATGTAATATAAGGTATCTAGGGGAGAAATTGATATTATTACGTGCATTGAATTTTATCAATTATATTATGTAATTGATATTGTTACAGGCCTCCTTAATAATGTTTTTATAAGAGATTTCAGTCTGTAAATGAGAAGGTTATTGAGTCTCTACTATTATAACAAAAACATCATTTTTAATTTTAAAAATGATATTTATATAATATCCAAAAAGTATTTAAGAGTTTTGCCAATTAAATTCCATGTACTCAATGTCTGCTCAACAGATCTTCTTATGATTTAATAACGTTTTTAAATTTTATTCGACAAATTAATTTTCAAATGGATATTACTTTAATTTGAGACTTTGCATTGTTGATATTCCTCTTATAATTAATTTCTTTTAATGTATAAATACAATTGCGTGAACATATAAAAATATATCTACTGTTATTTTATTTTTAATTATGTTTATTAAATATACTTTTGAAGCATATATTTTAAACATATTTCCATAAGGAAGCAAAAAAAAAAAAAATAAGTTATGCATTTTCTGAAATAGCTTCCGTTCAAATTCAAAATACTTTAAAATGAAAATAATGATCCATTAAAAAAGCTTTTTTAAATCATCCCACTAAATTTATGGAATTATATTGAGATTTTAATCTGCCCGGGTGAAATAACAAAACACTAAGTATTGATTAAATATTATGTTTAATAACTGTGGTTAAAAATAATAAACTACAAGAGACATGAAAGAGCAAGTAAAATCAATAAATAGTTGAAATTAAAATATTTTAATAACCCTGTTAATAGCTTTTTCGGTGGCTAATCCGCCACCGTTGTTAGAACAGTTACGACTAAGTCATAACTGTTCTGACAACAGCGTTATTAAATTATTTTAATTGCGATTATTTGTCATTTTTACTTGCTCTTTCATAACTTTCCGCAGTGTGTCGTAACAACTCAAGTAGTCCAAGAAACACATTTTTTAAATAAAAAGCAACAATCTAGAAAATTTATAATTTCGTTACAAAGACTAAAATTCCCCATCGTTAAAGGTTATTAAATTCCATTTAACCATAACGAGGTTTCGAGTAGAAATATTAGCGAAGTTTTGATGTTTGATACGAAAGTTACCTGGTCCAAATAAAAATTGAATCACGCGCTGGCACAAGAATTTGGTGAGACATAGAAAAGAAAAAGAAGACATTCTCCCGAGTTGGCACAACCAACAACGTATTTAGAACACAAGGACCATGCTTGTTATACCACCGTGTCCCAATGGATGATGCTTGTTTCTCATGCTTGTTTTCTTTTTCCTTCGTATGCTTGTTTTCTTTTTTCTTCGCATGATTGTTTTCTTTTTCCTTCGTATGCTTGTTTCTCAGTCATAATTACTCTCTTCAGGATTAATATAATTACAAAGTTAATAAATACTGGCCTGGTGTTTTTTTATTTGACAAGGAATTATATTATCCCTAAGACGGGTAATACTATTTGAAAAAATATAAATAATAGTTAAAAAATGAATAAGGAAATTGTGAAGATATAATTAAATAAATTACTCCGTTATAAATTACCAATGATTTATATTATTTTTAAGGAATATATTATTTTTTATACAACTTTTCTTCAAAAATATTTCTTTCAATGCTTTTGAAATTATTTTTTAACTATTGAATAGCTTTAAAAACAATTTTATTAACTATTTTTAAGGATGTGCTTTTAAGTAATTAGAAGACGCATCTTGAAAACATTGGAAGTACACTTCCAAAGTAACGACGTGTTTAATTATAAACGATTTTTAAAATTCAGTTGAAACCGTTCTGCTTACGGGGATTCCATTCATTAAAAATTAATTTTACACGAATTAGGTGCACTTCAAGAATCAGCAACAATTCTCTTTTTTTTAATGCAATTCAACAAGAAAGAAACGGTATTATTTGAACAAGGATATTACATTAAAAATTGATGAAAAAGAGATTACCGACTCATTGTTCTCTGTACTTCCGGAGGTTGACTCTCTGAAAGGTTGTAAGAATTCTGATTTCTTCAAAGAATGTAGATTTATTTCAATATAATGTTCTAGTGGTAACCATATTGTACAATTAAGCTAGTTTCAATATCCAATGGTATCACAGAAAGTGTACCGTTCCACCGTAGTCCGTGGTTTGGTTCTTTTGATGAAGGTGGAACTCCTCGAAATACTGTAGATTCTTTCGAAGCATGGGCTCAGGAACCTAATCCTGAGACCCCCAGGTAGAACCTTCCAGATTGCGGTCTTAGTGACGGATTTGTCCGTTGTGAGTTACTTCAGCCGATTTTAAGCCTCACTTCGCTTAGGCCTTCCCCCAACCCCTAACTACGGCCCTGAATGACATTTCCCTTATTTTCGCATTAATCCGCGAGAAGGCGCGCCGATTAAAGGAATGTTAGGACGCGCGCGGGGTGCTTTGTACCCCCCATCTGATTATATATCACTATTTCATTAAAAACGTCCAATTTTACAGGGAACAATAAGTGGCATTTCCACTTTGTTACCCTACCCCAAAGATTGTGACTTTGAAGGCAACAGGAAAGAGTTTGGCCAGTTTCAGAAGCAAGGGCGGACGGTTCTTTTTCACAAATGTTCAGTTGTGAGGTGTGAAATACCTCGCGTGTCTGCTCGCGGGTTAAAAATGCAAACAAAAATGAAAAATAAGATTTTGTAACAAGTTGAATATGATGATGAGGACTTTAATACAACGTGATTGATAAAATATGGCAATTTTGCCGTGTACCCTCAAAAACTTGGAGACTCAACAGCTATATGCCATGCTTACTAGGTTGGCGTCAAATTCTTGGCGGCAATCGAAAGTGACAACGCGCCAATTTTCCTGTTGATGCTGAAGAGTCAAGCGAACGATGTGCTACCCTTCTGTAGCGAAGAAACTTTATGGAAGGAGGATGCTGAAAGAAGTTAATTAATTTGAAGCGTTATTAACTGACATGTGTTCGTAATTTCGAACTGCTGTGTTTTTTTCCAGGCCATCGCGTGATCCATATAAATCAGTTTCTATAGAAACAGGAGGGATGTGATTAATGAGGTAGGACTTTCACTGTTTATGTCTAATATTTGTTGAAATTTATGAAACTCACGTGTTCGAACAGCAGGACGTCTCGAAATAATTTTCTATATGTTTAAATGCTACTGTAATTGAAGTCATTGATTATTTTATTTTTAAATGTTCATCCTTAACGTTTTCGAATCTTTATCTACTTTCAGCCTGTCTTTAGTTTCTTCTTTAATATATTGAAGTATCAAAGAATTTCTCTAATTTTTCAATTCGAAGTTTAAATATACGGCAATCTCTCCCCATGACAATTTCAAGGGACGGGGAACTATATAAACCATAGGCGTACGCATAAAGTTCATAAG
>QLNU02015359.1:39738396-39753712 GCA_006491805.2 Dysdera silvatica | reverse complement strand
GTTCATTTTTCAAGGCCCGAGTCTTAAGACTTGCAATTTGAGCTTGCCCGAGTCTGAAATACTTTGTGGAAATTTGAGCCCAAGCCTTATTGAGCCTGAATCCTTAAATATAACTTTAACCTCTTGATGTACGATTTGAATTAAAAAAAATTTGCTAAATTTCCGAATTTTCATATACACATGTATTTCATGATGAACTGATAATAATGACAATGATTGATGGTAAATGTGAACAAAACGAATATGCAATAGGTATCTATTTCGATATGAGCAAGGCTTTTAAACAGGGATGTTTATGAACAAGGCTCATAAACAGAGATAAATTTATAACAATAGCTAACAAATATGGAATCGGAGGTAAAGCAGGCAATCTACTACAAAGCTACTTACAGCAAAGAAAACAAATAAGTGATAAAAAAGAATCTGAAATGGAAATAACAAATGAAGGTGTCCCTCAGTATTCAATTTTGGGCCCACTGTTATTTACTCTAGCTATAAATGACATATTTAATATCAGCAATGAAGTAATACTATTTGCCGGTGATATAAGCTGGATTACTAGCCACAAAAACTTGGATTTAATATAACTAATACTAAACTTGCAAAAATGGCAGAATGGTTCAATATTAACAATTCCTTTATAAATATGAATAAAACCCATTACTTAATATTTAAACATCAAAACAAAAAATTTGAAATCTAGTTATGGGAGGGGACTACAATCTGGGTGGCAAACATCATTATATAACAAATTCTCCACGAAAAACTCACAAAAATCTCGCCCCGGAGGCTTTTCTGTGTTGACCATTATTTGGCAATTGTGTTATCCCTGTGAAGGGTAATAATATCTTACATCCTCATATACGAAGAAAAATGCGTTTGTTCTTGTCCTCATTCGTCTAGTAGGTCAAGACACCAAGGGCTCAATGCGTTGACCCTGGTTCGAATCCAGGATAAGGACGGCACCTCTTTCTGTTTTTTGTTTAAATCCAAAAACAAGAAAGCTCTAGTTTGAGTTACATATACGTGGGTGGCAAAAATTATTGTATAATAATCTATACATTAGGGTGCTTTTAAAAATTGAAAGTTCTGGAAATTTATCCTTCGGTCCTTTGTTGAGTGATGTCAACTACTAAAAGGTTCCAGTAAAAATTTTCGATCAATTGATTAATATTTAGGTCTTGCCCAGCTCAAGACAAGTTTTGATATTTTTTAACGTTACGAACATTGTATTACAAAAATTTAAGTTGCATTTATTTAGTTAAAATGCTTTTAATATTCACACAAAAATGCTTACTAATATTCACACAAAAATTCTTTTAATATTCTACAATATAATATATTGTAGACTGGCAGTGCATTGTGATGGTTTAGCGATGTAGCTTGCAATTAGCATTATTTATCAGTTACATTGAATACTTTAATTCCTAACCTGATTTGTTGTTCGCATATCTGGATTTCTTTGTAGCATCGGCCTTGGTCTATGCAGACAATTTCTTCCTTTGCTCCTTAATAACCTGCAATAAGTACTGTTTTTGTTCTTCACTATGGGGGAAGAAAAGAACTGCTGAATTATTATGTAAGTGCAACCCCTTGCCCTGCAAGGTTGTTGACCACTTTTAGAGAGTTAACAAGAGATTGATTATATATTTCTGTATTCTTCCTGAGATCTCCATTTATTTGGATCACTATTGGGGTCATTCCATGTCAAATCACCCAAAAAAATGGGATTTTCACCCTGACCATTTCAGATTTTTATGAAATTTGGCTTATTTGTTCCACTTGCAGAGAAATGAATCAATGCCCACTAATTAGTCCCTATTGCTATTAGTTTCTGAAATGCACAACTTTGAAAATGGGCAGATAGCTCAAATTTGAGTATTTTTTATATTACAAATTTTCTCATAACTTTCGTCCTAATTAATATAGAGACTCAATATTAGTATCTTTAGAAAGTATTTAATGTGGGCTTTCTTATGATATGCCACATGAATATATATTTCAAATTTTTATTTTCAAGGTCAATGCATTTGACCTTTGACTTTATATATCTCAAAAAAGGGTATTTTAGTTTTTTAAAAAAAAAAAATAGATGTTATTCTTCCATTTATTTTCTACTATATCTAAGAATCTCATTCTGGGACCGCCATGGGATACCGAGTAATTAATTTAAATATATTGTGCTTGTACCCATTTTCATTCAAAAGTCGTTTAATGCATTAGTTTTCTGCCATTAGGTGTAAAAAGGTGGGTTTTAATGGCCGTCATTAATAGTACACAATAGGCATGGCTTTACGTTTTTAATATATAGTAGCAGTACTATATTACGTAGCGAAATTTTCTACAAATAATAAACTAAAACTAAAAGACATAGTGGAATGGATACTTATGTGTATTTTTCAAGAACGGTGACCTATGGACTAATTTTCTAAATGCATCTGCTTAGTATTATTTTGTTTATTACAAATGAACGTTCAATTATTTTGAAAAGTGGCATTTTTTCAGCTTATATGTTTAATAATAATTTCTATACTTACATTTTTCCCATTTTTAATGTTGAGGTTTAATTTTTATTCTGTTAGTTACTTGTGTACCCACTGGCGTACGCAGGGGGTGTTGATGGGGGTTGTAACCCCCCATTGCAATGAAATTTTGTATATTTAACATAGGAATATGTGAGTTGTAGCTCTGTAATCCTCCTATTGAGCCTATAACCCCCCTTATGAACTTTCTGCATATGCCTATGTGTGCACCTAACTAGTATTTAGTGCACCTAAGTTACAAGACTTGGGTGCACTTGTGCACCTGATTTAAAAAGTTAATTTCGAACATGTACTAACAAAAGTAAGAAAAGACTTACACTATTCATTAATTAATAGCCACTTAATTTATGGAAATTCAGTGTGGAGTAAAATCGGCAAAGTTAATGATATCAAGATAAATAAAATACAAGATAAAACAATTGAAAAATTATGAAGTAGTAATACATCTCAAATGAATTCAGATATAAGGAAGAAATTTAAAATACTGAAAGTTCAAAACTTTTATAAACTCAAAATAGCCGTATATACTAATATATAAAAGAATAAATGAACATCAGTTAATAAATATTATAAAATTGGAAAAAAAGAACCAATATATATATATAATACAAGAAATGAAGACCTATATATACCAAAAAGAAGTAAAACGAATAAATCACAAGAGAATATCAATAACGGAGAAATAAAGATATGGAACAATATAGATGATGACATTGGGAATAGTAGAACATGTGAACAATTCAAAACAAGACTAAAAAATACACTACTACAAAAATATATTTAATAATTACCATAAATAAAGATGATTTGGAAAGATCTATAAGGACTTACGTCTGCAACCCCTTCCTGAGTAAATCTTGTAACTTAACCAAAATGTATTTAGAAAAATAAAATTGTTATTAATTCTACAACCCTCGAAAACAAATCACATAATTGTATGCCGTGGAAAATTTCGATGTTGAAAAGCTAGTTTTTGGCTTAAGTAGTATCTGTCTGATGAGCGTCAATCCACCCAAGTTTTGGTCCGAGGCTCGCTCTTGGGCTCGGGCTGAGTCTGTCTCATCTCTAATGGGCAGTATGGTTACTGACAGACTTTACTGTATACATGTAATGTTAGTATATTTGATACTTTTCGATTTATTATTCTTCTCTTACCTGTTGTGTTCTTTTGTTAGATTACTTGGATGAAAGAAGAGATATTCGTTGATTTTGAATCTTTAGATGAAACACCGACTCCTCAAATAATTCCTAAGATAATATAATAATCTCCTATACTTAAAGAAGCATTACATCTGCCACTAAAACGAGGTGTTTGGTATATATATTCTTGAAATTGAAGTTTGTTTTTACTGCTATTCTTGTTGAGAGATGTTATTAATGAACATTTTCTAATTGAGGCATAAGAAGTTAATTCAAGTATAAGAAATGAAAAACAATATTGAGAACCATTTCAATCTTCGTTACTTTTTTCACATAATTACAAATTCTTCGAAATATACGTACGGGTGAGAAATTATGTATAAGTGGAAATAATGTTTGAATGCGATAAGTGTCCTAAAACTTATGCTCGCAAGCATAATCTGCAAGAGCATTTAAGAACGCATACTGGCGAAAAGCCATTCAAATGTGATATGTGTGATGAATCATTTGTTACTCGTCATATTCTTAAATATCATTCAGAACTTCATAAAACTTGCAAGTCAGTTGAATGTGATATATGCCATAAATTTTTTTCCAGTCGTTGGGATTTCAAATGTCACAAACAGGTACATAAAGTCGGGGATTCTTATAAGTGTAATGTGTGTCATAAAATTTTTGTCTGCAAGTCATCTTTGAAAAATCACCTCAAGGCACATACTGGTGAAGATGCCTGTGAGTGCGATGTCTGTCACAAAAGTTTTTTATCGAAGGCCAAGCTAAAACGACATTTACAGGTGCATACCTCTGAAACACTTTTTAAATGTGAAATTTGCTTAAAAGAGTTTAGACAAAAACCAACGTTGAAAAATCATTTAAAAATACATAGTGGCGAGAAGAGTTGTGAATGTGAAGTGTGTCATAAAATGTTTTACACGAGGATACAGCTATATAAACACATTATTATTCACACTGGTGGTGAATGTTTCGACTGTAATATCTGTCACAGAACTCTTCCCCGGAAAAGCCTTTTAAAACTTCACTTAAAGGTGCATTCAGGTGAAAAATCTTTTAAATGTGATCTGTGTCCTAAAAGTTATTTCTACAGTCGCACACTGAAGGCTCATCTTAGAACACATACTGGTGAGAGGCCTTACCAATGCGAGGTATGTAGTAAAACATTTGCTTTTGGTGGAAACCTGAGAAAACACTCAGTAATGCATACTGATGAAAAGCCTTATGTCTGCAAGATATGTGGCAGAAGGTTTGCCCGAGAACCCTATTTGAAGAAACACTCAAGAAAACATACTGGTGAAAAACCTTTTGGTTGTTACGTATGCCATAAAAAATTCACTCAGAACGACTATTTAGAAAAACATTTTCGGAAACACCCTGGGCTAAACCCTCACAGATGTGACATTTGTCAAGAAACCTTTACTGATAGGAAGGAATTGAATACTCATTCAAGAATGAGCCATATTAGTTAACACGATTGTCAGTGTTTGGCTTTCAAAGTTTGAAATTTACAAAATAAAACATTGAGCTTTATTCCATATCTAAGGTAACCAGACATATTTTTGGCATCACTGTCACGCTTTGGGTGATTGTGTGCCACTGTCCCCAAGATCCCCTGTTGGATACATAATTATCTCGATTTGGAGAATAATCCATTTTACTGGTTAATTAAAAATTAAAGAACCAACTTTTTAAAGATTGTAAAGAAAGATCGTCATCAGCACATCAACGAAATCGCAAAATATGTAATGTCAGATAGGTGTTTAAAGTCAGTATTTGTCACAAAAATTAATTTTGGTTTAGGTTGCCAAGCTTTTTATGCAGTTTTATGTATCATTCTGCCCAGTGGTTTTAAAACACAAGTAAGTTTGAATAAAGAACAAAAAGTTATATAAATGTATAAATAATAGAATTGATCGACTTGTGAATGCAAAATAAACATTTGAAACTTCCTGTTGTCCTTCTCAATCACAACAACCCCATCTCTTTCGTCCGCTACACTCATGCAACCACCGTCACTTTTGAATGGAATATATCTGGTTATGTTAGAGTGATGTAAAAAATGGTTCTGTGAATTTCAGAATTTATGCTCAGCTTTGATTGTATATGTATATTAATTCAGTTGCAAAATTATTTTCTCGTTGCACTGATGAAAATATGCTGTGTCTTGTAAAACATGCAATGCTTAACGTATACATATTATTATACATTTTTAATACAATTCTGGTAATTTAGGTCAAATCATTGAAATAGTTGGATAATAAAAGCATTTTTTCTTTGTGTTATAGCTATCTTAATTGAGGTGGGGAGGGTAATGAAGGCAATAGGCCTATTGGTTTTATTTTGCAATTTCCGTAGTTATTTCTGAATATTCAGTTTTATTTATGCACAAATTCAAGAACTTATTTCAAAAATGAAGAAAAGTTTAGCAGCTTTGCTTCTAAACATTTCAGTTTATATTATACAACCTCCATATAATGAAATGGACGGTTCCATAAAAAAAAATTCGTTATATAGGAAATTCGCTATGTGGAAACGATGTATTCATGAACCAGGGCAGTGCAATATGATACTACAATTAAAATCCCGTTTTTCAGTTAACGACTGTTTCTCATAAATAACATTCAACCATTTAAAAACGAGTGTTTTTAAGTACGAAATATACATGCGTATAAAAAATGAATTGAACAATCCTTACCTACTGAAAACATATTTAATGCTTCTTTCATACACATTCATGCTTTTGTAGAAAAAAAAAACCTCTAATATCCTGCTGCACAACAAATGATGTTGATTCATCATGAAAGCATTAGCACCGGAGAGAAATTTGCAAGGTTTGGATTTTGGTAATTAAACAAACAAAAAAGTGTGTCGAGTACTACTATTCAAACAATACAGTGTATTCAAAGACAATTGGGCCTGCTCTTAGTCTAGCAGCTTCATACTGTATGGGGCAACCATCACATTCAGTTTTTCTAAGCACACATAGCTGTGTGTGCTCAGGAAAATTCTTTATAAAATCTCTTTGTAAAGTACTCTTTATAAAGTCTCGTTGTAAGGTACTCTTTATAAAGTCTTTTTGTAAGGTACTCTTTATAAAGTCTTTTTGTAAAGTACTCTTTATAAAGTCTCTTTGTAAAGTACTCTTTATGAAGTCTTTTTGTAAAGTACTCTTTGTAAAGTTCCTTAAGCTTTCCTTATTCTGTTTGTCACTGATCCTAAAATCATATTGTATTTCCATTGTAATAGAGGACCCGATGTCGCTGACGTGACTACTCGATTTTCTGTTTTAGTCATTAAAAATTTCGTTATATAGAAATTTATATCTTTACAGAGAAACATTTTCATACGTAACGACCACAGGGATTTATCAAAACTTCGCTATATAGAGAATTTCGCTATACGGAAGTACGTTATATGGAGGTTCTATTGTATTTTTATATTGAGCACCGGCTACATATGTTTGTGAATTAAAAGTCAGAGCTAGAATGATGTCTTATCGTTCCAAAAATTTTCTTAGAATGATTTGGCTTGCACTATGATTTGTTAATGAGAAGTGAAGTAAGAGGTGATGGTAAATCGTATTGGTTATTTTACCCCTTGAAAGGTTGTATAGTGATTCCAATATATGTACATTTGAAGCTGTTTTTCTTTACAGTTTTTATTCATAAAATTGCAGTTGGTGTTTGCTGTTCGATATATACCATATGGTTATTACGTCTGGTGTTTCATGAGAAAGTTAGTGTTTTTAGTATTTTGTTCTTGGAAATGGGTTGCATGTGCATTTTGCGGCTAACTGTTCATGCAAAAACTTTTGGTTGGGGGGAGGAGAGGAGCAAGGATGTCAAAGTATCATTCAATAAGAGGCCACCTAAATTGTTTCCAGATCCACATTGCAAATTGATGTACTGTTGCCCATCAGTTAAACTGAACAATCACCCTGCAGTGGCGTAGCGTGGTAACGTGTTCGCCTCATGCGCCATTAATCCAGATTCAACTCTCAACAGTGCAAAGAATGCTTACTCAGAGATTTCATGAAGATTGCACTGCTCACTGTAGTCCAGGGTTTGATTCCCTAGGTCTTAAGAGGATCGTATTTCTTGGAAAAAAGTAGGCCCCTTATCAGCATGACAACTGTAGTCTTTGAGCTGTAAAATCACAAACAAAAACAAATAGACTAAACAAGCCTACTGATTCCCTGTTCTGCTTGAATGTCTAATATCCTATCTATGACCACAGATCTTACCCTTGAGTCCAATTTTTTGCCTTCTAGTCCAATTTTCATACATTTTGATAACTGTTATCCCCGAACAGTTCATCAGAACCACCATTTAGTGAGCACTTGCATAGTGTTAAGAAAGAAATCAGTATAAATAGTAGATATCAAATATGTACAACAATTTGTATATATCGGATATATACAAAGATACCAGACTATTTCCAAAGCAGTTAATGTTCTAATTAACACACACACATATATATTTTATATTTTTCATTATCAATATACAATAAAACTTCTTTTACTGGTCGCCTTTGAGCAATGGTAAATTTCAAAGACTGGCTATATATTAATGGAATTGAATGCGTTTCATGAGATTAACATTAGAGCTAACTTTTCTGAACAACGAATTCTGAATAATAGCCACCTGTGGATATCGCAAAAAATGCCATATCCACCATTTATGTACTCTTTCCAAATTTATTTGTACTCTTGAAGTGTCAACACTGCCAATTAAAATGTATGGACGGAGATTTGGCAGTTTCTATTATTTAGGTATCTATACATAATCCAATAAAAATCAGTTACAACCTTCACTGGACTGCAAATTCAGTCTTTATAAACTTTTTTTTAACCATGATACGTTACATAATACACCTTAAGGTAATACATTTTTAAGGTTTTATAAATCGTTTTAGTAGTAAAAAGTTTTGAACTTTTCGATTTCAAAATTAAAGCCTTTGTTGCCGCTTGTGAAACGTACTGCAAATGAAAAATTGAGACACAGATTGCTTTCAAATAGAAACATGTTTCAATATACTTGTAGTTGCTGACACATCAGTGCAAAATCATCAGACATACACTGTCCAGCTTTAATTAACAAGTAGGTCAGTGTTATTAACTTACTATGCTTATAACATTAGCTTCTGTTTATTAACTTAAATCATATCTGTGCTTTCTATCACTTCAAAATCTGTTCGGGAAACTTATATTTTTTCTCAGAAAGGTCCCTTGGTTGTGCAGTGGTAACACATGCACCAAGTGTGCCAATATTTCAGGTTCAATACCCAACAGTGCAAAAAGAAAAGAAAAAACACTTAGTAAGTTCCCTGTAGTTCAGGGATTGGCCTTAACCCGCAAGGACGCACACGACATGTTTCGCACCCCCACAACTTGCAATTGGTGAAAAAGAACCGTCCACCCTTGCTTCCGAAACTAACCAAACCCTTTCCGGTTGCCTTAAAAGTTGCAATCTTTCGGGGAAGGGTCATGAAGAGAAAATTCCAGTTACTGTTCCCCGTAAAATTGGACATTTTTTATGAAATAATGCTATATAATTAGATGGGGTGCAAATCACCCAGAACGCATCCTTGCATTCCTCCAATCGGCACATCCTCTCGTGGGTTAAGAGGCTCATATTCCTTGTTAAAATGTAGATCCACTGGTCTTACAAAGACTTCGTGACACATTAATCTATCATGCGACTAATATGTGGATTCGATTCCCAATGATATTGAAATTCTTGGGCAGAAAAACGGTATGCTTTCTAAACATTGTTTTTTGATGTACCGTAGTCTGGGGTTTGATTCCTCTGGCAGAAGAGATTCTGATTCTATGAGAAACTATAAGTTCCAGTGCAGTATGATTTTTGATGTCCTTGTGTCTCAAAAATGCAAACAAAGTGAATGAGAAAAACGTACAGCGGGTGATTGGTTAACAAACAGTTTGGACTGCGAACAAAACGGACAACGAACACTTTCGAAAAAAAAAAAGTATTTACTGCCATCTACAAATGGTTTCTAGGTGAGGATGAGATTCTGACAGTTGCAGGATTTAAGCCGGCTCATAAATTGTTGTCGTAAAAATGCTAAAACAGGAAAAAAGTTGTAGCATAATGCTAAAAAAGATCAGTTGCTTTCGTCGCTCAAAAAATCATATCAATAAAATTATTTGCATCAATAATGCTTTAATTACTGTAAGGGTTACTGTAAGAAACATAATTTAAAGTTAAAAAAAAATAATAACAGTAAAACATAAATCAAAGTTGCTAAAAAAAAGGCAAAGTTTGTTGACAAGATATTAAACAACTGTCACTATTTTGTGACACACAATTTCTTTCTTGCACTTTAGATTAATTTGCCGCATTTTGTGGAAAAAGAGACTTTAGCTTAAACCCTGGACAGTTGTATACGTAACTTTTGTATGGGCTAGTTGATTTGCGTTCTCGAAATTTTTTTAAGGGCTTTTCTGAACTTGTTGCTTAAAAAAAAAAAAAAATGGTATGAGGCCTGTAAAGAAGTGTGAAGTGTTGTTCGCAAGAAGGGCAATGGGAAAGGTGGCGGCGCTGTAATCCCAGACAGGACGCTTGAACAGCGTAATCAGCCGCCGAGGCGGCTGAGGGGGAGATGGATTGCCGATCAACACGGCATTCATATATGCACGTTCACGTTAAGTCGTCATTCAACAAGGGAGTGTGAGAGCAGTGCTTGCCTGTAGGTACCCAGCAAATAATAATAAAGTACAGAGTGGGCCAGAGATGTCCTGATAATCCGGTTAACGAACAAATTCGTGTAGCGAACGCATAGTCTTTGAAGGGATTATGTTCATTAACAAATCTACCACGCTGTATAGCAAATTTTGCCCTGCGGTGGCGCAGTGTGGTAACGCGTTCTCCTATTGCGCGGCTAATCCGGGTTCGACTCCCAGCAGTGCAAAAAGAACGCTTACTCAGAGATCTCATAAAAGATCGCACTGCTCACTGTAGTCCGGGGTTTGGTTCCCCAGGCCTTAAGAGGTTCGGATTCCTCGGAAAACTGTAGGTCCCGGCGCAGCATGACCACTGTAGTCTTTGAGCCGTAAAACCAAAAAACAAACAATAACCAAATTTTAAAAATTACAAAATAATTGGTATATGCACATTTATTCAAAAATAAATTGTTATATACAACTTTTATAATCATAGTACTTTAGGACATTTGCCGGGACTGCAGAAACTACTATTATAAATAAATTTATTATTGTAAGCAGTATCGTTATAGGCAAATTTCACTGTGTGTATGATGTTAGTTTATTTGCTACTTTTCATTTTTTTTGCAATTTTCTCACCTATTGACGTTTACTTTTGTTAGATTACTGAGGTGAGTGAAGAGAGAGGAAAGATACCTGTTGATTTTGAATTGCTAGTTGAAATACTGTTTTTTCAAATGGTTGCTAATAGAGAAGCATTACATATGCAATTAAGGACTGGTGTTTAATAGACAGATGTGTGTGTATATTCTTGAGACTGATTGTTTTCCCCGCTATGTTAGGCGATGTGTTATTAGTTATTATTTTCTATTTGAAATATGGAGTTGATATTGGATATTATGGTATAGTTGATATGGATATTATGGAGAGCAAATAAATTAATATGGAGTTGTAGCTTTGTAACCCCTTCTCCACTTTATAACTATGTAACCCTTTTATAAGCTTTCTAGATGTGACAGCCCTGTCATACAGCCCTGATGATGACTCCATGGTGTTTTTTTTTTTATGCTTATGCCAGGTAGTGTATTTTTGAAATACATTCCTAAACTTTGTGTCAACCGTTCTAAAAATCGTTAAAATATAAATTAGAGTTTGTTTATCTGTTACCTAGACCACTTGAATATACGCCACTGATTTATTAAAATATTTATTAGTAAAATAATACAAAATAAGATTTTTCATGAAAACATTACTGTAGTAAATTTCCTTAACTATTTTTTCATAACTGTTTCGTATTCCTTTTACTTTTTTTTACTAGAAAACGATTAATTCCTTTGAAGACACGGCCCCCTCAAACTTTTTTCTTTTATTTAGTCAGCCCATTTTCACATTCTATAATTAAAGTAACTTTACGAAGCTATGTTCTTTCTTAGGAGGAATACAAATATCCTTTTCAGGGCCACCATTCTTATCATGAAGCTTTTGTACGCAACGTTTTAATCAATTGAAACCTCAACCCGCCCCCATTCTCCATGAAACTGTCAGTGTATGCATCTTAAATAAAAATTTCTTACTGGAGTGTAGTACAAAACGGATAAATTTCTCTAATTTTTGAGTGATATCCTGTGCTATAAGATCCGATTCTTCTTTTAAGAATACAGTGCCATAACCCAAGCCACTCTTCTAATGGATATATGTACAATCAACCGCAACAAGAACGGGATCTGGCAATAGCTTTGGCTTTAACGAAAAGGAAG
Organism: Dysdera silvatica; assembly: GCA_006491805.2. NCBI lineage: Eukaryota > Metazoa > Arthropoda > Arachnida > Araneae > Dysderidae > Dysdera > Dysdera silvatica. The sequence goes on along the minus strand of QLNU02015359.1, from coordinate 39,741,575 downwards.
TAGATATGTATGTGGCTGTTTTTTAAAGGTATTTATTTGTTTTTGTTTTCTGTAGCGAATGAGAAAAAAAAAATTATTTGTAAGTAAGAAATTTTTATTTCTTTTATAAAATAAGTGGTTCTTTGAAAATGTCTTCGAGCTGTTTTGAGTTTTTGCTATTATTTTTTTGCATGAAAAATCAATTTAAACGTTTTAATTAATTTATAATATTTTAGTTTTTATTTTAGAGAATTATTTTTCATTTTTTTGTGGCGTTTTTGTGCTTATGATTGTGACTTTGCGTTCATCGGGTATTGTTTAAGATTCACTGAGTCTGCTTGTGTAAACTACTTTGGGTCGGAGGTCACGTAAGTCATCGGCCTCGTCCCATGTAGTCCTTTGTTCAGCCTGGGTGCTTGAAAACGCTGACCAAATTTTTCTGCAAATAATTTTATTCAAATTTATATTTAGATATTCGTTTCTATGTGTATTGCCTACATCTAATTATATGCGTAAATTATTATATTTATGTTTTTCGTATGCAAATGCATTCGGTTTTTGGTTATAGTTAGCGTGACCGTTTATTTTTTTCCTCAAAACGGGACATACGGCGTATGTCCCGTTTTGAGGGAAAAAAATAAATGGGACATCTACTAATTTTTCGGTAATAGTATGTTATTAAAAAAAGCCACATAGTTCTTCATAATTTTTATTTATTAATGAAAAGAACAGGAATGAACATGCAACAATAAATAATTTATGTGGTCTTATATTTTTCTGTAGAATAAATTTGTTTAAGAATATTTGGATTTGATTTTAAATAAGAATAAATTTCTTGGCATGATTTCTTAAAATTTACTTTAATAATTACCATTGCTTTAGAAACTGCGACTAGTAACTGTGTTTTTTCGCTCATCCATAACTTATTCATAAGAGAAAAAGACCCTTTCTACTGGTGCATTAGTGCCTGGCAGGCATGAGATATATTCAATAATTATACGAAAGTTCGCATGATTCAAACTATTGGTGTGAAAGTGTTTGCACAATTCCACACAATTTCAATTGAAACATTCCCAGTGTTCCATTCTGTCAATTCCTGCGGTGTAATGTAGTTATAAGTGAATACTCAACTAATACTTCTGATAACTTGGTCACAATTAATAAATCCCTTTTCAATCAATACATCCATTACACTTCAAACTTTTTTTCCCATTTAGGTATTTTGATTAAATTCGCTCATTCAAATATTTTTATTCTTTCATTTTTTGTCAACATTGTCATTAGATAATTGAATCGGAATTTGTAAAAAGGGGAGATGTGCCATTTATTTAACATATAACATATTTCCTTTTCACAAATCCCAGTTCAATTGACAATAACATCTAATGTTTCGCCTGGTTGATCTTGAAATTCTAAAATTTTGACTTAAATGCCTTCGTATGATTTAAAAAAAAAAAAAAAACGGACTAAAATAGGGAATATTTTCATGAACCAGTTGTCTGAAGCGTTAGTTAATGTAGTAACACAATTGCATTCGCTGAGACGATCTTTTAATTCAGCTATTACTATTGCTATTTAATATAATAGCTTCTGTTTCCATACGAGAACATCTAACTTTCTGTTCAAAACCTGCTTGAATTAACTTAGAAGCACAATTGTTTGAGAGAAAACTGTGGTTCTTTGCACCGTGTGATAAGCCCAGGTGTCTTCCATCACAGCAACTTGCAGATCTTACGAAGTTCGTGAATCCTTTTTCTTAAAAAAATTAAGCATTGAAGAATTCGAAGCGGTAGCAATATCGGAATTTTTATGTTTTTCTGATCTTAAATGTTAATATCGCTGGCACCTCTATGAACTATGCTATATTCTGTAAAACGCTTTTCACATCTGACGCCTGATGGGGTTTATTCTTTTCTTTATAAACCAGTGCTTTGTAAGTTAACATTAAAAGTGCGCTTGCGTGTGGGCATTCTTAAAATGGAGGGGTCATATAAAAAAAATTAAATTGGCTACACACACATTGGTAAAAAAAAGATCGTCAAGCAAGATGCGCGAGTTTGCAGGCTTCTGACCGACTTACATATGTGTGTGAGACGTATTAAGCATGATCTACATCGCCATGCTAGTAGGGTTTCACTCTTCCCGAAAACAGGACATTTCGGCACCCTGAAGCTATACTTGGGGACAACGGGACATCCCATTCAAAACGGGACGTATGGTCAGGTTAGTTATGGTTTAGAAAATGGTACCCACTTCGCACGCTTCTGAACATGTGCCAAAAATTGGCGCTTAACAGAAATACTACTACAGTTTAAACTGAGGAGAAGAGCTCTAATGAAACTGTCAATTAAAGTAGGTCGATTTTTTTTTTTTTTGCAGGGAAATTATATAGGCTATGTGATGTATAACTTTTTTTTATTTTTGCCAATTTGCTTGTTAAATATAATGGTAATAACAGTTTCTGTACAAATCGATAAACGAAGGTTCTGCTGTTGTTACCAGTACCATATTTTGATTAAGATTAATTAATGTAACAACTTCTAAGAACCAACTTGCCAGTTTTAGACACTAATCATGGTCATATTAATAATCATCGTGAAGGCCCCTGCAGCTGCCAAGTTGGAAACTACTTTAAAAAAAAAAAAACGATAACAACCAATTGGTAAGAAATGAATTCGACCAGATTTGAAAACTGAACGATAACTGTGTTGAAGTACACAGGAAGATATGGAAGTGTGCAGGGAAGATATTGTGGAAAATGATTTAAAGAAATAAGATTTTAGTAAACTTATCATTATATATCTCGTTTATACAAACTAGCATCTTCAGACACGAAGAAGCTGAAAAGGTCTTTGTTTTCAGTATGCACCTTTCTCCAGATGCATACCACAAAGTACAAATAGAAGTGTATGTACTGAATAACATTAACAGGTATGCATCAAAAGCAAGATGATGTGTAAATGCATGGGTGCCCATATGGGGGGGCATGGGGGCTCAAGCCTCCCCTAGCCGTTCAATAATTTTATTTGCCCAATTTTGCTATGTATTTACTTATAGTCACATTTTGAAATAAGATTCTTTTTAGCTCGTTATTAATTGTCAAGCGGTATCAATCATTTTTGTAGCATTGTAGTGCCTTGTACATTCATAAAAATGTTTGACAGCTTTGAGGAGGAGGTAATCATTTTTCTCTGCCCCCC
>QLNU02015359.1:39726797-39738296 GCA_006491805.2 Dysdera silvatica | reverse complement strand
GGGCACCCTTAAGTGTAACTGATGAATTCTCTTCATCAATCTTTTATCTCATTGATTCTATTTTATTCTCACTGTCTGTTGCAAGAGCTTTCGTTGTATATATACGAGGGTTGTTCAAAAAGTTCTGTAACTACTTTATTAATGGAATAAAATGAAATAGTTTACAACGAAAAGTAACTTTGAAATGTCCTTTATACACATGTTGTTTTTATTTCACTGGTGGGACCACTGACTTGGAAACAGTGAAATGGAGAATGTCGGCCGATATGGACGTGCGGTTAACACAGCGTGCGGTGATCGAATTCCTGACAGCGGAAGGTGTTGCACCAATCGATATCCACAGGCGAATGAGTGCTGTGTATGGCGAAGCATGTGTGGACATTAGTACCATCATGAGATGAGTACGCATAAGCTGGATGGATAACCCAGGCATGTTGAGTGTGCACGATAAGCCCCGCAGTGCACGGCCAAAGTCTGCAGACAGTGCAGAGCATACGGAACGTGTCAATGAACTGATTCGTGATAACCGGCGTATTAAGCAGAAGGTGATTGCCAGCGTTGTTGGAATATCGCTTGGAACAGGGAATCATATCGTTGAGGATGCACTTAGCTTCATGAACGTGTTCTGGTGGGTGCCTCACATGTTGACAGTGGAAATGAAAGAAGCGTGACTGCAGATGTGCCAGCAGAATTGGGAATGTTATGAAGTGGAGGGAGATGCCTTTCTCCATCCCATCGTCACTGGTGATGAAACCTGGTCACACCGTTACAACCTAGAGACATGGAGTATAGGTCATCCCAGCTCTCCTTGTCCCAAGAAATTCAAGACACAGCCGTCAGCTGGCAAAGTTATGGTCACCATCTTTTGGGACAGTGAAGGTGTGATTCACATTTTCTTGAATGTGGCACAAGTGTCAACTCACAATGCTACGTGCAGACACTGCAGAAATTGCACGCTTGTTTGTGACTAGTCCGTCTGCGAAAAAATGCGATCATTCAACACAACAATGCTCACCCTCACACAAGTCGGGAGACAAGTGCGGTGTTGTAGAAATTGAGTTTCATGGATGTTTTACCTCACCCACCTTATAGCCTAGAGTTGGCGCCTTGTGACTTTTGGCTATTCCCGAAGCTAAAGGAACGCATTAAGGGCACATGCTTTGTGTTAGACGAACAAGTCACCCATGCAGTGCATTCTTGGTGTCGTCAACCGCCAGACTCATTCTTCTGTGACAGCATGCAACAACTAGTGTATCGATGGCAGAAGTGCATCGCTGCCAGTGGTGACTATATTTAAAAATAAGGTACCCCTTGAAAGTTACTTTTCATTGTAAACTATTTCATTTTGTTTTGTTAATGAAGTAATTACAGACGTGGAGGCAGAACTTTTTGAACAACCTTCGTATATATATTTGCATTTTTTTTTACTACTTTTATTGCTCCCATGGCTAAATCTGCATGGTGACTTGTTTTTTTCTTATATCCTGTATTTACAGAAAGATAACATTCAATACCAGTATGAATACAATAAACAACAAATGATTCATTCAGTCATGTATTTTATTTATGTAGCAGATCTTCAGCCAGCTGTGTTCCTTTTCTTTTTTTTTGAAGGTGTGTAATCTGGCCTTAGTAAACTGATTGTATTTGTAAATGTTGAAATCTTACTGGCCAAGATTCTAATATTGTCACTCTAAAAACACCGCAAATTCTACATTAACAGTCTCTTTTATCTTTTGAACTTCTTTTAATGAGAAAATTTCTCACACTGGCCTGACTTGCTGGAGGTCTCTTATCTGAAGATGAATTCTCTTGGGAACCACTAGGTACTTCTATAAGTTTCATGCCAACAGGCAGACTTATTGTTGTTTACTATTGAGAGGTTTTAAGATTACTTTAAAATTTAGGAATGAGAATTTAGTGATTTAACTTACCTAAATTGTAAAGATTTTATTTTTTGTGATTTGTGTATGAAGTGTAAAACTTCCAATTGTTTTAAACAACTTAAGAACTTCAATAAAGCCGAAAGTTAACCTTTCATTTATTTAAAACAATTAATGCTACAAACCCTTTTCAAAGGGATGAGCCAGTAATCAAAACAATTAATTTTTACTTTTAAGTGGACATTGCGAAATGAATTACAATAACTACCAAGGTTGTAAATTGGGAATAAAACAGCAAACAGGAATCAAAGCAAACAGAAAATTTAAAGATATTAAAAACTATCAATCTAAATTAGCACATAAAAAAAAAATGCAATTTAAATTATCGAATCTTTCAGTATGAACATCCTTACATATATATAATGCAGTTTTAGGCATAAATAATAGTTCACTATCTGGTTGGAAATTTCAAAAACTAATATTCTGGATTACAGATAGAGCCATAGCCAGGCTGAGGATATGGGGGAGGCTGAGCACCCTTGGAAACACAGTCATCTCCCTCCCTCTCTTCAGAAAATATTTTTTCTCAAAATAAAATATTGTAGAATTTTATTTTAAATTTTTTGTTTTGTACGAAATTGTACATGACAATGGAAATTGATGTTACTAATGTATTCAAAATAGTTTTCTATGGTAGACCTTGTGTATATGATGTTTTTTATATCAGGGTTGACTCTCCATATACTTTATAGTAAGTATAGAAGAAATTATAGAGAGGCATACCAAGATTTATAAGTTTTCAATGCAAGAAAGTTGTCAACATTAAATATATTTGTATGCTTATATATTTAGTATTATTAAATCTATTAATAAAATAACTCAAAACGTTTATGAATTATAAGCCCTCCCCTGTAATTTTCTGAGCCTTCCTCCTGTAATAAGCATGTAGTTACTGGCTCGATTACAGAGAATTAAAAGAAATTGTTTTTGTATGGCTTACTGCATCGGTCATTATTATCAATTTATTCTTTATTTTGATTTTAATTTAATGAACTTTTTTTTTTCAGATGAGTGAACTGATCTGATAAAGTTGCTTGATCATAAGAAATTGTTTTGGTCTTCAGAGAGCTGGCTCACTAAACTAAGAACCACATATTGCATTTGTATTACCATCCTTGCTAATATACCCAAGCTATTATGCATAATAATTCATCATATTTTAAAATATTCTGCCTTTCTGCTGAAACAAAATGAAGATGCAAATAATTTATCTTGATTCATAACTGAAAGATGAATCTGGATGGAAATAATCAGTGTACGAACTGTCAATGCAAATAATCTACGTGAATATTCTCGTTATGAATTGCTTTTGATTAATGATTTTCTTTTCAACTTCTGATCAAAGCTTTGCACATTTTTCATGCACATCTGAGATTTGTTACTTCCCTTAAATATAACTTACTGTAGCGAGTTCTCAAACTTCAGATCATTCTGGATTTTCAGTGTGTGTATGGAAATGCAAACACAAAAGAAGACATCGTTGAATAATATTCTGTAAAGTATAAAGCAAAGGTTGATACTGGAAAACTACTTTGATTTTATTCCCAGTGTATCTTGTGAAATTATTTTAGTTGATTTTGTTAGTTTATTAGGCCCTGCGGTGGTACTGTGGCAACACGTTTGCCTAACATGTGGTTATTCCAGGTTTGACTCCTGACTGGTCCAAAAAAAGAATGCTTATCACAGTCATATGGTTTATTTCATAGGCCTTAAGAGGTTAAAATTCTTTGGGAAAACTGTAGGTTTTGGCACAGCAAGACCTTTGCTGGCCTTGCATCGTAAAACGTAAACTATGTTAGTTTATCTGAATTCACGCAAGAAGGGCGAGCATGCCATATAATGGTTAGGCTTATATTTGGCAAGAACATAAGCATAAAACAAGCTGTAAAAATCATTTCAGATTTCGGTATTGATTATGGAAGAATTAACTCATATGATTAAATGGAAAATATTAGTTGTATATTAATTTGAGACTCTCTAAGAATTTGTACCTATGAGAAAGCTTTTGGGCGTGAAACATGTTTTGAAACTATATCAAATTGACGTTGTTACACTGGGAGCAGTGGCGTAGCTAGATATTTTGCCACCCGGGTTGAGTGACCATCATTGCTGCATTGTTGTGCCTGCCTTTGTTCTTTAAAGGCTAATTACTGTCTCTGAATTGTGATGCCTGGGGCAACCACCCCCTTTACCCACCCCGCAGCTACTGACTGGAAGTAAAGTTTTTTGAATCTGAAATTAGAACTCTCATATAAAATTGAATGATCATATATTTGTTTTCATTAGCTTAAAAAAGAATTAAAGATGCAGTCTGTTGAGAAACCATTAGAAGGCACTGTGTGTTATCAAACGTTTTATACAAATGCCGAATTGATGGAACAATTGAGACGACATATTGGTAGTAAAAGTTTTGAGTGTAATGTATGTCGTCAAACTTTTTCTTCTGATTATGATCTGAAAATTCACTCCAGTACACATGGTACTGATATTCCACAAATTGGCCATATGCCACAAACTGTGGATGTGTTACAAACTGGTGATCAATCATCAATAAGTTTTCAGCCTGGTGGTAAAACCTTTATCTGTAATATATGTCATGAATCTTTTCCTTCTGATTATGGCCTACAGATTCATCTCAGTACACATAATGGTGCTAAACAGCAAACTGGCGATTTACCGATAACACTGCAAATTGGTGATAAATCTGTTGTTTGTGGCATATGTCATGAAACCTTTCCCTCTGATTATGGTCTACAGGTTCATCTCGATACACATAATGGCATTAAAGAGCAAACTGGTGACAATTTACCGATAACGCTGCAAATTGGTGATAAACCTTTTAACTGTGACATATGTCATGAAACCTTTTGTTCTGATTATGATCTGAAGATCCATTTTGGTACACATGCTGATGACATGCCACAAGTTGGTGATCAGATAAGTGATATGCCACAAGATGATGGTATGCCTCGGATAAGTGATATGCCACAAGATGATGGTATGCCTCAGATAAGTGATATGCCACAAGATGATGGTATGTCTCAGATAGATGGCTTGCCACAAGTTAGTGATATGTCCCAGATGGGTGGCATGTCGCAAGTTGTTGGAGGTATGTCTCAGATAGGTGGTATGCTGCAAGTTGAGGATATGTCCCAGACCGGACATATGCCACAGGTTGGCAATGTGCCCCAGATTGGTAATATGTCACAAATTGGTCAAAAGTCACAAAATAGTAGCAAGTTACAACTCCCTAAGAAATTGTTTGAATGTCATTTGTGTCAGAAGACTTACCGCCAGAACGTAAATTTAAAAGCTCATTTAAGATCACATACTGGTGAGAAACCTTTTATATGTGATGTTTGTCAGAAAACCTTTTCTACAAAAGCACAATTGATGGAGCATTTGAAAGTGCATACTGGTGAAAAGCCATTTGAATGTAATTTATGTCACAGAACATTTTCTCGGACTCGGTATTTGAAGGAACACTTTAGAACACATACTGGGGAGAAACCGTTTGAATGCAATATTTGTCATAAAGTGTTTTCTCAGAATCACCATCTGAAAGACCATTCAAGGACGCATACTGGTGAAAAGCCTTTTAGATGTGATATATGTCACAAAACATTTGCACGTAAGGATAACCTCACAGTTCACTCAAAAATGCAGATTTGTCAGAAGCCTTCGGAGTGCGATGTTTGTCATGAGGTTTTTCCTACGAAGCCAGATCTAGCGGAACATTTCAAAATACACACTGGTGATAAACCTTTTGAATGCAGCGTGTGTCACAAAGCCTTCTCCCAGAGCCGCTATCTGAAAGATCACTTCAAAATACATACTGGTGAAAGATCTTTTGAGTGCAATGTATGTCATAAACTTTTTTCGCAGAGCCACCATCTGAAGGATCATTCAAGAACACACACTGGTGAAAAGCCTTTTGAATGTGTCATGTGTCACAAAACGTTTTCACGTAAGGATAGTCTGACAATTCACTTAAGACTTCATACCGGGGAAGGGCTTTCAGAATGTACTATATGTCATAAAACTTTTCCAACAAAACCAAAGTTAGCGGAACATTTACGAGTGCACACTGGTGAAAAACCTTTCAAGTGTGAGATATGCAACGAAGCCTATGCTCTAAACCGTACATTAAGAGAGCACATCAAAATACACACTGGCGAGAATCTTCATAAATGTGATGTTTGCTTAGAAACGTTTTCACAGAAAAAATCATTACGGACTCATTTATTGACACATGCAGATGAAACACCTTTAAGTGTGATATCGTAGAACTTGTTAATCAATCTAAAACAATTCTAGCTACGTTAATGAAACGATGTTTCTCATGGATGTATTATTAATTAAGGAAGAATCTATAAATGTCTAAATCAAATCATTCCTATTCCTTTATTGTATTTCCACTAAATCATTTGTGATGTACGCCCACCGCAATTTAAGGAGAATCATTCATTCATTGTTTAAATAATAATTTACACAATTATATGTACTCTCTAAAGTCAGCAGTGTGTTATGTCATCAGTATCATTTTAAAAGACATTAAATTATATGTGTTTTATAAATGCCCGAAAGGTAATCGGTCTGCTGTTTAAAAAAAAAAAATAAACAATGGGAAATTTAAATAGCCTGAACCTCAGTTCTTTGACCTTTCAGATGTGATTTAACTCCTTGTCTCTCTTCTGTATGTATTGTTGACTTATTTCGATGTAGCTTATTTGTCCCTGTTCATTAGTAACTGTGACCTATGGCGGTGCGTTCTGTTGTGCCATTAATCAAGGTTTGATTTCTAGTGATACCATAGAACGCATGTCATTTTCTTTTTTGTCCACTGTAGTTTGGGATTTGGCTCCCTAGGCAAATTTTGAATTCTTGAGATATTTGTAAGTCATTGTGCAGCATGACCTTGCTTGCCCCACATCAAAAAAACCCAAACGTTACGAAGTGCATATTTAATACCTTTGTGAGCTCTAACACAGCTTAAAGTTATGTACTACAGTAGTCTCTCACTAACTCAGACCCCATTAGTCCGGACAGACCTATAAATTTTTTTTTCAAAAGGCGTGCATCAATTTTAAAACCCACTGTATCTGTTTTGTTTTTACAGTGCATAAACAAATGCCTACATTGATGTTGTTGGTGCATAGGTAGTTTTCCTTAGTGCTGTATAATGACAGGATGGTCACAGCCGGGAAAAACCGGGAAATGTCAGGGAAATTCGCGAGCACGGAAGTATCAGGGAAATTTCAAGGAAAATAGCAAAAATAGACAGATTTAGCTATAAATAGTATTATTTGGCTATAAAATAGCTAAACTAGTAATGTTTTGGCAACAGCAATAAATTATCAGCTAAGCTTCATGTATTTTCATGTTATGGCGTGATTAGATGGTGAAACGTTCTAAAGAAAATAAATATTTCTGCGTTCGGTGGGACCTGAACCCATGACCTTCCACTTTCGAGCGCGGGCTCTACCATCTGAGCTAGGGCGACATCTAATCCTTACAAATGTATATAAGTACATAAGGATTTCACTGAAGCCAGTTTTGCATGGGAATGGTTATTTATGGACTACTATTTAAACCAAATTAAGGAAGAATAAATTATTAAGTGATGAAATGTCCGTTGCAGCATATGTTTGGATAAAGGATTATGATAGACGATGAAATCACAGAAATATTGTACTACGTTAAAATAATGGCCAGTTTAAAATCTTGTTTATACATAGGGTACCTAAAATTTAATTCTAAATTTTTTAAGGGTAGTGCTGCTATACATAAATTCCATAAGATTAAGAGGACAAAAATTATTTTTGCCCTCTTAATCTTATGGAATTTATGTATAAGTGTTACCTGAATTCTTAAAAATAGGAATCTAAAGATTTATTTGTGTGATGTGTTTTGATTTTGCATAAGAATTATTTTTTGATTATTGATTAAAGGAATTTTAACTTTGTAAACTAATTAATAACAAGTTCCTGTTATACTTACTAATATATTACAATAATAATATAACTTACTATTAGCAATACATTATCACGGAAATTTATGCAACAAACAGGGAAATATCAGGGAATTATCAGGAAAATTCAAAATCGAATTTCTGTGACCACCCTGAATGAGTAAACTTTAAATTCTAATCAATAAGACGTTTCTTTTATCCTAAATCAATTCATGGGTGAAAGTAGGCTTATGTTGTAGTATTGACACTGAAAAAGTCATTTTTATGATAAAAACATCAATTTTAATAGTTTTACCCATCTAAAACTTGTTTTACAGACATTTTAAAGCTTATTCCGTTTAATCCGGACTTTCGGTGATCCGGACAGGGTCTGGTCCCATCAAGTCTGCCCTGCGGTGGCGCAGTGTGGTAACGCGTTCTCCTAGTGCGCCGCTAATCCGGGTTCGACTCCCAGCAGTGCAAAGAACGCTTACTCAGAGATCTCATAAAGATCGCACTGCTCACTGTAGTCCGGGGTTTGGTTCCCTAGGCCTTAAGAGGTTCGGATTCCTCGGAAAACAGTAGGTCCCGGCGCAGCATGACCACTGTAGTCTTTGAGCCGTAAAACCAAAAAGAAAGCGAAAGAAAGCGAAACCCATCAAGTCTGGATTAGTGACACACTACTGTATTTGTCTTATTTTCATATTTTATTAAATACATATGAGCAGTCATAGTTTTAAGAATTAGCTTCACAGAATACAATTCACTTGATTTCTTATCAAGAAAACACCAAATTTTTATAAAAAAGGTTTTTATTTGCATATCTATAGATGTTCAAATGAAAGATATGTAAGATTGTAAAAATATAAATCATAATATATTTTTAAATGTTTGAAATGAGTTGTAATATATTTGTGGTTTTTCGTGACATTTATTACCGGATGTGTTGTTTTAGTTTATCCTGGTGGACGAAATTTTGAGTGTATATGTAAATATATTTATAGTTAATGTTATGCATCTTATGTTAATAGGTTAACAGGTCATTACCATGAAATCATTCATTTGCAGCTTGTTGAACAAGTAGTATATAAATCAACGTTTATTGGCGTAGTGTAACACTACGCCAATAAACGTTGATTGATATTGTTGTTTGATTTAATCTGCGTAGTGTTCGATTTATATAAACAAGTAGTATATGTTAAAAGGAGAAAATGTTTTGTGGAAAGCAGCAGTTCTTGATTTTATCTTTTTCCTATTAAGGACTCCCATTAAATACGTGTGAAAGTCATAAAGAGATTTTAATTTTAAGAATTATTCTCACTGAGTATAAAATTAAGAGTTAAATATTACAAATTTTATTATATCAGACCTAATATTTTAACATTGAATTCTAAGTTCAGACTTTATATTATATGACTAGTTTGTCTTTTAAATAAATGATATCAGATTAGGATTAGTTCAAGATTTTGCAGATCTTTTGTGAGGACAACAGACCACTGGCTCAGAACTGCTGCTTTAAATAAAGCATAACTGTAAATATGAGTGTGTTTAGTATGAAACTTGGAGGTTTCTGCTATCAAAAAAATAAATAATTTAAATATCGACATCAGTTCAATCATGTATATTTTGTGTAATGAGTTGCTTTGCTAGTGAATATTTTTGTGAGATATTTACCTAGTATAAAAGACATTTTCCTGTATGTAATTTTATAAAATCATTCATCACTATTAGTGGCATCAGCTATTTATTGTTTCATTTTTTAAAAAATTTGTTTTGGGTTTCTGTATAAATATATTTCAGCATTTATGTTGCTTATTTTTGGAGGGAAAATGCAAAAGCGTTTGCATGATTTTTGTAACTTTTTTATTTGCCTGTAGTGTTTAGCTACTATTGTTTGGCTTTTACATCAGTATTTGTACTCATGCTTTATGTTGTAATCGATTCCATAAAGGTTATTTCTGAAATATAGTAAAGCCACTCATTAATGGACGTTCACTGTGAAGACAAATTTGGTCCGTAAAAAAGGAGTGTCTATTAAAAGGGAATTTACTGTAATTGTTTTATAATTTATTTTGCTTAATACATTTAAAGAATAAAATCTTGCCTTGAAAATAAGCGTAAAACTTTTTGTTTATCAATTTATTTGAATTTAAAACAGTACATAAAGCAAACACATAGGTAAGAAAACAAAGAAAAAAAAAAAAAATGAACACCCTGTAAAGGCTTTTTACAGCTTTGTTATCACATGCATAAACAGTAATTAATGTGTGGCTCCCTGCATAAATACATTACAGCTAAGTATTTTTGAATTAAAAGCACAATATTATGACCATCTGATTATAGTAGTGGTTCCCAACTCAATTTAAGCCGCGGACCACTTTTCCACTTCAATTGTACCCGCTGACCACTTTGAAAAATTCTCAAGAGTTGACTGCAACACCTTTATGAAAGAGTAATACTGATCTTATTTTAGGGAAAATGTGCTCCTAAATTTGTTCTTTGAAAAAAAAAAGGGAAGAAACAATAAACAGAAATAACCCCCCCTCAAAATCTAATGATAACACAGTCTAACCTCCTTAAGACGAATTACTTTTAATATGAACCGTTTTCTGAAGTTCCATCAGATTATAAAATACTACAAATATACCATCAATTTCATTTTTATAATTAATGATAATTTTTATAAGTATTCTTTCTTTAAATTATTATTTTTTTAAAATAATGACCCGTCTTGCGTGCCTTGGAACTCCCCTGCATTGACCACCTGTTGCTTACTGGACTAGTAATCAGTTTTATTTGGTCTGATTTCAAATAATGCTTAATAGTAATCCAGTTTTATTTGGTCTGATTTCCTAGCTGTAATAATCAGTTTTATTTGGTCTGATTATTAATACTGTAATAAAGTAATCAGTTTTATTTGGTAAGTTTTTAATACTGTAGTAATCAGTTTTATTTGGTCTAATTTATAATACTGTAATAGTAATCAGTTTTATTTGGTCTGATTTTAAATACTGTAATAGTAATCAGTTTTATTTGGTCTAATTTCTAATAATGTAATAGTAATCAGTTTTATTTGGTCTGATTTCTAATACTGTAATAATCAGTTTTATTTGGTCTGATTTCTAATACTGTAATATCTTACTTTCTGAGTTGAGGTTCCGAAGTGTGCCTTTCATATTTTTGGTTGCATGTTCGTTGTAAGTCGTTTGTTGGAAGTTTAAGCCAATGCTTCCATATCATCCATTCTCCGTAAGTAGATATTTAATCTTCAAGGGCCCTCTTTATGAAGTTGTTTGAAAAAATCAGTTTATTTGGAATCCATTCTGGAGTCAAAATCATAGTGGATTAATAAAGTTGATTTTTTTTAGTGCAGGCTGCACAGAGCTTTGTTATCCACAAGAACTAAGAAAAAAAGCAATTCAAGTTTTATATAAACCAGTTATATTTCAGATTGGTATGATAACCAGTAGTGGCTCGTGGCACGATTTAAGAGGAGTTGTGTGAAGTCAATTAGCCAAAACCCAAGAATATTGTAAATTTTTTTCATATTTACTTCATGAGGTAAAAACCGGTTTCTTGACGAGTATATATTGTAAATTAATGTGT
>QLNU02015359.1:39701469-39717394 GCA_006491805.2 Dysdera silvatica | reverse complement strand
TTTGTCTTCTATCATGTAATAGTATTTTTATGTTTGAAAGGGTCCTTTCCGGAGCTACAAAATATATATATGGGTAGCACCTATAAATAGAGCCCGAAAATTCAGGCAAAATGTTATGTCTTATTTTGCCTATTTTTAATTTTTTTAGTAAAACACCTTTTTTGAATCTGTTTTTTGCCGTAAATGTTTATTTCGGTTTATATTTGTGTTTTGTGTTCGTTTGCTTTGTATTTTTATATGCTTTTTAGATTTCCTATACATAGATACAGTAAAATATCTCTTAACGGACAACTTCAGATATGGATACTCCATTTTTATGGTTAGATGAAAGTCCCCTCCCCCCACACGTAAAAACTCATTCACGGTCACATGTTTCGAACTCAAGATTAGCCGTCACCCTCCCTTCAAATACCGACCTCGTTTATTGAGTTGTGGAGAAGACTTTACGCCTTCGCTTGCATATTTCTTAAACAGTTCACTTGTCACTCAGTCGGTTCAATACGTGGGAGAGGGTTCGCGTTCTCTGTAATATGCATTGATTATTTTTAAACTAGAAAAATGCCTAAAATGAAAGCTCGCACAAGCAAAAAATTGGGAAATTTCGTAAAAGGCCGGGTGTTTTCTTTACTGATGGAAGCATTTTATTGTGCAAATTATGTACAAAGTCAATAAACTTTGAGAAAAAGTACTTAATAGTTTAGTACTTGGAAGGGAAAAAAGGATGGACAAATATGGACTTAGATTTCCACTTGTTTCGAGTAATCTTCTCGGAAATTTCAATTTGCAATGGATCTATGCAAGACGTTTGTGGATGCCGGCTTTCAGTTCTGGGAGCTTGAGAATATACGTATGTGAGCTTTTATGCAAAAATATACCAACCAAAGTATTCATGGTGACTCTACCTTGAGGAAAACTTAATTGCATGAATACTATAAAGAAGTTCTAGATCATATCCGGAAAGAAATTAGAACGAAATATATATGGATATCTATGGACGAAACAACAGATACAACAGGGCGAGACGTTGAAAATATTATTGTTGGTACAATGTACCCGCTTGAAGGGTAAAAACTGTTTTTACTGACACCTGAACAATTACAAAAGACAAATAGTGCTACAATTGTCCAGCTATTCATTAATATATTAACTTCGTTTTGGCCAGATGGTATACAACGTGAGTTTTTTTTTTATATATTTCTGACGGATACAGCCTCTATATGAAAAAGAGCTGGAAATGCATTGAAAGCTTTGTTTCTTGCATGCTTCATCTAACATGCCTTGCTCATGCATTTCCTAGGATTGCAAAACACAAGTGAGAATTCTCTATCCTGAAATGGACATTCTCGTTTCCAAAGTTAAAAAATATTCGTTAAATCTCGTTCGAGAATTTAAGCTTTCAAAGAAATGGCACTGGACGTTTCATTACCTCCGCAACCGATTCTCAGAAGATGGGGAACTTGGATATCAGCAGTCTCATACTATTGCTTACATTTTGAGAAAATTGCTGAAATTATTAACAGTTTTTTGGATGAAGAAGCAGCAGCTATAAAAAGAAGCACATTTTTATATTGCAGGTTGAAATTGAAAAATGAATTAAAATTCATTTCGACACATTTTGGGAAATCTTCAAGAGTCTACTGAAAGTCTAAAAAACGAAATATCCCTTTGTTAGAGTCATTAGAAGTTGTACGCAATAGTATACAAGACTACAGGTCTATCTGTCCTTAGTAAAACTAGTGAAATCATCAAGAAGAAATGCGAAAACGTGATTTCTGCGAACTAAAACTCTGAATCCATTAAGAGTATAGGAAAATTTCTAAGTGGCGATGCTACTATAGAACTGTCCATATCTTTTAACATGGAATGCTGCTTTAGATATACGCCCATAACCTCAGTTCAAGTGGAGAGATATTTTTCACAATATAAAATGCCACTGACTGAGAGACGTCAAAATTTCACATTTGAGAATCTGAAAAAGCACATCGTTGTAATGTGCAATAAGAGGAGATTTCGAAGCAGAACAACCAAGCGAAAGTCTTGTATTTTTACAGAGGGAAACTTGGTCGACTGTTGCTTCTGAGGATGTTCCGCATAGCACTGAGTGAAACGTTAAGTGTTTTTAATAAACAGACGTTGCGGAATAACCCGCAAAGCTCTATAATGTATACAGTTCGTTAACTAGTATAATGCTGTAAATTATACAGCTGCAAATACGAAAAATATGATCTCGGAATTAAGTAAATAGAGAAACAAAAAAACATAATATATGCATGTACCTAATATTCTTAAGGTAAATATGATAATAATGCTAATAAGTTTTATTAAACCTGAGGTACATATTGAAAGTTGCACATATTAAGCTATAAGTTACATATGAGGATGATGTTTATAATTTTGTTGGTACATTGACCAGGTTAGAAATGGAGGAAAGTAGAAAGCCATAGTTTGTTGGGAAATTCTTCTCCATGGTTATCAAACGTAAATGGTAAACGACGCTACACTGAAACAAAAAGCAAAGGTTTAAAGATGAACAAAGATTTCACGTTTTATAAATTTCTTTCTTTCTTAGCATCAACAAATATTCTAGAAGTGATATATTTGACCGAACCTCTCTATATACACGTTTATTGAAGTTTTGGCCAATCCATGATTCGAAGTCCCCATGGTAATTATATAGAAAAATTATATATAGGTACTATTCTATATATATCGACACATTTTGTTAGTAATATTGCATATTAATATATTTATTAAAATATTCATTAACTAAAAACAATTCTCTCTCTCTCTCTCTCTCTATATATATATATATAGATTCTTTCTTTATGAAACCATTAACTTTGATATGTTAAGGTATGCCTGTATTTATAAATTTACCTGCTCATAAAATTACTAAAACACAGATTCCATTGAATAACGTGTGAACTAAAATATTAAAGTTATAAATGAAAAAGACTGATACGTCGTCTTAACTGGAATATTACTAGAAACTTTTAAAGAATATATGTAAAATATGTTTTGTTAGAATGAGAAAACTGACGCTACCATCGGTCAGTTACATAAAAGTAAAAAAAAAAGAAAAGAAAAGATGTATATTACAGATGAGACGGGTTTAGCCCGAGCTCATCAGACGGATGTAACTGAAGGCGAAAACTGACTTTTCAATATCGAAATTCTCCACACAATACAATTATGTGATCCGTTTTCAGAGATCGTAGAAATGCGTGGATATGAAAATTCGATGAAATTAAATGATGTAATTTAGCATTTTTTTAAAATTTAAATCGTAAGTCAAGGAGTTAAAGTTATATTTGAAGTTTCGAGATGGGGCGGACTCGAGATCAAATTTCCACAAAGTATTTTGGGCTTCGAAAAATGATCTCGAACTCATTTCTAAAGTATATGAAAACAAGATACGATAAACTGAAAGAAAGATTGAATTCAGTATGCCAATATCGAATAGCTTTCTTCACAAATTTTTTTGATAGTGTGGAAATAACGTTTAGAATTGTCGGTCGCTTTATACCAACATATAATAATCTGTTGGGATAATGCGATACAATATTACGTATTCGTAGAATAAAACACATTTTTTTGTAGCAATATTATTCAAAAAAAAATATTATGTCATAGTCCAATGCCACACAATATTACATAGCAATGTAATATAATTTCACATTATGTATTGGTATGAAGCACTTCATTATATTCCGTATTTGTATATGCACTATAATAATACGTTTTGCTACAATGGACTACGATAATACGCATTGCTGTAATTTAATGCAATACAACATTACGGACTTGAATAATGCTCGATAATTCCGGGTATTCGTGTAATGTCATGTATAGGTATATTGGAATATAATAATACGTATTGGTTTAGTGCAATGCATCATAATGTGTGATGTCAACATACCTCGAAATGATATATAACCATAACTTTTCGTTCTTTATTTGATGTTAAATTGTAGTGATCTTGCACATGCGAAATAAATATGAAGTTATTTTGAGTCTGTGGAAAAAGAGTTCATATATTTAGCAGGAATATTTATTATATTGAATTTTATACATAAAGGCTATATTATTATTATTATTATGGCTATATAGTTTACAGAATATGCACACAGACACACAAACGCATAGACATTTGATGATGAATGAATAATAGGAAATATTTTTTAATTTTTAAATATTTATTTGTCACTTTAAACGTATTGTTATACTGCGTCTTTATTCTATTACCTTATGTCGCCCAATACTCACAACGTAAGGTGCGTGTATGTACATAGACGCCAGGTGCGACTTGAGCTCGCCAACTTGGCGACAGAAAGTGCCGGTTACTTTTCAAACGGCGAATAATAAAATAAAGGTGTACAGAACAGGTGGGAACGTAGAGTGATGTGAAGCGAGGGAAGATGGTTGTGAAATTTGGCCGTTGAATACAAAGAGAGAAAATCGGTCAGGTTCTCTCTGCTGTTGTTTCTCCTGATTATAAGATGTCTGTGTTGGATAGAGATCGTTTCCATCGGGCGGCCAGGGACGGATATTTGGATTTGTTGAGAGAAGGCACCCGCAAAGATTGTAATGCCCCCGATGAAGACGGAATGACTCCCACTTTGTGGTCAGCTTATTACGGAAATTTGGATGCACTAAGACTAATTGTCGGAAGAGGGTAAGTTGTCAAAATGTATTAATCAAATATCATTTATTCGTATTTCATATAAGTTAATATATAGCCATAATATATGTATTTCAACCCGCTTAAAAATTTTGAAAAATGAGACCAAACGATATAAATTTAAAAAAACTCGTATTAAGTCCTCGGACATGTAGACAAAGAGAGAAGGATTCGAATTATCTATTATCAAATCTATATATTCGATCTTTAACAGTCTGCCTACACCCAGGGCCGTATTCGGGTCCCTTTCTACAATAAACTTTTAAACTTGTCAATTTTTGCAATAAAAAAAATATATATAAAAAAACCAAAAAACTTGGCAGTTTGGGCGCCCTTCTTTGGGTCGGGGTCTAGCTTACCTATTCATTAAAATGGCACTGCTGTTCGGAATTCTCACATTCAATTCTGCAAATTTGTTAGGGCGGGGTGAAGTATTTTTTTTTTATAGAGGATAATAAATAAAGATGTCTGCTGTTAATAATTATATTTTAAAAATATTATCAATTATGTAAGAAATTTGGCAACGATTTTAAAAACGTCTAGGTATCCGACATGCACTATGAGATTTTCACCCCTCCTAACCTTTTAACCGTAATTGAAGTAGAATATTTGTCGTAAGCGTTGTTTCAATTGCAGTAGGCAAAAGACATAGTTTTTCAGTTAGACCTGTACACAGAACTTTTAAAAGGGGATTTTGATTAAAAAAGGGTTTTGAGAAAGAATTTACTTCCCTCATAAAAAATTTGATTTCACAGTCAATAATAGTGTTTAAATGGAAGTTTAATCCCTACCTCCAAGGCCCCGTGCCCCGCAAGTTCACAATCTTAAAAAATAAATCAACCGGGGCTGATCTATTTTTTTTAAGCTCCTGTGCTACCGTCTGGAAAGCTCAGAATTCATTTTTTTTTAAAAATTTTTGTATGTTCTAGCATTTAAAAAAGCGATCTAATTTGATGTCTTTTTTAATAAAAGAAAATACAGTAGGACTTGTATCGAGGAGCTTAAGATTAACGAAATTTTTCTTTATACAGTAAAACCTCCCTAAGGCGGCCACCGTCGGTTCTGTGAAAAATCGGTCGTTGAGGGAGGTGGTCTCCGGATGGAGGTAAATTTAGCATTGAGTCTATGGGGTGAGGAAATCCGTTTCCAGTAAAAATGGTCATTAAGTGAGGTGGTCGTTGAAGTGAGGTGATCGTTAAGAGAGGTTTTACTGTATTTGGTCCTCACCAAATTCGTTTTGGAATTTAAAATTTGACACTTTGAAAATAAAGTCCGTATACTTAACATAGGCGCATGCAATATAATACAATACTATACGACTTTCATTTTCGCTTAAAATTTAACGAACAGCGCCATTATTATTAACGGGCTGTGGGTATTCACGTCCTTCCTTGCAGTTCTCCAACGGAAGCTGATTAACGAAATTTCGTGTTTAGGCAAGACCAACTGTTTATATATCGTAAAAGTTCTGCGCATGGGGGCGTTTTCCTCTCTGTTCTTAAAAACCCAAAAGAAATCCTCTTAAAATTTTTTGTGCGATGACGTTGTTGTTGCTTTGTCTGCAAGAAATCATAGCTGATCTGGAAATGTTGGCTGTATAAGCGGCATTGTGTTCCCAGGAGTGGGAAGGACCTAGGGTCTAAGAGATGAGGAAAGAAAAAAGAGGTAGAATCTCCATTTGGGGATCAAATCTCGTAACGAGGTGTGGTATAAGTACCCAAGTTGGGTTCTGGTGAACAAGATCCAGTGTGGAGCACCACTTCTAATCCCCACTTTGTGCGATGACCAGACCAATGTTTTCTTTTGGACATCAAGTCAATTGGCCATTTTTTCTTGTCCAACCCGGGTAGCCCAAAAGCCTTTCTCACTCAAAGAGATTAAATTTCATTGCACTTCAACAACATACCAAACAAAATCCATATTTTCCTCGCTAACTTCGGAAACTTATTACATGTGGTAGCGTTATAAGTGGGTCCGACTGTATTTCATTTGCGCCCATAAGAGTACTTTAAGGGGAGGCGAGAAAAATTAACGAGTATTTCTAGGGGGCTGAGAAAAATTATTACCTCCTCTTCAAAGCTGTCGAGGATTTTAGTGAATATACAAGGTACCAAAAACGCCACAAAAATAATTGATACTGCTTGACAATTAGCAATGAGCTAAAAAGTACTTTATTTTAAATGTGACTGAAACTTTTCAAAGTAAATGCATATCAGATTCGGAGAAATCAAATTTTTAAATGACTAGTGGGGCTCAAGCACCCTCTTCCCCCCCGTATGGGCGTCCATGCTGTATTTATCTTGCGATGCTTGGTTTTTCAAGAGAAGAGGAAAGAATTGTATATTTCGTTGGCATTTATTGAAGTATCTTCTAAAAGAAAGAGAGAGTGATTCTACTTTTTCCTTGGAAGGTGCCATTTAAAAAACGGTCACGTTCGCATGTCCCAGCTTAACCGGCTTAAAGTATTGGATACTTTTACAAATAAGGAAAATATATAATATATAATTTTATTTATTATTAAATCATGTAAACTCATTTAAGAAATATTAGAATTTTGGTTATGAATGGAGTCATTAAACTTTTTTAAGCTTATGCAAACGACACTATATTGCCAGATTATTATTATTATTTTTTTTTTTTGAGTCAATATTATTAGTTCTTGAATAGATTGTCGATTACGGAGTCAATACTATCTTTCAATTGTTAAACGGATTGTTGAAAATAGCGTTGATATTGTCTTCCTATTATTGAGTCGATATTGTCTTCCTATTATTGAGTCGATATTGTCCTTCTGTGCTATTGAGAATATTCCATTTCTATTATTTAGTATATTGTCGTTTTATTACTCAATATTTGTTTCTTTATCATTCAGTATTTTTATTATTGAGTATATCGTTTTTCCATCTCATTAAGCATATTGTTTTTCTATCTTATTGAGCATATGGTTTTCCAATCTCTCTCACTGAATATATTATCTTTCTATTACTGAGCACACAATTTTTTTTATCTCATTTTTTGTGCTATCTTTATATCATTGAGTATATTATCTTTACATTATTCAGTACATTCTTCAGTATATTATCTTTCTATTATTCAATATATTATTATTATTCAGTATATTATCTTTCTATTATATCTTTCTATTATTCAGTGATATATCCTCTCTTTATTATTGAGCCTCTTGTTCAATTTCTTCAGGAAAGTCCATAAATATACTTGTTTTCTTATCAACTTGATCAAATGCTATCCGCTAATTGCTCATTTTATTGCATCTGATAGCCGAATTAATTGCGAGTTTCATGAAATTTTGATAAAATTTGCGAGTGGCCAGAGTTTTTCGGCATCTTATTGTTTTATGGCACAAGCAATATATGGTTTCTACCTACCTTACATTGCTTTATCACCCGCATTACACACTATTTTTAAAGCATTTAATTACACTATTTTGTAGTATCTACATCAATGGTGCGTTGAATAATTGAAGGAATCTGCTTGTTTACGTTAGGTGAGAAAATTCGTTCATCGATTCGTTCGCTTTGGCACACATGTAGTCTACACTGTTTCATATCATCTGCTTCATTCAAAGCCGAGGACAGGATCTACGGGTCCCCAGGCAGCTTAATAGATTGGATCTCCCCCGACCAATTCACATCCTACTATTCCCCGCCCTGTTTTTCAGGAACTAAATGTTAACGGATTTTCTCGAACCAGTAATCTTGTAACAATTATCGTAAATAATTTTAAAGGAAAAGGAATAACGAAAAAGCTTCGCGCCGAGTTCCGTAGGATCTAACCCGAGGTGCATTGCCCCCCATTATGTTCCCGTCTTTGACTTATACTTTTTCAGTATCTAACAGGGCCAGATTCATCAGGGCTCCAGGGCCGCGGCTCCCGTTAAAATTTGCATGGAATTTTTTAAAAATTTTTTGCTTAAAATGTCAGTTTGAAACCTAGTTTTTTAACAATAACTTAGTTAAGATGAAAAATACATAACGTTTTTTTGGCGTAGTTAATAATTTACAAAAAGAATTCGACGCACGTTTCGACAGAACGTGGTTTCTCCTCGTCTAGGACTAGCGTAAAATAAACAACATGTTCCGGAAGTTTTGCTGCATCACTTTCAGTTAATGCTTTCTGGTGTTTTAAAAGTCGAGTTGAAGTTCTTATAGGAGAGAGACCATGGTTTATTTCATATAAAAACTTCAAGAAACATTAACTGAAAGGGACGCATTGAAACATTCGGAACACCTTACTTTGTGGCAGTACGTGTACATACATGTACATGCATGCATGTGTGAAACATATATCTTTTCTTACTAACTGACGGAAACTCTCCAACTTTTTAATTGAAAATATTTCCCTATGTTCATTAATTTTCGAAATGAAATTTTTAACTTTCTCGATTCGCCACCATCTGATGTTCATCTATTCTGCTAGTGTATAGTGATTTCACTAAACTAGTACCTAACTTTCTTTGCAATATCTGTCTTGGTTCAAAAGTTATTGGCCACATTCGGACATTCATAGAAACCTGTATATATAACAAGAGTTTGCATTTGTTACTTACTGTTCGGTCACGAAAAGAGCTCCGGTGGACCAGTTAGAAGTAACGGGAGGTGACGTCATAAACGGCCTATCCCATTACAGCAGAGGAGGGCCCCAATTTCAGAACTTGATTTTGGCGCGGACAAACGTCAATCAAAAACCAGTTCTGAAATTGTAATCCTCCTCTGCTATACTGAACTATCCCGTTTGTGACGTCACCTCCCGTTATTTCTAACTGTTCCATCGGACTTCTTTTCGTGAACGAACAGCACTCATTGAATATTTTGTTGCGAATGTGTGAGGAGGGGCTCGAATGAATACTAGGCCCTGGGCCCCAATTTGGCTTGATCGCGCCCTAGTATCTAATTGCATTTCTTTATAGTATCTAATTACATTTTTTTACAGTGGTGGTTTAGAAATATTTTCCATCGCGGGCCGCTTTGGGTATTTTTTTTTTCAGTCGGCGGGCCAGAAGATACGAAAACGAAATTATATTACATGCTACATGAATATTGGCATAACCGGGGGGGGGGGCTCTAAGGGTTTACTCCCACTAAAAATTTCTGATTCAATAAAATAGTATTGAGGGAAGAGATTTTGCCTCCCTTCAGGAAAAGATTAGCCCCCTAGCTCGAATCGCATTTCTTTTTTGTATCAACTTGCATTTCTTTGCAGTATTTAATTGCATTTCTTTTTAGTATCTAATTACATTATTTTATAGTACGTAATTGCATATATTTATACTATCTAATTGCATTTCTATATACTATCTAATTGCATTTCTTTAAACTATCTAATTGCATTTCTATATACTATCTAATCGCATTCTTTTACAGTATCTAATTCCATTTCTTCATATTATCTAATTGCATTTCTTTATACATCTACATTTTTTCGCGCGCGTATTGGTTTACTTTATATTTCTCATAGTATCTAATCACATTGCTTTATAGTACCTCCACAGTTTCGAATTATCCGTTTATAATTTTCTGTAGTACGAAATTGCGATTTATTTCATAATATCCAGACCAAGGGGCGCCTAAATCAAGAATTATGTGGGGCAGATGACTTTAGGAAAAGATTGCGTGATTCGATGTTAAAGAGAATAATGTATTTGGTTATTCCATGGGGGCTTGATCCCTTCCTATTTCTACGCCACTACTTACATTTCTCTTCGTCTTACCCACTAGCAAACCTCTACGTATCATCCTTTTTAAATTGCATTATATAGTAAAAGAGTTATTTAGTAGACTTTTAGAAATCGGAAAAGCACAAGAGATGATAAAATACAAAGGAGTTCGGAACTAGGAACTAAAACACGGAACTGGTGTTCTAAAAACGTGTAACAATTGATGGTGCTTCGTAAAATATGTCTTTCTCTGTGCCACTCTTACGAAATCTTGACATTCTAAACGGTTTAAGTTATATTTACTCCATGTTTTAGAGCGACTGTAGCCGGCCATAAAAATGGTTGCGTGGTGCAGGTATATGCTGTATTGCTATTGTCTTCGTCCTTCTCGTTCCTTTCTCTCTCACGAACACTGCAGTAGCAGTAGTGTTGGAGCCGGCGACCTTTGCCTTTGCGAACAGATTTAGTTGATCATGCGGGAAGACCGATCTAACCAATTGAGATGCACTAGATCTTCTGCAGGGGCCGTTCCCAAATCTCAAAAACGACTTTCAGGGTGTTGTTTTGATGACTTGGTGTAGTACATATATTCAGAGACGGACTTTGGTAATGTCACACCCTGTTCGAGGCCAAAATTTGGTGGCGCCCCCCATAAATATTACTTGATTTTCAGAATATTTCATTTTTTAGGGCTATTCTTACATAATAGGCCTATTGAATCTTCATGTCATTATCAAAGCGGAGAACCGCGAGTTGATAATTAAAATTTTAGTAAAAAAAAAAATCAATAAAATATAAAAAATATAAAATACCTTTTCTGATGATTCAAAAATTAAATTCTTCTGACATGAAAACTAAAACCTTAAATTAGTTTTAAGAATATGAAATTTAGCATTAGTCCTTTATACCTGTGGTTTTTTACTTGTGTGAGATCGTGGCTTTGTAATTGATTTTTCAATAAAACGGGGGCCCGGTCCCAAAAAATATACTCGTAAATAACGTTCCATTTCTTTGAAGTTTATACATTGAATTTTATACATTGGTGTTTCCCTGTCCATTTCTTTGCGGTTTCTTCTTAAAAAATGAATTCATGATGCTAAGATTTTCAGCTTTGGCAAATTCTATGAGTTGATCGCCACGTTCATTCCTTTCCCCATATCCGTATTTACCAACCGATGTCTCTCCTTGTTCCTGTTGTCCAATTCTTGCATTAAAATCCCCCATGATGAGCTTGATGTGTTGTTTCCCTTTTTTGTGTAACTGTTTGATTTCTAAATCGACTAAATCAATCGTTCTTCTCATATAAAAAATTGCGTTATTGAGAACAACGGTTTCCTTCATTATAATTTAATTTTATTTAATTCTCATTTTTCTTATTTAATTTTAAGTGGCAAAACTATAGTTCTGACAGTAACATTTAATCGTTATGGAACTCATTGTTGAATTACCATGATTTTTAATTAGCCTTAATTTAATAAAAGAACGTTCTGTACTTATATACGTAGAATACGTGAATAATATTAAATATTGAATCTTTCGTTTTTTATGTTGTGGCAGTTTTTAACTAGGAATCTCTCAAGCTCGAGGGCCCCCTGGCGGCCGCCAGCCGCTTAATCCGCCACTGGCTTAGGAGGGTGCGAGCTGAGCGACCTCCCAGGGCCGCTAAAATTTAGGGCTGCCAAAAAAGTGTAGTGCAAGTACCAAGAAGTCAGTTTTTAGCGGCCCCATATACTTTCGACAGAGTATTTGGTCAATTGACCTTTTGTGTGTGTGACGTCATACTTCCCATAATGCAACTTTTAAATGGTGGTCGAAATAAATACATATGTTATTAGTCAAATACGTTTAGTGTGATGGCCGCTGCAAAGACTCCTGTGATCCGACACTGGCTGCACAAAAAGCTAAAAAAATTACTTTGTAAGTTCTAATAGTATAATAAAAGCGGCTTTGTTCATTGAGTTAGCTTTTCATTAATTCGTTATAATTATAGTAATGCTAAATTATAATAATTCATATTTTAATTTTTATCACCTATTTTTAACTTCATTATTTTTTCTCTATCTTTACTTATACCGTTTAGTAGACCAGCGAAGAACTTTATTTTGTAATGCTAAACCCCAGTCAATCTTATTATTGGGTTATGTCGAAACATTTTAGGGGCCGCTAAAATCTGCTATGCCCTGGGCCGTTAAGCACGGCCCTGCCTTAGATCTTATAAAAAATATAGTGTCATTCATTGAAACCTTTCTTATAATGAGCGATTTGATGGTCAAATTGGATTTAGACTTGTCCAGTTTTCGAAGTCATTGGGCTATTTGGCGCCCTGTGGGGTAGAAGCGGTCGTATAGCCTTAAATCCTTCTTAGCGCATATTCCCTACTTCAGATATAGAAGATAAAGAATATTATCTTTTATATCTCAAAACGCAGTTAAACATTTCCCCTCTATTTGGCGGGCACCCTTGGAAAGGACATTCTATGGAATAATAATTTTTTCTACCATGGATTTATTTATTTATGTAATTAAATAATTATTTGTAATTAATCAATTTATATAATTAAATATCATTATATTTTTGTAAAATTAAGACGATCGCCTTATGCAAGTTTTATAACCATTATTATTGCCCATTATCCATTATAATTATCAGTCAATTTTTAGCCTTTAACTAATCCATCAGTTAATCCATAATCCATTAATTGATCCCTTAGTTGATCTACACAATCCATTATAATAATTACCAACTCATAATACTGATAATTATTTATGGTAATTATTCTTGTATAATAGTTTGTACAAATCTTACGGTTACAGAAGGAAGGCTTGTTTTTTATTAATAAAATAGCATCTTTCTTTGATTAACATTGTATTCAAGGTTTATTTTTTAAAGCCTAACTTGTATGCATTAGAAATTTCTACAGGGCGAGATCCAACTATAAGAAACATATGCTACACTGCATATATGAACTGTATGCTACGCTGAATATACGAATTGTATGCTACACTGAATATATGAAATGTCTGTTACACTGATATTATTTACACAGATGCATAAAGTTCGAAGGAGAATATTCAAAAGAGAACACTGTTTACGGCATTGCTAAGAAAACGCAACACAGTGAAGTAAAACACACACATATACATATCCTCCTCACGTTTGTAATTACATAATTTCAGAAAGATTAAGTGGAAGGCAAATACGAAACTTGGATGACTTATATACAAATGGGAGCAGAAGTACAAAGCGTTCCATGTCGAGATGTTGATATGTCTCTTTTTAGGGCAATCTGGAGTTCTGAAATGTTGATCGCCCCGGGAATCTGTACAGCTCTCATAACGATTCCTCATGTCGTGTACGACACTGATTACCCTTTCTTCTAAGCTGATATATTTCCACATTAAGTCGGTACATGCGCGGCAATCCACGGTGAACGATAGCCATCGGCGTTCGAAAAACTAGTTTCTGAAAGATTTTATGGCGTATTTCTGGATTTCGCTCATCAATTATACGTTTTGTAAAAATAAAACAAAAACTGCGTATATATATATAATAAAAAAAAAGTTTTCTTTCGTCCATTCTTGGCGAAAACAGGCTTTGGGATGGGCAGAGAGCCATGTTCTCAAGCCTCTCACATCACTTCTTAATGTGCCATGCTTAGAAACTTCCTGACCACGTGACACGTGCTTAGAGTTGTGGCTTTTTGTATTTCAATGTAGGTGTTTGGGTCAATGTTGAGTATTTCCAAATTCGCCGTAAGCGTCTTTGGTACTATACCTGTTGTTAGAAATAAATGCAAAACAATTTTTATGGTGCAGTTAGATAAAATCATTAACACGATAATACTGCTGATAGCTATTTCGATAGCGTTAACCAGCTACCGTCGTCAGAGCGAATGGCGGCTTCTGTTTATGTCCGTGCTGTTGGTCGGTGTTGCCATCACGTCGGTTGGAAACTTGATTGGGCGGAGGAGTAAAGCGTATTTGTGGAGACGTCTTCAGCCGTGAGACCCAAAAGGTTTTTCCAAGTGGATGATATAGAGTTACTAAGGAGTTGATCATTAACTGCAACGTTGATGTTTGCTAGAATGTGAAATGCCTCAAAGAAACTGAGATCAAGTGTTGAGTTGACTTTTTTAATAATATGTGCATTAGAGAATAAGAACTTGTGTTCGAATTCCCATGAGTGTTTTTCCAGAGCCGATTTATGGAATTCTTGCTTTCTGACATAAGCTTCGTGTTCATTTAGTCTGAGGCGCAGTGCTCTCCGTGTTTGACCGATATAAATTTGGCCACACTGGCACGGAATGGAATATATGCCGCAGCTGTCAGAATCCGGGATGTTATCCTTAAGATGAGAAAAGCCTATTTTGTTGATCGGAGTGAAGGTAACGCGAAAGTTGAATTTGTGCAGGACAGCAGCGATCCTAGTAGAAATTTTCGGAACATAAGGAATGCAGACAATGTCCCTAGGAGCTGAAGAATCACTGGAGAGAGAAGAGGCCGGTTTAGGTTTAGTGAGTTCTTTAAAAATATGATCAATAATTGTTGGATTGTAGCCACGGTATGAGGCAATTTTTCGAATGTAGCTGATTTTCTTAGTCAATGCGTCACTTGTAGAAGAGAATTTGATGACATGAAACACCAACCAATAAAACGAGCTCATTTTCTGGCTTTGTGGATGAGCCGATAGAGCGTGAGGAAGAAGGCTAACGGAATTAAGTTTTCGGTAGACACTGATTTGGACGCTAGTAGGTGTTCTATGAACTAAAACGTCGAGGAAAGGCAGTGTACAGTCCTTTTCTTCTTCGAAAGTAAATTGGATGTTAAGATCAATGGTGTTTAGGAGGTTGATGATCTGTGAAGGATTCATATTGCTAGAAATTAGAGTGAAAGTATCATCCACATATCTTATCCAGAATTTGAATGGGATGAGCGACAGTATTTTATCTTCTATATAGTGCATGAATATATCACACAGGATTGGGGAAAGTGGATTTCCCATTGCAAGACCACTGGTTTGTTTGTATAAGTTATTTTCAAACAAGAAACAAGTTTGGTTGATACATAGTTTGGTAAGGAGAATCAGTTCGTTAATTTCATGATCTGTATAATGGAACTCCTTCAATCTCCGAGTAAGTGAATCAAGTGAGCTTTGGATGGGTACGTTTGTAAATATATCTTCACATCAAACGAGACCATTTTGAAGGAATTAGGATCGAGTAGCTTTAATTTTTCAATAAAATTGGAAGAGTTTTTAACTGTAAAAATGTTATTTGTTAGTAGAGGTGAAAATTTCCGGACAAGATATTTGGACAGTGGATGGGTGGCTGTACCAATATTTGAAACAATTGGTCGGAATGGCATTCCCGGTTTATGGACCTTTGGCAGGGCATAAAGTCGGGCAACATTAGCAACCGACGGTACAATTGACTTTTTAATCTTCTCATCTATGAAGAAACAGTTCCGAACCGTTTTCTTGACATTGGAAAGGTGAGCAGTGGAAGGGTTTTTCTTTACCATTGCATATGGGCCATCCTGAATAAGTTGGTTCACCCCATCCAAATATTGCTT
>QLNU02015359.1:39679395-39694245 GCA_006491805.2 Dysdera silvatica | reverse complement strand
GCGTGGACGTTGAACCACTTCTTCAATTTTAGAATACCTTTCACAACAAGGACCACTTCCAATATTTGCTCTCACATCTATCATTACTCAACCAAAACGTAATCCAGCGGCTCTTCTTGATGTGACTATGTCTATAAGAGAAATAAGCAAACGAAACGGAATCGCTGAAGATAATACGTTTTAAGTTTCAAAGGTAAAGTGTTTTACATCCTTCTGGAAAATTCGGCAAATTTCTCTCAAGAATATGGCAATTATATTTCGGAAAGAAAACGAACCACGTACACATTTTGTTTTTCTTATTAAGAGCGCACAAGTCTTTACAGCAAATTCTATCATTTTGATCTTTAAAATTTATATATTTCTAAATCTCCTGCCTTTTAACAATAGAATTTGTGGCAGGTTTTTCATAATATAATAATTTTTATGACAGATTATCTTGCGTTTTTTATTTTGTAATACAATGAATAGCGCCTCTTATTTTTGTCAACAGAATTTGTAGCGATACCTACTTTCCATTGGTAGAACTTGTAGCGACCCCTCAATTTTTTTAATTGAATTATTAGAGTGTTTACTGACTTTTATTAACGGATTTTCTAGCATTCTTTATTTTTATTAAAAGAATGGGTAATGCTTACAGGTAACTACTTATTAAATCCATTTTTTGGATTGACTTTGTTCAAACACATATAGATGTTGGTCAATTAAGCCATAATATATTATGATCTGCTAATTAAATACTATGACCTCTACACATAATTTATTATGCTAATTCAAAGGAGTATTCAATGCTTTAAAACCGCAAAATAGCTGAATTTAATTAAATTAACTATAGCTTATATACATGGGGTTTTATTAATCTATATAAACTAGTTAAGCCGTCCAAGTGTAGTAAACGATTTTAAATAAGCTACTGTTAAACTTTACTATATTGAACTTCGAGAAATTAAATTGTGAACAATTTTTGAGTTCAGAAGTGCGTGACAAATTTATTGAATAAGTTTGGTTAGTTACAAACACTTGACGTTTCGGTTTGTCTGAGAACCTTCTTCAGAAGCCTTCTCAGTCCATTGATCGACTGATTCCAAAGTAATTTTCTTGGAGACAAAAATATTTTTTTAGAAATCATCAAAGAAATATGGTATTTAGCCAACGTCAGCACAAGAGGTGTCAGTGAGGACACCAAAATGTTTTAAGTAATTAAACTTACATAATAATTTTGTCACATATTTCTGAACTCGAAAATTGTTTACAATTTAAAATGCGCTGCGAAATTCTTTATGAAACCATTCAAGAATTTACACATAAGTAAACAAACAATATGTTAACTACGAAGAAAATCTCATGCAGGGCGTAAGAAAGCGTAAGTGAAGCTTTAACTGCATGACGAAGCTTCAGTCAAAAGTAAAGCTTCGAGTGTGAGTAAAGTACAGGAAGTAAGTAAAAATATTTAATAAATATATAATAGAGCGTCGGTTATCTAAACTAACGGGGAATAATCATTATAATAATTACTTTATGATATAAAAAACCCTGGCCTTAAAAATAGTTTTGTTAATCGTATTATAGCCCCGATAACCCATACTTAAAAAGAAGTGAGATTTCGATAACCGTTATTTTGTCATGCAGTGTAAACTTAAAAATTTAGGTGTAAGTAACAGCTACTCTGAAAATTAGCACCTGATAATCGACCTTTTGTTGTACCGCAAGCTTTAAGAAATTTTTTATTTGTAAATAACAGATATTCCAAAGCGAGATTCCAATAATCAATATTTTGTTATATATCGTAAGCTCTAAGAAATTTTTTATTTGTAATTAACAGGCATTCCAAAGCGAGATTCCAATAATCAATATTTTGTTATATATCGTAAGCTCTAAGAAATTTTTTATTTGTAAATAACAGGATATTCCAAAGCGAGGTTCCAATAATCAACATTTTGTTATATATTGTAAGCTCTAAGAAATTTTTTATTTGTAAATAACAGGTATTCCAAAGCGAGGTTCCAATAATCAACATTCTGTTATATATTGCAAGCTCTAAGAAATTTTTTATTTCTAAATAACGGATATTTCAAAGCGAGGTTCCAATAATCAGCATTCTGTTATATATTGTGAGCTCTATGAAATTTTGTATTTGTAAATAACATATATTCCAAAGCGAGGTTCCAATAATCGACATTCTATTACACATGTAAGCTTTAAGAAATCATTTATGTATAAGTAACACAGCTATTCCAATAAATAAATAATAGTAAGAAACCTAGTTCGTTTTTGATACGGTTTTAGTTATTTGTACGCAAAACTTCCGTTGTGAAGACAGTTTTAGAAACTTTTGAAGCGTTGATTTTTAAAAACCGTGTTCTGGTCATACTACGTTGCATCACGTGAGAAACATCGAACAAAAACAAAAAAGTGGTAATATAATATTGCTCTATATACATATAACACGCAACAAGGGCCAAAAGGTTTTACCTGACGGTCGGGTTTTTTGACTACACGGGAGAGTTCTTACTTAAATAACTGGAACGAAAGTTCTCTCACGAAAAAAAAAAACTTTTGAGAAAACCGTAAGTTATTTTTCTCCATTATAAGCAAAAATCGTTTTAGGGTGTTTTTCGTTGTGTTGGCATTTTTATTTCGTTGACGCTTTTACTTATGTTTGAATTTGTACGGAAATAAGATGCACAATTAGATTTTTGCAATTTGGATTTTCTTTTTTAAGTAAAAGAGAATAAATCGCGAAAACTTTTAACAACTGATTAC
This sequence comes from Dysdera silvatica, assembly GCA_006491805.2. Lineage (NCBI taxonomy): Eukaryota > Metazoa > Arthropoda > Arachnida > Araneae > Dysderidae > Dysdera > Dysdera silvatica. Next base: position 39,691,485 of record QLNU02015359.1, on the reverse strand, counting down.
CACTAATTATTAGAGTTCAGCGTTTTTTAATGAATTATTAACTAAACAAATCATTTTTATTTTATTATTTTATTAATTAACCCGATTAATAAAATTAATTAAGACAATTACTTCTGATGATTTTAAAGGTTGGACACACACATATATATATATATATAGTGAAATATGGGATCTATTATCTTTTTGCAAGAAACTTTTTAAATTGTCCATCACTAGTATTATATAATTATTTTATATATTCATATAATACTCGTAGATATAACACAACAATACTTGTATATAGTACAGCAATACTCGTTTCTAGGACTTGTTTATTCGAAGTAGGGGATTGTAAACATTCATAGACTGCGAAGGTTAAAGAATCAAAATTCTCCATCTTGGATATTATCAAGTTCGCTATAAGGCGACCGCACGGCTTTCTCTGGATTGTATATGCAAGCAGGTCACGTGACTGAATACAGAATGAGTCATTAGCGAGTTACAGTTTGTTTAATGATAAGATTTAAATACATCATTAAGTGTTCTCTAACTACCTAAAGAAGCATCATTATTTCATCGGAAATCAATATTTTTGTGGGCTAACAAACATAGGATTAATAACGACTTATAACTAAACCTGGAAGATAGCTTCTCAGTCTTAAATATCGTCACACGCTGCCAGAGAAACGATGTCAGATCTAATGATTAAAGGTCGACAGCAAACTGTTAAATTATATTATTTCACTGCTAATTGCTGACGTAGCATTCTGCACCGAACTTCTTTAAACCGTAATGATCCTCAGTCTATAATTTAAGTCAGAAAAAGAAAATGCATTCCATCAAGTTTAATAATGTATTCCATCAACACAACTTCAACACACTTCTACGGAGCCTTGCCAGCATGAACGCTCGAACTTTTCAATTTAAATTTTTTGTGTAATTCATTAATGAACTTACGAACTTAAAACTCGAGAAGAATATGCTGGAAAACCAATAGGGGCTCAACACTAAAACGTTGCTTCGTTCGAGAGTCAAACCATTATACACTGCTTGACAGAAGTATCAGAACGAATTACATACATTTCATTGATATCGCTGAATATTTAGTAATGTGAATGGTTTTGCCATTCTAGTTCATTGTTCTGTACACAGCATGATATTCATCCTATCTTCTTGTTTTATGATTATTGTGAAGTGTAAAATTAAGGCCATGAACAATATGGTGGACCAGGATTTAAGCTGCAGTCGCATTTTTCGCAAAATGCGACGAGTTGCTCGAAAATGCGAAGAAAAAATTAGTGCCCATCGCGAAAATGCGACAGGCATTTTTAACCACAGTTTATTCTCTGAAAACAGGATTCCTCGATTCCAGAATATCCGTTTTGCACTTTAGCGATCTTTTCTTGTTTCTTTTTGTTTCCTCTTCAAAATTCTTAACAGTACCTATTAAGCATCGTTGATATAAATAATTTCATTGATACGATTTTTCGAGCAACTAATATTTTTTAGCATTTTGCTACAACTTTTTTCCCATTTTAGCATTTTTGCGACAGCATGTTTTGAGCCAGCTTAAACCCTGTGGGGACCGAATTTTTTGAGCGACAGATAAACATGTTAGCTTTACATCATCTTGCGGTCTTTTCTCTTCACCGATGGAGCAGGATTTATACAGCATCGAGTTGACAAAAATTGGAGAAATGATGCAATACTGCGCAAGCCTCTGTATTATTTTTCTGTTATATGTAAATGAGAGATACTCAATCCTTGCCTTCTAGTGCTCAAACTAGAGCTTAGTTGACCTCCGCCCTCACAAGTCCTTTAGGCCATAATGAAGATAAAAGGCAATGCCCAGGGCTGGAACCGAAACAGCGGCATCTTCGCTGAAACCGAAGCGTCATATCAACCAGACTATAGAGACCCTGGGTATAGATAATCCCTGTATTATCAAAAGTGTAGCAAAATATAATTGACACCCAGTGGTTTCAATACTGTATAATTTTCATTGATTCGTGCGATTGGGTGAAAAATTAATGTTTCATAGTACTAAACATCATAATTTCATATAGATAAACGCTTTTTAATTAGGAGATAATATATATATCCAATTGAAGACCATTTTAAACAAGATTATTGATGATCGTGGTCAATTCTTCCACCAAAGGATCATAATGTAGACCGGGAATTTAATGCCCTAATGGTCGTTGCACCAAACAATGAGGTTTTAAAACACACCAATTCCTTTGTATGAAGTTGTCTACATCAGGGGTTTGACCTTATTGTCTTTCAAGGATACTGGGTTCGTAATTGCACGGACTTAGATCTCGTTTAAAGACCTGGCCTTGAAACTCAGACTAAGCGAATGCTTCTTGTTCGTAGCCAGGGTACAGATGGGCAGCATACAAAACCAGCACTTAGATGCCCATCGTTGCTTCGTTTACTCAATAAGCTATTGGGTGTTGCAGATAATAGTATTTAAGATTACTGATTGTTTCATTGCTGGGTTTAGCGTTGATTATCAAAGAAATGCTATTCAGCAGATAAGTGTCCTTGCTGGTCCCAAATGAAAGAATGCTACATAAGCAGGGCTTTGCAAGGATGTTATTTATTTTTTTTTTGTGGACTTTCTTATGCCTTAATATAGATACCTCCCTATCACGGATAACTATTCTTAACGCTTTGGCGGAACAGTTCTTGATTCTTCCCTTTGCAAATAGCTGTCCTGTGAAAAGGGAAGATATAACAGTTGCCATTTCTTCCCTTTTTTTAAAATTTTTTCTTCACCCGTTTCCTTAAAATTCCTAAGAAGGCCCAATTAATTTTTTTCCTCTCTCCTTATGAAATCGTCCTTTTTCATCCGTTTCTTGTTTTTATTAGAACTGACATTATGGTGAGTAAAATTACTCCTGAAAATTTTTTTGCGCCTTCATTCTGATATAGAACTGTCGAAAGTTAAATAAAGTTTAAAAACGTGTTGAACTGGATGAATTCTTAAGGCAAACGCAGAGCAATTATTCTATTATCTTCATATTTACAAGGCAATGAACGTTTCGAAAGTGACAGATTTGCTCTCATTTTCAGCTGCTCAGATTTTCAGCCAAAATTACATTTTTTTTATAAAAATTTAACTCGCTGATTGTTACATGTTTCGTACGCCCAATTTGTTTAGAAAAAGAGACGTTTAATGAATTTTTTTTGACGAAATCAGCCATGCTTTTCAGCAAGGAAAAAAAAAACTTCCTTACAAAGGTACTGAAATTAGGAAACAGTTTCTAAACCACATATTTCTCAATTTTTACATGGAGAAATCGGGCCTTATATTTATATTGAGTCACTGGCGTACATAGGGGGTGTTGATGGGGCTATGAACCCCATTGCAATGAAATTTTGTATATTTAATATAGGAATATGTGAGTTGTAGCTCTGTAACCCCCCATTTGAGCCTATAACCACCCTTATGAACTTTTTGCGTAAGCCTATGTATCGAGTTTTCTTCAACTTTCACAAAATATTTGCCCTGTATATCCACATTTTAAAGTTATTTGTTTGATGTGTATCAATGTTTTTCAAAAACATTCATTATGTCATAATTCAGAGACTGTTTGTTGTGATTTACATTCCGAAAACATTTGTAGTGTGCATAGCAACATGCTCAGGAGCTCCCAATAGAACGCTCCTCATTAATTTTTTTACCTCAAATGGCACCTTTGCAAGGTGCATCATTTCTTCACCACAGGAGGTTTCATATGACACCTATTTTGTTTTCTTCGCCCCCTACACATAGAATAGCGTTTCCCAACCACCTGGTCCTGGCACCAATCATACTGGGGTGGGAGAGATTCTTCTGAAATTTGTCATTTTAGTTTGCTGAGTATTTTTCATGGATAAATATTTTATCGGGGAAAAGTGGGAGGAGGAGAATAATAGTCGCAAATGCGTCGAAGAGCTCAGACGCAGAACGCCTGAATAATACCTATGAAGAAACTGGCAGTGATCAAGCCGTGTATTTTTAAACATGTAAGTATTCATGAATGATCGATAATTTTCAGACATCGAAATCTTTTAGCATTTGAGAAAGGGTATACCGCAGATTATGATCGGCCGTTAAAAATGCATGCAAGTCGATTACAATAACATGTGGTGCATCCTCTGTTCTTAAATCGCACGAAATAACGTCTCTGTTGCAAATGCCCGTAACCATCAGCAAGGAAGTGTATAAGCAAAGTGTGTATATTAATAGAAGTGTGCTGATACCTTTTATAATTATGCCATAATTAATTATTTATACTTATGACAGTTTCATGTGTGGACATTAAATAAAATGGAAAGGTATTTACGATTGCGTGTATTTTGTATCTTCCACTCGCAATGTGTGGTACATCCAAGTATGCCAGTTCTGTCTGGAAGGTGAGGGGTTGGGGCTCACTTTGTGAATATGGGCTAATTTTATTATTTTCTATGTCTTACGTGAGCATGATATAGACCCTCCTTTCACCCGTTGTCAGAAAAAATAAGCAAATCTCAACCTCCTCCTCCCCCCAAAGATGCTTATGTAATATGCAAACAGCCTCTAAAGAGGTGACGGTAATGAAGTGAGTTATATTTATTTTTTATGTGTGTGTTGCCTCACACTTGCAAGTGAAAAAGAAACATATGTAAAAAAAACAGGCGAAATATTGGACGAATATTTTATATTTCGCTAGGCGAGCGTTTGTGGGATCCCACAATATAAATGTTCACTTTGTAGGATTTCTTAACGGTTGCCAAACATAAAAAGTGAAATTATAACTATACAAAATATATGTTGACAGCTGCGGAAAGTGAAATTGTGTATATTTGGAAAACACATGTAAAAAGAAACCATTTGGCATTTTGCCAATTTTAGAAATTAAACTTAAGTTTCCTTTCCTTGCATTTCTAAGTGGCAACAGTTAAGAAAGCCTGCGAAGTGAACATGGTGTTTCTATTGTGGGAGCCTATACGTTCAATATAACGCAAGCAATATTTTGGCCATTTTATAGCCTTCCCTCTACTGATAAGCAAAAATTAACATTAGCTAACATAGGAAAATAAACACGACAGCACCCCTTTCCCCCCTCAAAGGTGCTTGTGTAATACTTGAATGCTCTCCAGGGTATATAATCACACAAATTCTCAAAGCCCATTTCCAGGAGAATATTTCACGCATTTCATTGTATTATGGTCTTTGGATTTCGCGTTGATCACCTTCGGATTTAATGCCTTTGGGATGCTGTGAGCTTTTTATGAAAAGTAAATCAAAACGCTTGAACTAACTGTGGTGGCTATTTCACATTGCACGACTTCTTTTCCAAGCTATTGTAAAACTACTGCGACAAATGGACAACGTATGTTTTCCCCCCCAATTTACCAATGATATCGGGCAATTTTGTGTGATAATAGTTAACCAACCTTGATATCATGCTCAATAGCGTAACTTCTGCTTGTATTTGGAGGCTAATGAATAGGACCGGCAAGCTCTCTTAGCCATGGCTGATACGAGTATAACATTTTCAAGCTCTATATTTACCACCAACTCGCGTGATATACAATGCTCACGAAACCATAAACTCACGAAATTCCGTCGCCATGAGTTGTCAGAGTTTTTATTATTTTAAAGGATGTCACGTACAATCCGCGAATTCTAGATTTCAATGCGCAGGAAAGGCGTTGTCAACACCAAGCGATTCCCAAGCTTGTGTATGTGTTGAGCGCAGGAAATAAGTGCATTTATGTGCAGAGGGGAGGGGAAAAAGTGGAAAGGAAAAAAAAAGAAGGCTCTATATAGAGAGGCACTTGCAACCTGTACTTCCCTTTCCCCGATCCGTGCTGGTGCTATTATTATAATATTCCCTCACAAGCAGTTTCCGGTGTCGGTTCTTTGTAAACGTGGGGCCCCCGACCCTGTACTCAAAACGCGAAACCTTCCGTTGCTGGTTATTTCCCAGATCTAGTTTTCCATAGAAATGATGCCAAAAAGGAAAATGGCAAATTTCAAAACAGTGATGCAGCCTCGTTAGTAATGAAAGTCAGCGTGGAAATCTAATAATCATGACGCAATTCCTTTGCAGCTATTCATACTTATATTATGATTTTAACTATAAAATTTGAATTGCTGCCATCTTGACGCAATTCATGACGTTCTAAATGCCTAATGGTCGTCTGCTTTCGCTCTGAAATAGCGAAGTTAGATTCAGGTCCATGTAGATGGTGGGAGAGCGTGAAGCGCTTGGGAAAACAGTATTCCCATGTAAGATGTTAGACATGGATAGCACCAGAGTTCAAATTTGACAGAGATAGACGAATACGAGACATCAAAAGCATGTCATTCTCAAAGAATGATGAAGCATTGGAACAAACTTCCTCATCTAAGAAGAAGTGTTGACTACCTCACATAAAAAAAAAAAGTTGGGAGTTTCTTGATGACCTGTCTGATGTGATGCTGTTTCCTGCAGATTAGATCTCAGAACCTTATGATTGTTAGCCTAAAAGATATCTTGTTTTATTTAGCATTTTGGGAAATTTGGAGCAATTGGCGAAATGAGCTTCCGATTTGTCATTATGCCGTGCAGTTCGATTTGTGAATGATTCCACCACTAAAGATTCGATCAGGAAATTTCCCATCTTTCAATCAATGCTCTGACTATTAAAAACATATCACCATAAATATTTTCGTCGATCATGATAACATTGTTTCATGAAGATCGTATAGGGTTGAACGTATGACGCCCATGGAAAGTAGTCCATCGCGATCCATGGTTATCTTTAAATTATCGATGATAACATGATTTAATGGTCTAATCATGATACTTCAATCTAACTCGTTTTCTCTTTTTAAGAGTTATTAATTCTCTTGTTATATTATATCTTCCATTGTCAACTTCCATTGAATTGTGATAAGGCTGCTTTCATACCGGCCAACAGCGACTTTTTTTGTACCCATCAACTTCTGCAGTTTTAGACAACATAACATGGATATGTGAACGACATTTTAGACGACATATCATGGATATGTGACCACATATTATGGATATGTGAACATATCCTGGAACGACGATTTATTAAGTACTTGAAATACAGTGGACTTAACTAGTTATACCTTTCCTTTCTAGTGAAAGAAGTAACTATTTATTCATTTCACTAGAATCAGTTATCGCAGTATATTATAATTCGATGTCAAAATTTTCAAGTAAAATAGGCTTTTCTTGAATAGAGATTTGACTACATATTCAACTTTAATATCTCTATGTAATTTTAAATTCATTTTGAAACTAAGTATTTATATATAACTGATGATAAGTGTATCACATTTTATGCAGAAATAATAATTTTATGAAAGTAACGTAAATAATGAAATAAATGAAAGTAAACCACTTAACGCAGTTTAATGTAAAATTTTCGTTGAATACTCCACCTTCCCACTCTCCCCTTTAAAATTTTTTCTTAAAGTATTTTTGAAGGCATGATACCACATATAGGAAATATTGCTACATAGCATGGGAGAAAAAGTTCAAAGTTCATGAACTTTCACTTATGAGGGGTGGGGGTTCAAATGCTTTTCACATTCGGTCTCTTCTGCGTGTACCTGTACCCTCTTTCAATTTTTGAAAGACGGATACGATATGGAAATGTCGTACATCGTTATGACTTCAACCCTCGTTTCCTTTTTCCACCTGTTCACTAGATCAGGTTCTTACATTTTTTTTGGGCCGTGAACCTGCTACTCAGAAATTTTCTTCTAATGTGCGAAATATAAATTATGTAGTGTAATCCTTTATATATATATATATATATCATCCGCATAATATAAATATAAAAACTTAAAAAATAAGTAAATTTATGATGTATTAATATTCTTTATTTGCACATTAAATAACGCACATTTCCTTTCATCAAAATTCGTTGACATTCTTCCTTCCCCTCTCCAAGAAAAAAAATGCCCAACGACCCGATATATTTTGACGATACTATTCTATATTTTTTTCTAATATATAGATAGGTGATAGGTGAATAAATACTTAGTACATAACTCTAATTATCTTCAGTGTTTGTGATTAAATACAACCCTCCGTCTATTTTCAATTCTTTATTTTTCTTTTAGTAATTTGTTTTCAAAATTACTTTTTTTTTTGCACAGTTTCGCTTGTATCTCCATAGCAACAATTATCCACAGTCGTACTGCACACGAATTTAGATCAATGAAAATAATGCATAATAATTACACTTTTTCCACAAAATTAAACTGTAGTAGTAACAATATGATTTCCTGTCTCTAATTCAAATCGAGTTTAAGGGGAGGGGGAGAAAATAATAATAATCATCATAAATACCAGGATATACGTTGGCTAAAATAATTTACCTACAGCCTTCTTAGGTGGTCGTGAACCTCAGGTTAAAACCTATTGATCGAGAGAGAGAGAGAGAGAGAAAGAGAGAGAGAGAGAGAGAGAGAGTCATGCATTTGTTATAATTTGATAATTTAGGAAATAGTATTTTTTTACACACTTTTTTTCAACATTGTGTTATTATTCAAGATATTTACTATAACCATAACATGTATATTATTCATATAAAATACTTTCTAAGTGTTCATGTGTTATATTAAGTATTTATATGTGATATTAAGTATTTATATATTATATTAAGTATTCATATATTATATTAAATATTCATGTTATATTAAATAGTTATGATGGATTAAGTATACATATGCTATATTAAGTATTCATATGTTAGGCGATATTGGCAAATTATAGACAAACTGTAAGGTTATAAGAGTTTTAAGTATGTGATATGAGATACACTTAAGAAAAAATTGTTTAGTTCATGATTGGTGATTTTTTAAAAATTCATTTGTTTTAACGACCAGCACACCACATGATGTACTACAAATACAGCATTTTTTTCGTTGTGCTGGATTGCGTGTATATGTACCTTGGATCCATAGGTGTACGCAGTAAGTTCATAAGGGGGTTATAGAGCTACAACTCCATGTATTCCTATGTTAAATATACAAAATTTCATTGCAATGGGGGGTTACAGCGCCCATCAACACCCCCCTGCGTAAGCCAGTGCTTCAATCGGAGGTTATATTAAGTAAAAAATACAGTCCGATACCCTGTCTTGGGAAGCAAAATATAAAACAAAGGTGTACGCCATTTTAGATTTATTCCTCAGGATGTAAGTTACATACACGGCACACCCTAATTTCAGCAGATGGAAATAGGGAAGTTAGTTTTGTGCATCGAAACACCGTCTGACTTTCTCGACCGTGAAGCATGACATCTTGTTACCGTCCGTTTGCCGGTGTTCCTTCCCATCTTTCTTTCTTTTTTTTTTTGACGTTTGACTCCGACTATTTTTAGCCATAATGATAGTTTAGGGCCATTATAGTTATGAGCGTATAACGTGATTTGTCTGTCATCGTTGATAAAACCAGTAGCGAGCTTTTTTTTAAAAAAAAGAAAGAAAGAAAGAAAGAAAGAAAGAAAGAAAGAAAGAAAGGTAGAGGGGCTGAACAACCAACACCTTTTTTGGTTCGAAACAAAGAGATCGTTAATTAAAAATTAATTTTTACTTCTTTCATGCGCACCCTGTCAACTGGCGTATTTAGGTTAATGATGGGATTCCCTCCACACACCCAGCATGAGGATTCCGGGGGGGGGGTAAGGGAAGAAACGGTGGTAAAATGCTAGGCGTAACTTGGGGGTTAAATATAGTATAAACTGGGGGGGGGAGGGTCAAAACTGTATGGAAAAAAAAGTACGATTTTGCCTCTTTTCAAAAAAAAAACCCACCACCAACGGGGAGTGACCCCTTGCCCCTGCCAGATTACGTGTATGGTACAATGGTTTCACGTGATTTAGCAAGACTCGCGCGCTCCTCAACATTCGTTTCCAAAGAAGTGGATTTCTCCATTTCCCTCCCCAATAAATATAGATATTTAATAAAACTAACACTGTGTTTGAATGTGAACCTAGGATTTTTGTGTTTTAAGTGACCTCCTATGTAAGCCTATTGGACTGGTCGGCTATTCGGGGGGGGAGGTTATTTTTATAAAAATATACCATCAACAGTATAATTACAATCGTCGGGGGCCTTCAAAGCAAAATTGTGTCAGCAAATTTTTCATAAATTATTATTTGGTGATCAAAAGGAAAATAATTTTATCTTCGGAGATTTTGCCTTTGCTTTTAATGTTTACTTGCCGTAGCGAAAGTGGCTAATAAGGCTTCTTTCTCATGACCTTTGTAAGTGGTGTGGGCATTAATCCCCCCCCCCCACCTTATACATGCCCATTCTCTTTGCTTTTCAGTGCCTCATGATCTGGGGCGCTGAGAGCCAACATGGGGCCCCAGATTCACTTCGACGGGCCCCGATGAACCCTTCCCTGGGTAGTGGAATGGGCATTTTTCTTTTTTTGAGGGGGTTGAAACTCCAAAATTAACAAAAAGTATGAAATAAGAACGCTTTTTTTTTGTACTTACTTATTACTTAATTATTTTACAAGATCACTGCTGAAAAAGAAAAAACTAACGTAAGCTACTATTATTTTTTCAAGAATTGAGACAAGTTAATGAAGAATAATTAAAAAACAGTAAATCTCTGGAAAATCTCGGGGCACATTATAATTTTATGTCATTTTAAATAAAAAAAGCAAGAATATCGTATCAAAAATATTTTGGGGGCAGGACCGGGTCCGCCACAGTACAGGGCCTTGCCAGTGTGGGCTCCTAGACTTCACACGGGCCCCCGGGATGCTGCCCCTGCTAATCCTTCTCTCGTCCGCCCTTCTCATTATCTCAAATGTTACTTTGCTTGGTGGAATATGAAAAGCTTAATTTAGACCAGTGGTTCTAAAATTTCTTCTTTGGGGGCAGAGAATGGCTATGAAGCCTAGAGGGGCCCCGAACTCCACGCGCTTTCATGAGCCTCTGACATTTTAAATTATGATGACTGTAGTATTTCTAATAAATGTAATTTATTAAATGCAATTTTCATAAAACACTATTTGCCCACAAAATAAGAAATATTAATAACGAAAAATATTATAACAAAATATTTTATAATGAGATGCTGCAATATTATTATGCCCTAATTTATATATACTTGCGTCTGGCCCTGCTTACTGTGGCTCAATAGTAACGAAATCAAGACGGTTTTCAGTGGAATATTTTCGTTATATGAAATATGAATATGTTATACGTTACTTGTTATATGTTATATGAAATAATATAGGTAAAAATAATTCATTATAAGTGAGAAACTTGTAATATATTTATTTAAAATTTGATTATTTAAACAAAAATGTATAACAATACTGAAAAATGTCGAAACGTATTAACATTATGAATTTTCATTTCAGCATATTGCTTAATTTAATGAAAGATAAAAACGTAAAAAAAAATACCAATATAGACGTTATTCTATATATTAATAATTTCATTTCAAATTAATTATTTCTGTTGCGCCTGAGTTTTTATATCTCTACCGAATTTTATCATTTTTGTTTGCGTTCAGGTGTGGTGACCCTCAATTTTTTTAAGTTCACCCACAACTTCCCCAAATATGCAATCGGAAAAATCCACGTTGGCCAAACACGCCTGGGAAGCTGGCCACAAATTTTCTTTCGACAAGGCCCATCTAATAGAGAAAGTTGTCCCCTCATCTGACAATTCCTTTGAAACCTTGCATATTCTTTTGCATTCCTCTTCTACTGTTAACGATCAGCTTCCGTTCAATTCTATGTCCTCTATTTGGAGAAACTTCATTCGTCCCATAGCAAAAGACGCGGCTACGGACCCATAACTGGTTTAACCAAACTACTTTATGAATATCATGCTGGCAGCAATAGATTTTTTAGCATGTGGGCCACATTAGTGTAATTAGGGTTCTGAAGAAGGAAGCCTAAAAGTGCTTTCGAAATAGCTATAAACCCCTTTATTAATTTAAACTGCGATTATGTGTTTTATTTTATATAATAAACTATAAATATTCTTCCGAAATGAATGAATGAATGCATTCATAGATGAAGAATTCAAATAAGGATGCTATCAATAACTTAAAATAGTGACCTTTAAAGATGTAAAACAACAT
>QLNU02015359.1:39622740-39656222 GCA_006491805.2 Dysdera silvatica | reverse complement strand
GCACCAGCAACCATGATTCATCATACCATTTTCGGCATGTAAAAATGTTGTTCGCATTACTGTCTTTATGATGCATCCGAAAATTTACCTTCTCTCGTATTCCACTTATGCCTTTGAAGATTGTGGAAGTCCACGAGCATGATATCGCGCCTTGAACAACACTTCAGCCGGGGAATCTCTTGTCGTCGATCACAGGCATTTTCAACTTCTTCTTATTCTTCTTGGTCGGAATAATACATGACAATTGAAGCTGGTGTAGAAGGGAAATTGTTTCTTGTTGGTATTCTTCATCCTGTGCAAGAAGATCGTGAAGGAATGCGAAGACTGTCACGATAATACATCATACCATGTGTCGAAAAAAATATTTGTTTCTCGGCCATTCTACCGGTTGTTTAGAGACTAGCCGTGGTTCAGGTATTGAGGTTGGCTGACCCTAACCCTTTAAGCGTTTTTATTTCTTCTCTTCGACCTCTAAATCTGATTCGGCAAGACAGAAAGAAAATCGGAATAGCCGAACAGTTCTTGACTGTCATTTGCTGCCCCATTTTTTTTGCCATAGATCTGTCAATGATAGACTGTCGTTGATCACCCTTTCTATTGCTGTCATTTAGAATGAAGTTGACCGGCACCCTTTTCGGTAAAGCCTATGATTTACGTCTTTTGTGATTGGTGCTCAGAGTGTAATATATACCATTGGTTGTTCGAGAAAAAATGGCGCTTCTTCATTGTGTTGCTAAATTTTGCAGTCTTGACGGAAGGGCCACCAATGATGTAAATGATATGAGAGATTGTACCGTAGGCGTGGGGGAGAGTGTGGTGTATGGCACATGTATTCAAGAATGAGCATTAAATTTCCATTGTATTATAAATACTGAAAAGCGCACTTTTTTTATGTAATCGAGGCTGAAAACAGGGGGCGGGATTCGAGGGAAAAAGTCAAAGGAAAAGGCTTGAACTTATTCTATAAGCTTAAACCCTTCCAGGGTGCTGAATATGTGTAAATAAAGGTACAAAATAATTAGATGATATAGAGGTTTTTGAGGCTTTAAATAATTTTAGAATCTATTATTAAACTGTAAATTAAGAGATCCAAATTAATTTGCAGTCAGGCTATAGATCTAACTACTGAATTTAAAGAAAATTAATTGGTGAACCGGTATTAATTGAGAATTTACAATGCAATTAAACGGGAAATAAAAACTATGCACGCTTTCTAATTCATGTAACTTTTGCTTTTCGTTCATGCAATATTTTACAATTATTAAATTTAGTGAAAACTAATTAGTGAAATTATATTAATTTACAATGTATTTAAATGAAGAGAAAAGCAGTTTATGCTTTCAATTCTAACAATTTTTGCTCCAAATTCATTCGATTTTTGACTTACCTATTGAATTTAGTAGTAAATAATTAGTGAAACCGTATAAATAGACAGAGGCGTAGCCAGGGTGCTTGGGGATTATAACCCCATCTCAGTAAAATTTTGTATATTTAACATAGGAATATATGAGTTGTAGCTCTGTAACCCCTCCCATTAAGCCTATAACCCCCTTATGAACTTTCTGCCTACGCCACCGTAAACAGATAACCCATAATGAATTTAAATGACAAGAAAATATAATGTGTGTTTTCTAAACTATGCAAATTTTGCTTACACATACAATTGTTTTGAAACTTTATTTTATGAAGACATACATAATAATTATAGTCGATTTTCCATAATATAATTTTGCTTGTACAATGTACGATTAGCGGAAATTTCAAGTTGCAAATTATATATTATCATAATTATTATTAAAAGAAATCTGAAATTATGTAACAGCCTAGGCATCAGTGGTTAACGACGGAGTCTGACCAGGCGCATGTTGGACAGGAATATGTGTTATTTATGTTTTATATTCCAATTGATATTATTAAATCTTATTGAATTTCCAGATACATACAATATTAATAATGTGTAATATATACAATATTCAATATTGGCGCAAGAAACAACTTGTGGAGAAAATTATGACACAGCAAAATGCCTATAAATGTAATAAATAACAAAATATATAATGTAATAATTTTAAATTACGAAATATATAATGTAATAATAATAAATTACAAAATATATAATATTATAATTTTAAATTACAAAATATATAATAATAATAATAAATTACAAAATGTATAATATAATAACAAATTACAAAATATATAATGTAAATGATAAATTACAAAATATATAATGTAATAATTATAAATTACAAAATATATAATGTAATAATAATAAATAACAAAATATTCTCCAATTTACCAAAATACAATGATGGTCAGACAGATTTTCTTCTGCAGAGATGATAATTATGATCCGATAGATATTATTGCTCTACATATTTTTATATACATAATTTGTTCGGCTCAATAATTAATAATCATTTAGGAAGTATCTTGCATACGAAAGTAGATAAAATATGTTTATGATTAATGCATGATGATCGACGTAAAGGGAAAGAAAACGTCCTGATATTTGTGAAATTGTCGGCTATTGAGTGTAAGGGGACATTCAATGCTTGTCTAAAGTCACTATCTGTTTTAAATTGTTGAGAGAAAAAGTGTTTATACTCAACAAAAGTTGAAACTTGTTAAAGATAACTGATTATCTAGGACACTATATTTTGGGATGGAAGTAACACTTTGAACTTCCGCAGCTTTTGTAGTTCATATGTGCATTTCTTCTGCGTTTAAAATATTTTCATTTGTTTCACTGTAATTATTGTTTTGATAAAAATGTCATTTCCTACCGTATCCCTCGAGGATTCAAGTAAAGGTTATGGACTCTTCTTACAAGGAAACCCTCTTCCGCTGTTCACTGCACTTTGAGAGCAGACTTATATTCATACATTTCATTTATTCTTACTCACATATTCACACATCTTGTATATGAATACTCATTCATTCATTCATTCATTCATTCATTTCATTTCATTTATTCATACTCATGTATGCATGCTTATATATATTCATGTGTTTCTTTTCCTTATGAGATAATATTTTGGAAAAAGAAATGTAAAATACCCTACTTATATTTCGAGGTTTAGAAAATATATATCAAATATGGGCACAAATATAGAAAAGTATAAAATAATAAAAAATGAACTGTTAGCCAGATTTACAAAAGCTAGGGAAAATTATTTACCTGTTCATGATATAGATTTGAAAAGATGGGCGATCCTGAAATGCCAAGAGTTAGGATTTGAGGATTTTAAATGTTCCGATAATTTTATAGATAATTTTAAGAGCCAAAACAAAATAGTTGCGCGGAAAGTAATAAAATATGTTACTCAAATATACACCTAGAAAATTGGGGAATAAACTACTTCAAACGAAAACCTGGAGTAGCCTTCAAAATTGTCGCCAAATTCGCCAAATATCTATGCTAAAAGTTCATTTTTCATATTAATTTTTTTATACTGTTTAAATTAGCTGAGACATAATTTTTTATTTTTATCCGTTAAATACGATGATCCTTCATAATCTTACCGACTTCAAACCTGTTTTTGCTCACATACAGTGCGATTAAAAAATATCAAACCTGGCGAAAAAAGTGTCATTTTTGGACTTCAAATATTCATAAAAAATTGTCATATCATTTTAGCAGACAAATGATTACATACTTGTGATCAGGAAGTCAAGCACTATCATCTTCCATAGGTCTGATCTCAAAGTGCAGTGAACAGCGAAAGGGGTTCCCTTGTTAGTTGTTCCTATTTAATTTGAAGAGAAGAAATGCGTGTTCTTCATAAATCAAACTCTCTGTAAGAAAGAAATACAAACCTCGGAAGTTTCGCCATTAGCGGTGTAGCGAATTTTTCAACAATTGAATCTTTGGACGAGTCGGCTCGTTAATGAAAGATGGCGAAAATCGTTCATTAGTTTTAATTAACGATTTGGAACATCAGTGATTGCTATTATACATAAATATCGAAAAACGCTACCAACAATCAGTACCGTAGCAACTGAAAACTCACGGGTGGCTCAAATGCATTTCAAGATGGTTTTGTGATGCGGTCTATGAGAAAATAATATGTTTTGATATCCGGGGGGGGGAGCCCCCAAGCCCACCTTTTTCTACGCCACTTCTAACAATATGCAGATAATTTTAAATTATAAAATATTTTACTATCATCATGACAATGGATTAAAATGTAAAATTAGATAAGATAACAATGAAATATTTCGATGGATTCGTGGACTTTTAAAGATTTACGCATGAGCTGAAAACTTAATAAATATTTCGAAAATCGGCCTACTTATGAAAATACTGCTTAATACTAGATGTTGTTTTGATCATATTACTTTGTTAGGTGTTAATAAAAATATCTAAAATTTTCACTATAAATAAAGTTTTATGAATCACAAACTTACCATACTATTTTACCCCTGCAGATTTAATTCATCATTAAATTATTCCATATTCGCAAAAAAAACCAAACATATTCTGTGCCGATTTATCCCTATATTTCCTGTAGATTTCCTAAATTTGTAAGCCTTGTGGTTAGTTGTTCATAATGTAGGGCTCATGTACTAACAGATTCATCCAATCAGTGCTGGATTTACACATAGGCCAAGTAAGTCAGGGCATAGGGCCCCAAGATTTTGGGGCACCACAGGGGACTTAAAGGGGTCTGGTACTATTTAAGTTTTAGCACCATTTTAATCTTGTTTATTTACAGACGTTCGAGAAATTTTAATTACTGATGTATCTGGACACAGAAGATAATGTACTTCAATGAAAAAACTATTTAATCACTAACTATCTTAATTTAGGGGTCCATTCTATCCTTCCAGTCTAATGCCTATATTAATTTTAATCCGGCATTACGTTTAGTCAACGTATTGAATTCAGATCAGGGCTAATATAAATGCTCTATTAAGATTTAATTAATTTAAAAAGTTAATTAAAATAAATGGGTAAGTATAATGTGATATGACATAATATAATGTAATTGGTCGAACTGAAACAAAAGTATGTTCATTGTTTAAATTGGTATCAAGGCATTCCTTTAAAAATTTATTAAAAATCAGAAATTTGTTTTCAATATGTTTCGCAGTATATGCAAATTTAAAATATTTTCTAAAATAGTCCAAACTTTGCAATTAAATTGAAAAAAAAGTCAAATTAGCGAATGAAGAGTTTAGTGTCAAAGACGGACAACTCCATTTTACATTTTTTTTCAGCAGATCCGAAAAACTGCAACTTGTTGTTACTTGCACCAATATCGTAAGCCCACATTTGAATACCTTTTTCTTCATGTTCTGGCCGGTTTTGAAACTAAAGGGCCTCGAATTTGAATTCAGCTTAAAAAAGTCTGTAAGATTGCATAAATATCTCAATTTCGAGAAAAATGGAGTTGTCCGTCTTCGATACCAAACTCCTCGATTAACAGAAAATTAAACGTCCTCGTAAACAATATAACGCTTCGGTTTTACGAAAAATATCTGTGTTCTTACTATCATGTACAATTAAAAAGTTAGTGTATTTTCAAATTAATTGTTTCGTTAATATTTTTATTCCATTAATTTGAGAAACTATGTTTTCATGTAAAATGTTGCGTTAACAAAAATTTAATGGACGAAGTTTTACATTTTTATTTGAAACCTCTCTCTCTCTCTTTCTCTTCAGACGTCGAACCTCTAAGCATTAGTCCTTTTCAAGTCTACGTGATGTGATATTACATTGTTGTGATTTGGTCGATACGTTTTTTTTTAAAGAATTTGTTGATATTAAACTGCACGGTGAACTATAGCAATTTTAGTTCACCATTCTTGACTGTGAAATAATAACAACAGCCTAGTCGAAACAGCTATCGAGTGTTGTTCTTCAACATCATTAATAATGCTTACTAAGGGCTTTTACCTTGAAATTCTTCCTTTATATGATTCTATGTTGCTGTTCGTTTAAATTCTTCAATACTGTTGCCAGTCTTATCTGATCCAGCGGAATACTGCAGATTTTTTATTTTATTTCTCATAAGTTGGAGGATAAGTGCCACAACAAGGGATAAAATGATATCCAACACTTTTGTTTATTAACATATCTCTACCAACGTGCTTCTACCAAATCGCGCTAACTACGACCATAAAGGAAAAGGCTTCAATGGTGGCGAAGCATATATGCCAAGGTCTTCATCCTCTTTGGCAGTTGTAACACGGTCAACTAAGCCATCAGCTCAGTTAATAACTGCGAAGATTACCATGGATACGCACAATATGCGACCTCCCATCACGGTCTGTGGACGGTTGAGTGACCAAGGACCCAAAGTTGCTGCTGCGGACAATGGCTGGGGAGGTGACCATACGGAAGTCCATCTTCCCGTAGTTTGTTGTCGAATACATGATCCTGATTAGAAGGATAGTGGAAGAAAAGTAAAGGGATGATGGAAGGTACTGATATCACCACGTTTCTCTGATTTCCCACTTTTGTTGATAATAATGAAAAGATTATGCTCGTTAAGTCGTTTATTGCAGCGACCAAGGTTGGCAACAAACAATTGTTAAGCTTTGCGTAGCTACATAAATACGCATGAAGTTGAGTTGATTTTTCATTTATTTTAAAACTTAGTGATTCTTTTGCTTTTAAATTTGTTTATTTGGCGGGATTGACAATCATTAATATTTTTATCATATAGAAACAATTGCTGAAAATTAATTATATTACATGTTCGACATATGAGGAAAATGTTTATAACTGAAAACATTGCATATTTATATTTCAAACAAGCAAACACAGACACACAGACAGTATTTATTTGAACATGTGATATTTACTACATGATTACGTGCTATGGACATTTGTTGAATTGCAAACATTGAATTAATACAGAAGCAATTTCGATTAAATAGGTTTGAAAAGGAAGAGAGTGGGCTTGTTGAGACATTCTTCCACGAGAAATGAATAGATAGGAAGAAAAAAAGTCGTTTTAATTTAGCAACTCAAGTTAAGTTTCTGAAGAACGTTCCCCCCCCACCTGTTTCTTACAGATTTGTTGTATTTCTCAGTGAAGAAAATATGTACCGATTAGGGAAAACTAATATTTTAATAAACTTTTAATTGTTTAGAGACACAATTTGAGAAAACCATTTTATTTCGACAAATACATGCTTGGAATACGAATGGATGGCTGCTCACTTCATTCACCAGCAGAAGCGAGTTTATATTCTAATGTAGAATAAAATTCAATAAAATAAAAATATTTAAATACATTGCCGTTGTAAAGTTTTTGTATGTAATTAAACTTTATCTATAATTAATTAAAAATATAATTATCATAAAATTGCATTTAATTGTATGATAGATTAATCGTTATATTACAAAACTTGATTATAATCTAAACTTCGGTAACCGAAATTCGTACTAATCCGAATTGGTCATGAAAACTTATATTTATCCAGAATTTATGTGCAATTTACATACAAAAGGTTAAACACTGGTAAAATAGCAAACGAAAAAGATCACCCAAGCTTTCGGACGCGTCAGCAGCAGTAGTCTTTCATCAAGAGTATTACTCCTGATGAAGGACTGCTGCTGCCGCGTCCGAAAGCTTGGGTGATCACTTTCATTTTCCAATTTTACCAGTGTTTAACCTTTTGTATGTAAAGTACACTTTTATTGTTAAACGTTCTATTTTTATTGCCGCAAATACGTTTTTTAAACCTATTTTTTTCTATAATGAAGAAAATACGCGAGAAAGATACAGACATGAACATAAACATTCACATGGATCGTGCAAATGCTTAGGTTAATGTATTCAGAATGCAGTTAAACCTGTGTAAATCAATATATGTAATTATATTATATATCTTTATTTTAGCCTCAGCTGAACGGAATTTTTCCACCATGACACGTATTAAAACATACCTACGAACAAGCATGACTGGGAAACACCTTCGTAACTTAGCCGTTATATCCATTGAGCGTCATTTCAGCAATGCCCTCATGATTAATCCTGACATAGTGATTGATAAATTTGCATCTCAAAAAGGACGACGACTTCAGTTTTTATTGTAAATATTCATTAAATGAAGAAATATGTTGAAAGAAATAGCGAAAATAGAGATAAAGAGGATAATAAATAGTAGAGAATAGAAAGATAATAGGATAGTAGAGATTGAAGAAAAAACAGAAATAGAGATAAAATTGCGAAGAAATATGAGAAAGTATTAATTATAAATATTCGTTTTTTCATCATTTCAGAGCCCAAATTAGCTTTGCTAAAATATTAAAACACAAGTTGATTCTGAAGAGTGGTGTTATTTTTTTTAATTAGGTATTATATAGTATAATTCGGAGTATAACCATGATATATATGGTATAATTCAAATATGTATTTAAGTATTTGTTTATGAAAACAAAACTATTATACATGTTAAAATAACACATTTTTTATGGGAGTCATTCCACATTGTCCTATAGATAGGTTTCTTATTCGGAGGTTTTCGTTTTTCATTAACGGTGTCCGTTAATGGAGCTTTTACTTTATATTTGTTAAAGTCGATTTACGAAATAACGCCCCTTCTTCTGTGGCACTCACTGCGGACAGATCCCCCTTTTGGCACGCCACTGGGAAGAACCCCCCTTCTCCAGTTACACCAATGAAGGCCCACCCATAAAAAAATTCTGAAACCGTGCCTGATTCCTCTTTCAATTTGAGCAGCACAAAGTCTTGTTCGCTCAAAGCGATTAAATTTTATTGCACTTTAACATTATGTCGAACAAAATCCATATTTTCCTCGCTAAATCTGGAAACTCGTTAAATGCGGGCTTGTTATAAGTGCGTTAGACTGTATGGATCAATTATATTAATGTATGTAATCTATACTATATAAACATACGTTACCTATACCAATATATATCTGTATATTGTTGTTAGGTAAGTTAACGACAAATTAATTTTTTTTCATTATCGCAAGCGAAAATTATTAAATGTTACTTTAAGATAGAAAGTTTTAAGTAAATTTTAAAGACCGATTAAAAATCAATTATTTACCAATTCCGTTTTATTTCATTATCTATTTCGTCACGATTACATGGGAAAAAGAGAGAGATTTAGGCAAGACAGGGAGTTGAGAAGGGTGGCATCCAATATCCGAGTGAGAGGAAAGTTCAGTGTTACCTCCCAATAAGGGTGACCCATGGGACTGGGCATTTTGTTCGTTAAATAGAGGTCTCTCTTTTCGGAGGTATAGTTCGTTCGCGGAAAGTTGACCGATGGTACTGTTAGAATTCACGGGAGCTGACGTCACAAACTGGCTAGTTCATTACAGCAGAGGGGAGATGATACATATATACATACTGATACACACACACACACATATATATATACTGCAGACCAGAAGAATAGCCCCTTAATAGAGGTATCCGTTATTTGGGGGTGTCCCTTATGGGAGGTAACACTGTACGTATCGCTGCTGTTGCTTGTATGCAGGGGGAAAGGGTGGCCGCCGGAGGCGGCGCTGTAATCCCAGACTGGACGCTCGGACAGCGCAATCAACCGCCAGGGAGAAGGTTGCGGGGGGAGGGGGGAGTCGATCATGATTAGCACACAAAGATGCCCGCTCGCATGATTGTCGACATTTAACACTGTACGTAACACTTCTTCCACCTATCAAATTTTGGCCAAACAGATTTTAAAACAAATTTCGACAACATCTGACAAATAGGAAAAGCGTTACAACCGTTATGTTCTAACACGCGTTGCTTTGAGTTTTTCCAAGTCTTACGGAGGTGATGCGTTCGTCTACCATAAAATTCCTAAAAAAGAGAGTTGGTTCGTAAGGCATTTTGATTCCACTGTATCAGTGATTTCACTGCCGTGTAAAGTTGAGTGATTTACAAGTGTGTTATTTTTAATAAAATAGGGTGAAATGGGTGGGTGTGCCACTGTGAGCCGTTCAAATCAATTGGGGAACAAATATATAAAATGTTTAGATTTGAAATAGGTCCTGTAAGAAGAAGAAAATCGATTATTAATTTTCCAAAGGTAAACCTTGCATTATTAAATCGGAAGTGTAGAACAAAATGGAGGCTGATGCATCGGCCCATGATTCTAGTGGCTTCACGTTATTTATCGGATTTGATTCCAACGGTACGGTAGAGCATATGCATATTTTTGCATTCTGTATTCCGAGGATTGGCTCACTAAGCGACCGAGGTTGGGATTCCTGGAAAAAATATAAGTCCTGGTGCAGCATGACCTTTTCTGCTCTTGTGTCGTAAAACACAAACAAAAGATCAAATTTTGAATCACATTTGATTAATTCTTGAGGAAAATAAAATGAAATTTATCATTTTTCTATTATCAAACGTACATCATTATCTGCTTTATATTCTTTTTAATTCCGCGAAGGAATTATATATAAATAAATTTTATATCTCAAATATATTTATACAAATTGTATCTAGGACGACTACTCTGACTCATTTCGAAATATGCTATAACTGGTATAAAATTAAGCCATGAATAATACTAAATTATACTATGACTAGCATGGATTGCGGAATGAAATTGTACTATGATGGGAATGAATCGAGTAGGAGGTTATGCTATGATTGGCATGAATTTAGCTGGAAATTATATTATGATTGGAATGAAACGAATAGGAAGTTATGCTATGACTAACATAGATTTAGCATGAAATTGTACTATGATTAGAATGAATCGAGTAGGAAGTTACGCTATTACTAGCATAGACAGCAAAAAATTGTACTATGATTGGAATGAATCGAGTGTGAAGTTATGATATGACTAGCATGGATTTAGCATGAAATTTTACTATGATTTCAGTGGATGGAGTACGACGTTATGCAATGACAAATAGAGATTTATCATGGAATTGTGAGCAGCATGAAATATTACTATACGCAAATATTCTAGATATATGCGCAAGTTTGAGAAATTACTAGTTCTATCCCTCTTGCTATTTTTCTGTTCATTATTATTATTATTATTATTCTGTAATTACTTATTTATTTCTAAGGGTAACCTACTATTTAGAAATTTCTTAATTATATAAATAAATAGGTATATAAAAGACACGCTAATACGTCTATGGATTATTTATATATTAGTCTAAAAATTATAGTAATATCGCAGTTAAGACATCATATATTTAATTATGACCTATCCACTGATGGATGAAGGTCTCCCTAAGATTTTCCATTTATGTCTATTCCGAGTAGCTCGTTTTCACATTATTCCGAATTATTTTCAGATTTTATTTCAGGCTGTTTGATTTATAATCCGCTTTAAGTTATTTATCCAGACTGTTAAATTAAGCAGCTTTCGATTATTGAACAGTCTTTAGGTTATTTAAACAGTCTGTGGACAAAAATTCTAACCAAACCAGATCAATAAATTTCATCTTAGTATTGCAGTGGAATCATATAATCTTGTACTAAATATGCTGCAATTATTAGGATTTTTAAATATCATAAAATGTTGTATTTCGTGGGCAAAAAATTGTTTATTTTCTGTTCCCCGAAGCCCAAACTGATACTTTTTTGAAAACAGAAGTGATTTAAAAAATTTCGGCAAAATGGCATCATTCTAACTGTTAGTCGTATTTTTTTAGGACTGAATTCTATTTCCAAGTAAATTAAATTTTGGGGAAAACTCTTTCAATATACCTTGAAAAACGTTAGTAATTTGGTGAATTAAAATATTTCGGTCGTATTATTTTCAGTAATTTTTATTATCCCATTTCAAGCATGTTATTTTAGATTCACTAGCAGAGAGACGATAAAAGCTGTTTTATTTAAAAGCAAAATTCACAATGGAATACGCGATATCTTTCGTCGCTCCAAGTTATAAACAGAGGAAGGATGATTTCTGCAGGTCGGACGACATCGCAAATTATGCGTTACTTGCGCTACAACATGAGCTAATTGTATATGTAACAGAGACGAGAATGGATGAAAGTCGTGAACATTGAAACATATATATTTATGTGAATGTGCAGCTATGAAATGATCGCCCTTCATCATATTATTACAGTTCCATCACCTCTTACGTTCGGACACGAAGAAATGGAAGAAAACCGTTTCATATCAATAACGAAGTTTTCATTTCTTACAATCCAGTATTAAGGAACATTAAATGCGACTTGAGACGCCGCTGAGAATGGGGCTCCCCGAAAACTGAAACACAACATGTTCTTTAAAGATACCATCAGCAGACAACCAGAAGTTAAGCATACCTTGGAGCACATCGAAATCTCCACGCCTTGAACTTGTTCAACCACGTTTCGGGTTCAAAGAAAAAATTGCCCTTTTCTCTCAAGTTCAGCGAAAGTGATTGAAAACCGGACTTCAACTGGAAATCAAGTGTTTTCACCGCGGGGTTTGGAAGAAACAAGAAAGAACATACATTCTTCTGACCAAACCAGTTCTTTGAAATCCGATGATATTGGTGTGCGCTTGTACATCGTTGTTTCTCTCAACAATCTTATCTTATACCAATCTCAGATGATCTGTAAATTGCTGGCCAATTCAGTTCATGGCCTTTACATGGCAGAGAGCCGGCTTTTACACCCCCCAAATCTTCAGTTCTGTGAGAAAGTTTTGGGGTAATGGTGAGAAGATTCTGTGCCAAGGAAGTGGCGGTCAAAACGACAGGATGCTTGTTATGTTTTTCAACAATTTTCAATTTCCTTTTTTTCATGCAGAGAACAAAATTTTTGATGTTATGAAATGGAAGACGCGAAAAATTTTCTATTTCAAATTTACATTTAATTCCTTGATCAGTTTTATTTATTTCATGAATACCACATTCAAACTTCAAACACATTATATTTTCCAGACATAATATTGTTTAAGTTATTATTTCACCATAAATATTTATGTTAAAATATCTGACATGATCTGATGTAATTTTGCATCATGCAAGGAATCCATTGGCGTACGCAGGTGGTGTTGATGGGGTTGTAACCCCCCATTGCAATGAAATTTTGTATATTTAACATAGGAATATGTGAGTTGTAGCTCTGTAACCCCCTTTACGAACTTTCTGCGTACGCCCATGAAGGAACTCCAAGAAATTGCCATTCACATAACTAGACCGAGACACTTCATGTAATCAAGCCATTGAACCACCTATCATCTTCTTTATTAATATCTTTTTATTATTTTTTGAATGCTTCGAAGATCTTTATTCTCTTATTGTCCTTGATAGTAAATTCCAATGTTTTGGTCTTCTATAATGGATGAATGAATAGTGAATATGAAATAATTTTTTGTTGTAGCATTTATTTTGAAGTTCTACACTAATTAAAGACAAAGAGTGACAAATATTGTGTTTATTTTGATGCAGTTAGAACAGGGTTGTCCAACATACTGCGCGCAGGCCATAATCTGACCCGCCAATAATGTCGATCCGGCCTACCGACAACTATATGGAATAAAAGATTTAGAAATAAAATTAGAAATAAAAAGGATTTTAATTCTTTACCATTTAATAATCTGTAGGTATGATATGAACTCTAAGTTATTTCTTTTACGTGTGAAATTGAGCATTACGCTTTCATAAAAATCTTCTTCGCACTGTTTTTCATGCATAGAATACTTTTCTTTTCTTTTATTGACAAAATAGGCAAGTTGTTCAAGTGTAGCTTCCCTCTGGCAGTTCTAAGGTGCTTCTTAATTTTATTCAATGCAGAAAAACTTCTTTCAGCAGTTTCATTTAGTCGACGGAAATGTTAATATTGGTTCTATTAATTTGTGCACACATCATTAAACACAATGTGCAATTTATTCACCTCTACATAAAAAGAAATATTTCTTACGCCGAGTTTTTTGTATTCATCAAGAAAATAAAACACCTTCTGTACATTTTTGGTTCAAACTGTATCAAAACTTGAAGCATAAGGTTAAGTTTTGACAGTAGGTGATCAAGAAACCACTAAAAAATGTTGCGAAGCCCTTCAATTTCAGAAAAGCCACGAACTTGAGAAAATTTTGAGACTCAAATCTCACTTTGAGCTATTAAAGTATCCAGAATTTCATTAAACTACTTAGGTATTCGGAACCCTCGTCATAATTTTTGTGTCGCCTCGGTCTTTTGATTCATCGTTTTCACATTTATATTATTTCTGGTCTCTGTCCATATTTAATCATAATCTTAATTTTTTTTAGGTCCCTCATAATTCATTAATTTTCTTTGAACAGTAGAAAATGTCCATGTCTTTGTTTTAGAATGTGTCAAACAAAACATTAGAAAATATGAAAATTTTGTGGAAAATAATAAGAAAAAATAAACTGTGGAGAGTCATTTTGGTCACTAATGGTAGTCCCCTTATTTCATTTTCCTTCAGCATTATATTTTCTCTCATCATATATGTCACACAATAGCATATATATCTTTTTTTATTTCACTGTTTATTCTGGCATCACACAACTAAAAGAACTTTCATGGAACACGTGCTTTTACGGCAGAAAGCAGCATACTAGCGGCTAGAAATACTGTTCGTTATCGAAAAGAAGTCCGATGAGACAGAAATAACGGGAGGTGACATCACAAACGGCCTACTCCATTATATCAGAGGAGGACTCCAATTTCAGAACCTGATTTTGCTCACCAAAAGCCAGTTCTGAAATTGTAGTCCCCCTCCTGCTGTAATCGGATAGGCCGTTTGTGACGTCACCTCCCGTTATTTTTAACTGTTCTATCGGATTTCTTTTCGTGAACGAACAGTAGGCAAGTCTTCTATCGGTTAAAGCGAAGCATTCCCAAGGCTACGACGGAGTACCGTTCGTTCACGAAAAGAAGTCCGATGAAACAGTTATAAATAACCGGAGGTGACGTCACAAACGGCCTATCCCATTACAGTAAAGCAGGACTCCAATTTCAGAACTTGATTTTGGCGCCGACACACATTCTCCATAAACATGTTTTAAAATTGGAGTCCCCCTCTACTGTAATCGGCTAGGCCGTTTGTGACGTCACCTCCCGTTATTTCTAACTGTTCCATCGGACTTCTTTTCGTGAACGAACAGTACCTCCTCCGTTCGCCCCTATCTTGCCATGGAAACACCTTGCTCTCCCATCTAAAGATTTTGAATTATTTAGCGAAGTCGAAGGCCTGGTTGCTTCTTTTCACGCCTTTTTGTTAAAAGACTCAAATCTGAATAACTTTCTCCTTTTTTTTTTCTACCAAAGTACCCGCGTATTTTAATTCCATTAACAACTGACTTTTAGCTGTCTGATCAGACGCTGGCGTTTTCATCCCCTAGGCTTCGCGGATAGCCCAGCTAGCCTCAAATATACGTCACTAACAAAGACTACCCAAGATTAGAACTTAAATTGATATCTTTGGCTGTTTTCTTATTTTGGCAATGTTTATTATTCCGATTCGAAATAATAGGTTTTATTTTAAACACAACTGTCATTCGAAAAAAAAAAGAAAACAATAACAATGAACAGTTAGAAGTACCTTTGCTGTTATTATTATTGTTATTGTGACATGTCAAAGACGTGAATGTAATAAGATCAGGATCAATTATTGTTCATTGTTCATGAACTGGAATATAAAATTCTGATCGCTGCTCTCGTATGTCTCCAGAACAGTTTTATTCCCCCCCCCTCTATTATTGAAATTGCTTTTGTCTTCTTGTTCAAATGCAGATTGAATCCTTAGAGAAGGAGAAACTGCATACTCAAATCCTGAGAAAATATTCTCGACCTTGCCACTGTGGTAAATTTTTATATTCAAACTTCGGAAGAAGTTTAAATTCACGTCTCAAGAAGTTGGACATGAGGACGAACAGATGGATATGCAGTGTGTCCTGGAAAAGACGGATTATCCTTTATAATTTACAGAAGTTTTATGTTTAAAATTTTAATATAAATATTCATCATCATCATCACCACCACCACCACCACAATCATCATCATAATCATAATCAAGTGCCTTCTCTGATTCGGAAGTTAGTGGGCAATAAGGACCACATTTTCCTGTCTCTACTGGCATGGATAATGTCTTCCGTGCTTAGCCTAGTCCAAGCCTGTAAGTCATCCATCCATCCATCCATCCATCTTCTTTTTTTGCCTCTATGTCTCTTCCCCATGATGTTTTCGTCCAGTTCCAGTTGAGGTACTTGGTATTTTTCTCCCCTCACTATGTGTCCGTAATAATCTAACTTTCTTCTCAGAATTGAAGTGATGATAGTTTTTCTTTTTTTGTGTTGGATCTGTTCAGCACTTCCTGATTGGAGATCTTGTCAGTCTATTTTATTTTCAATGTTCTTCTAAATATTAGAATAGTTAAAATATAAATTTTATGATAAAATTTTGTATTATAAAGAAACTTTACATTTTAAATATTTTTAAGAAACTTGAGAAATTCTTAATAGTCTCGTTTTGAAGATTTCTGAAAGCTTTTTTTCCTTATATAAAGT
Organism: Dysdera silvatica; assembly: GCA_006491805.2. Taxonomy (NCBI): domain Eukaryota; kingdom Metazoa; phylum Arthropoda; class Arachnida; order Araneae; family Dysderidae; genus Dysdera; species Dysdera silvatica. The sequence goes on along the minus strand of QLNU02015359.1, from coordinate 39,639,787 downwards.
CTCAAATTTAGAAATAGAGATAAGAAATAGAAATTTCATTTTTTCTTTTACTTTAAATAGTACTTGGATAATTTTTACACTATTGAAAAACTTAATTATATTGCTCATGATATAAAAATGATCTATTTATGTCAAGTAGAACACGTGACACCACGAATTGAATCATTTAAAAACACATAGACGGAGAGCTTTTCAGTCATGTGATGTTTTTCTCAATTTAGTGTTTTGAAAAATTTTGAAGTCGCAATATTTGACGTCCTACTTAAAATGAAAAGCTGGTTTTATACCCCAGAAATAAAATTAAATAACCTTACAAACTAATTAGTAACGTGAAACACTGTACTGAAACTATAATAAACTATTTAAAACACGAATAACACAGTTAAAATTATTTAATTAGGTGGATAACGATCGTTTCGGCAGTGAATGATAGCCTTTGTTGAATCCAATTACAAAAGTGAAGGTAAACTTCACCGCACTTAGCGGGGTTTATACGCCTAGTGCGGTAAAGTTTACCTTCACTTTTGTAACTGGATTCGACAAAGGCAGTCATTCACTGCCGAAACGATCGTCATCCACCTAATTAAATAATTTTAACTGTGGTAGTCGTGTTTAAATAGTTTATTATAACCATACAAACATTCAAAATTTATAAATGTATCGTTTAAAATAATAGAAAAAAATTAAATTAAGGTTTTTTACTTATCTTTTTGAAGTTGAAACGCGGTTTCTATGCTGTAAACAGATATTGCATTTACAAAGCTTTAAAACAAGATTATAACAAGTATCTTTGTTTTCTAGAGACCGAGCTAAAAAAAAAAGTCATTCATCTTAAATGGGATACATTGTGTATATTTATACACTGTGTGCATATTTATACACTGTGTGCATATTTATGTACTGTGTGCATATTTATACACTGTGTATATTAAGCGTTGCCAACATTACATTACATACGAGCGCTTATGTCGTTTATTTGATTGTTAGAAGGCTCCAATACTAGTAATTTCACCAATGAAATCTATTATTTCTGAAATTTGCCTTTATTAATAATTTTCATAAACCGAATGGACACACTGATTGAGTACGACAATTCTACTAACGATAAAATGGACGTACGTTTGTATTATCATTGTATCAATTACAAAGTTCACCTTCTTACTTCCAAGAACAATTATGATGATTAATAATTCATATAAGAGATATTTACTCTAGTATAATCTATTTTAAACCGTAATCTACTTTATCTATTTACTATCATGGTCTAGTGATTATAATTAGCGTCCTTGATCGTGTTGAGCTAGATTGAATTTATTTTGGTTGTGCATAAATGAATAATTGTTTAGTGGTCACTTCAAGCTGTTACCAGCTTTGAGACGTGTGTGCATATATATATATTTAATGAAGAAAACACAGTATTAGACTTATACACACAAACTTGTTTAATTTAATTACTTACAATGCGCAATTTACATATATTATGTAGATTTTAGCGTCAATAGTCTGCCGAAAATAAACGTAACAAACAATATAAACGTTACATATATATTTGCAGAAATTTGTCAATAAAAAATTTTCTCAAAATTTTAACCATTTTATACAACATTTAAATAATATATATAAAAACGTTTCACATATTTATAGAAATTTATTAACAAATAATTTCACATAATTTTAAACATTCTAAACAAATATTCAAATAATATAAACGCAGTTTTTAAAAAAAATTTTTAACTTAACTTTTAACAATGCAAACACAATATATATATATGTGTGTGTGTGTGTGTGTGTGTGTGTAAAGTGGAAGCTGTCTAAAACGATACTTTAAGGCAGGAGCTTCGTTAGGCCTTTATTGGGTATGTTCAAGTCCCCCAAAAGCGGAGAAGCCCCAATCGAAATTATCAATGTTTTATTATTTAATTTCTTTATTATTTCGAATAATATTTATATTTTTGCATTTGAAATTTTTTACATATTACACTCACGTTTGCATTAAATGGAATTTAGCCGAACTAAAAGGAATAAGGAAAAATTTAGCCACTTGGGGAATCTACCGAATAGTTAATCGCGCTTGAAAAAGGCAAAACGGTACACAATGACCATCTGGTCCATCCTGGGGCATTAACCTCCCTCTCCTTATCAGTTCTTGGAACATTTCCCCCGACTGACGGAAAGTTCTGGAAAATGTCCTTGACCGGAACCGGATACCCGACAACTGGGCTTTTTCGTCCGAAAAGAAATAAATCAAACTCATTAGTCTCTAGCTAGAAAATGACCTGACAGCAAGCCAAAAATTTTCAAAAATAGAGCTATCGTTAGCTATAATATAATTCGTATTTTCTCCAATGCATCGTTTTTTAATTAAACAACCTCGTGAAAGTAAAAGTGATCAGTCTGACTCAAAGTGTGAAACTTCTACTTCAGCGAAAGATGTACCTAGTTTGCCAACAATCCCTCAGCCAACCGTGTCCAATATTTTGCATAAATTGAGAAAAAGGGAAGAAGCTCCTTTTCAACCTGTTCTTAGCCAATATCCCATCTCACAATTCGGAAAACAAAATCGTGGATTTAGTCGCTCGTGGTACACCATGTTTAACTGGCTGGAATACTGTGTAGAACAAGACGCTGCATTTTGCTTTCCGTGCAGGCATTTTTATGTATTAGGAAGTGGAAAAGCGGACATAGCGTTTATGGAACGTGAAATGAAAAATTGGAAACGTGAATTAGTACAAAAATCACGAATCATCAGAAGTGCATTTAAAATCTGTTGAATGCTGGGCGACCCAAACCAACGTCTCCGAGTAATGAAATCAACGTTTCCACAAGTGACAAACATACTATCGACGAAAAAAATAAATGTCCAGAAGTGAAAGGTGTGGGTGGAATGAGTTTACTTACTATTTTGTTGATGGCATGAGAGATAACAGTAAAACTGAGGAAATGAGTTTATGTGTTATTATCACGAAAAAAAGTAAACGAACGTTTTAAAGATTTTTTAAAAGTAGAGAATTTGAGTGCAGTAGGACTGACTTCTCTTTTACGTGAAAAGTTGGCTGATTATGGAATAAATAATGTACAGTGCGTTGGACAAGGTTATGATGGTTCTTCAGTTATGAGTGGGCACTGAAGCGGAGTACAACAGTTGTTCAAAAATTACTTTCCACAAGCCATATACATACACTGTTATGCGCATAAGCTAAATTTAGTATTAGTTGATGTGTGTGTAAAAATATTTCTGAAGTACGAGAGTATTTTGATATTGTACAAAATTTACAGGCATATTTCTTATATTCCGGAAAAGCACATGAAAAATTCAAAGAAATTCAAAAAGAATTACACATTCGGGCGGTTAAAAAGCACCTAATAGAAACTAAACCAAGTGCATCCCTTCGATTTTAATGAAATTTGATGTATTTGTAGAGGAGGCTAAATTATTGGATACGCATTTTTTTTATCGGCTAAAAAATATGTTTAGGGGGTGAACCCGCCCTTCGAATATCGGCCATATTTTAGTTTTTCGGCTATAACTTCTGAACAAATCATGATAGCGTAATTTCGTAAATGTACAAAAATTTTCAGCCCATCTACCAGTGTAAAACAATTGTATAAAAATATAATGAGTTATAAAATAAAATTTTCGTTTTTTGTTGTTTTTTTCCGCACGGGAAGTAGCTCTTGCAAGAAAAGCAATCCATGTGTTCCCCTCCGATTTTAATGAGATTTGGTGTATTTATATAAGGGACTAAAACATTAGGTACATATTTTTTTATCGGCTAAAATATATTTTTGGGGGGGGGTGGACCCGCTTATCGAAAATCGGCCATATTTTTATTTTTCGGCTATAACTTCTGAACAAATCATAATAACGTAATTTTGTAAATGCACAAAATTTCACAGCCTATTAACTGGTGTAAAAAAATTGTTTAAAAAATAAGATGAATTATAAAATTCAATTTTTGTATTTTTCTGCAGGAGAAGTAGCGCGTAGGGGCGACGTTTTTCTTGTATACACAGGTGCTCTGAAGGGAAGTAACACGTAAGGGGCAACACTTCTCCTGCGTGCAGTTATGTACGCAGGGGAAATAGCGTGTAGGGACGACTTGAGGTATATTTCAGGAGAAAGTGGGGAACCGCTTTCACAGACGAAAAACAAATGATATGATTATATATACAAAAAAAAATCATACTTGGTGACTCCTAAATATGAGCGTATTAAATCAACTTCTTCTGGAGATATAAATATTTACTTTCAGAGAGATTTTCGTGGTCACCCTATATCATGCACTATAATTCGCCGTGTATATGAGCCATGTGGTCTCTAATTACGAAACTGTAAAATACTCACAAATAGGAAGAAAAAGGAAATTGAAACAGATGCAGGGTAATTAAAAGTTAATACGCAATAACATATTAGAGAAACACATTTACCAGATCTACAGGTTTTTTAAGTTTTACGGATCAAAGGACAGACGTATAATATATGCCATAAATTTCATAATTAGAGACAACACAGCTCATATACACGGCGAATTATAGTACATGATATAGGGTGACCCACGAAAATCTCCCTGAAAGTAAATATTTATATCTCCAGAAGCAGTTGACTTAATAAGCTCATATTTAGGGGATACCTAGATTCACTGATGGAATATTTTTGCACATATAATCACACCATTTTTTTTCCGTCTGTGAAAGGCCCCAATTTCTCCTCCTGCAAATATAACTGAAGTCGCCCCTAAACGCTTCTTCCCCTGCATACAGCTATGCATGTAGGAGAAGTGTCGCCTCTTACGTTCTACTTATCCTGCATAGCACCTGTGCATACAAGAAAAGCGTCGCCCCTATGCGCAACTTCCCCTGTGGAAAAATATGAAAATTGAATTTTATAATTCATCATATTTCTTAAACGATTTTTTTTACACCAGTGGATAGGCTGTGAAATTTTTCGCATTCACAAAATTACACTATTGTGATTTGTTCAGAAGTTCTAGACGAAAAACAAAAATATGGTCGATTTTCGAGGGGCGGGTCCACCGCCTAAAAATATTTTTTAGCTGATAAAAAATACGTATCTAATGTTTCGCCCCTTTATACAAATCCACCAAATTTCATTAAAATAGGAGGGGAACACATGGGTTGCTTTCCTTGTAAGCGCTACTTCCCCTGCGGAAAGAAACAAAAAAAAAAGAAATTTTAATTTTATAACTTATTATATCTTTTATACAATTTTTTTACACAGGTGGATAGGCTGCAAAATTTTGTACATTTACGAAATTACACTATCATGATTTGTTCAGAAATTATAGTCGAAAAACAAAAATATGACCGATATTCGAGGGGCGAGTTCACCCCCTAAACCTATTTTGTAGCCGATAAAAAAATACGTATCCAATAATTTGGCTTCCTCTACGAATACACAAAATTTAATTAAAATCGAAGGGATACACTTGGTTTAGTTTCCCTGTAATTGTCAATCGGTGGGGATGCCAAATACGTGCAATAAAGACCCTTATAAAAACCCATTCTGCCTTACTACAATATCTAGACGATGCAAAGGAAGGTGATACAGTAAGAGCAAAAGGATGGCACGTATATTTAATGTAGTTTCACACTGTTTCTTTAACACATATATTTTATAAATGCCTGTCTGTGACAGAAATACTCCACACTAGTTTGCAGTCGTCAAATATTGACAGCAATGATGCAGCTAATAGGATAAATACTGTTTTACAAACTTTGCAGCAGATGAGATACGAAGAAAGGTTCTCGATTTTGTACGAACAAATCATTGAATTCGCAAAAATGCAATGAAATCGAACTCCATGCAAACATATTTATGGCATCCAAAAAAGAAAACTTCGAGAAAAATCCCAATCCAAGAAAATAAAACATTCCATAACCATGGAAACAATAGGGCACAGAGATCTTCGAGACGACAAGGAAATGTTAAAAAACGATGTTTATTATCCTATCCTGGATAGAATGATGAGCGAACTGAAAAGACGATTCTTGGAAAACGATAAAGACGATATTCTCACCGCAATTCACTTTATGTCACCAAGCATTATTTATGATAATAGTTAAATGTTTTTGTCGGAAGTTGCGTTAGCCGGATTTTGCAAACATTTTAAATTGGAACTTCTTAGTACAAAAATCAAGGTTGCACGAAATTTCATCTTCAGCCTCAAGGAACGTCCTGCATCCATCACTGATTTACTGAGCAATTTACCCCATAATCTGTTTCCTTAACCAACCAACAAAATTACACGCCACTAAACCTGTGTAGTACCGAAGAGCGTGTCCTCGAAACAGCCAACGAACAGAAACTGAGAACTTGGGCCGGAAAACCATTACATGGCAGGCACTACAATGACCTGCAACAACCACACGTTGACAAAAAGGCATCAAATTCTTGGCTGGCCAAAGGCACTCTCCAGCCAGAGACAGAAGGATTCATGCTAGCCATCCAAGACCAAGTGATCGCAACAAGGAACAATCAGAAATTCATCCAGAGAAAAGACATAGAAAGCGACAAATGCAGACACTGTCATGCGGCATCGGAGACAATCCAACACGTGATGGCAGGATGCAAGATCCTTGCGCAGTCAGACTACAAACATAGACACGATCAAGTAGCGAAAATAGTCCACCAGAAATTGGCAGCGAATGCTGGCTTTCTGACAGAAAAATGCCCGTACTACAAATATGAGCCAGAGACCGTGCATGAGAACGAAACACACAAGCTTTACTGGGATAGAGCAATCATAACAGACAAGACAGTCCCACATAACCGTCCTGACATAACCCTCGTCGATAAATCGAATAAGACCACGTACTTAATCGACATAGCAGTACCCAACACCAATAACATACAGACAACCTACACAACGAAAATCACCAAGTACCAAGATCTCAGACATGAAGTACGAGATATATGGGGTATGGAAAAGATCCTCATCATCCCGTTAGTCATCTCAGCAACAGGGATAGTACCAAAAACGCTTGCGACGAATTTGGAGATACTCAACATTGACCCAAACACCTACATTGAAATACAAAAAGCCACAATCCTAAACACGTGTCACATTGTCAGGAAGTTTCTAGACATGGCACATTAAGAAGTGATGTAAAAAGAGGCTTGGGAACATGGCGCTCTGCCCGTCCCAAAGCCTGTTTCCGCCAAGAATGGGCGAGGAAAACTTTTTTTTTTATATATATATATACCGGCCCCAGGGCAACTAAATATTGGGGAATGGTGATTAAAAATACGACTTCAGTAGCTATCACTCTCGCCACTTTACTGTTTCCCAAGGCAATCCTGTCTGTTTTGACTCTGCAGCAAGGTTACATTCTGAAACCACAAACTATTTATTATTCAGTTTAATGACGACACACCGCACTGATCAATAGAAACAAATGAAAGACAATTTTTATGGTGGAGTTATTTGAAATTGCACAAATTCAGCTTTTGCGTTACCTTCACTCTAATCAACAAAGTAGGATTTTCTCATTTTAAGGATTCCATTCCAGAGTCTGACAGCTGGGGCATATATTTCATTCCATGTCAGTGTGGCCAAATTTATATCGGTCAAACGCGTAGAGCACTGCGCCACAGATTAAAATAACACGAATCTTATATCAGAAAGCAAGAATTACATAAATCGGCTCTGGCAAAACATTCATGGGAATTCGGACATCAGTTTCTATTCTCCAATGCACGTATTAATAAAAAAGTCAACTCAACACTTGATTTCAGTTTCTTTGAGGCATCTCACATTCTATCAAACATAAACATTTCAGTTAATGATCAACTCCTTAGTAACTCTATCTCACCCATTTGGAAAAATCTTTTGTGTCTCACGGTTAAAGACGTTTCCACAAATACGCTTAATTCCTCCGCCCAATCAAGTTTTCAACCGATATGATGGCAACACCGACCAACAGTATGGACATAAACAGAAGCCGCCATTTGCTCTGACGACGATAGCTGTTTAACGCTATCGAAATAGCTATCAGCGATGTTATCGTTTTAACGATTTTAAATAACTACACCATAAAAATTGAATTTTATTTGCTTCTACTTATTATTCTTCATGAGAAATGTTGATCAAATAAATCCTCCTAAGGCTGTAGTATTTAAAGGTTTTGTGGCCACGCTAAAGTGGCTACTAACTTCAATGAAGTGGCCTCTAATAAAAAGGGCCCTGCTGGCCAATGGCCACTAATCAAATGCCTGAGTTTTAAGCTTTACTCTCTTCCTCTTCACAAATTTATTTAGTCATGTAAACTTTTTAAAAATTTCTTTTACGAAGGTTTTAGTCTCCTCGAATGACTAGCACCTTGCGAGATTTTGCCACAACGTCGATAATTTTTTATTAACTCATAACTTTTTACCTCACAACATTTTATACGTTTTAGGACACCCAATGAAGATTTCAGTTATCATTACGACTTATCATTCTTCTCATCACTTCTACCATTATATCAGCGGGCCAGTGTCAACTCTTCAGCAATTTTAAGGCGGAAGAGACAACTATTTGCCTGTATCTTTTCCATCATTTCGTGGCTGAGCAACCAAGCGGAAGCCTTGCTCTTAAAACAAGGGGACTATCGTTAACATCCGCTAATTTGCATACTAATCGAACAATCGCTATTTTTTTAGTGTTGAACTTTCTATTTTACAGAACAGTTATTGATAAACCATATAGTGAATTCTTTTAATTCGAGTTTTTACAAAGATACTGTGTGTGGGACAGCTGATTCATAAATACAAATAATTTTGCTGAATCATGAATACACATGTTACACAAGGACAGTATTTAAAAAAGCTTGTGTTCTAATGATTAAAATTGGATTCAAATTTGAAACAAAGTAATGTTTTTAATATATAGAATGTATGTATGGTGGTTCAGAAGTTATGCTTGTATTCTATTTTAAATGGAGACTTGGAACAACAAATTCGGTAACCAACCAACCAATGAGAACGAACATCAACAGTGCTTTTGTGTTTGGAAATTTTAAGTTGTTAGCATAGACTTAATTGGGTTTATGACATCGTAGTGGGAGAAGATATTGTGTTCATTCTTTATTTCTGAATTTGGACATTACCTGAAACACTTTATGACGCAATTAATTAATTTCTCTCCATTGATAATTATTGTAGTAATAATTATTCTCAACTAATCGACTTCAATTAACTATAGATGTCTGATTACGAACTAGAACAAAGGTTGTTGCTTAATGTTCACTTACGTAAAAAAGTAGTGAAACATCGTAGCGTAAACGCTATCTAAAATTAGCATGCAATTAAAGAGCAAGAAAAGATGTTACGTTCGTCATCTATTATGCCAGCAATAATACGTTATGCCCTCACAGATAAATGTCCGCAACTGATGATGATATCGAGTATAAACTAGTTACATGAAGACGGACGAAGAACACTTATCACGTAATGTTCTATCGTTCATTGTCACAGAACTACGAATAAAAAGTACATAAAAATATGTAGTGTCATTCTATGATGAGTAATTAATTAAATTTTTTGTATTTAAGTATGATATTTAATTAAAATTATTGTATTTAAGTATGATAATTAATTAAAAAGATTGTTAATCAAATTTGTTTATTTATTTACAGAGGCAATCCTGATAGGTGCGACCACTACGGCAATACTTCCTTACACTGGGCTGCAGCTAATGGCCATATGAACTGTGTTTCTTTCTTGGTTAATTTTGGAGTATCATTATGGGCTTTGGACAACGACTTTCACACAGCATCTAATGTTGCAGCCATCAACCAACGGGACGAAATTTTGAGGTACTTGGACGATGTTGTTGCCAGACAAAGCGCCCTTAATAAAAAGCTGGTCCAAAAGCTGAAAGAAAAAGCAGTTGTGGAGGCAGAAAAACGCGTGAAATTTTACCAAAAGCTCCAACGAAAGGCTGCCAAGAAAGCAGAAAAAGAAGAGAAGGAAATAGAGAAACAGAGGAAGAAAATGATATATGGTTCTGAATTCCAACTTAATGGAAACAGTGTTAATGGAAATAGTAAAAACTGTAGTTTAACTATCGCAAGTTTAAAGAGAGAAGCACGTATTGCTTATGCATCTCCAAAATACTCCGACATAATAAGCACAGGTGCAGGAACAACTAAAAAAGGACTTGGTGCAGTGTCTAAACGAGTGCAGCAGAAAAAACAGACAGTGATCGTTACTGCAGCCGATTTTAAAGTAAGGGACTTTGAAGTAAATGGTAAGAGGTCGGTTCGATCTCTCTCCGGGCTCCTACGAGACTCAGAAGTACTATATGTTCCGAAGTTCGACACACAGAGCACATCTTCGGGACAGCAGTCGCTTGCTAACCAGCACAGACGGCACATGAAAGATGTCTTTGACAACAAGAGCGAATTATCTAGGGCGATTAGCGAACCCGACTTCATGCACACTACAGATTCTGGATTTGGAGACGAAATTATTCAAGTTGTTGAACCTACGTGCAGTATCTTCGAGCGTCCAGGATTCGGAAGTGTGGCCTTTAGGAACTCCATGTCTGGAACATTGATGTCCTTACCTTCAACGTCTACAGACGAGAACGATGATGTAGACACTGATGAAGTCATAGATTCGGCGACAGTGGTTAGCGAGAAAGACTCTGATCCTCAGAATGGTTCTGTTGAGGACAGCATTGGAAGTGCAGGAAGTCTTGCCCAAAGGAACCACTTATTACCTTGGGACGATGACGAAGGACACTTCGATGAAGAAGAAAGTGTTGAAGCTTCTCCGATGGTGGTGTTTCTAGTGGCACATGGACTTATGGAATACGTGACTGTCCTAGTTAAGGAAAAAATAGACTTGGAGGCGCTTATGTTATTGAACGAGGAAGATCTCAAGATGTTAGGGCTTCCACTTGGCCCTAGACGCAAACTAGCCAAAGCTATAGATGCTAGAAAAATAATCATGGAAAGACCTGGAGATATGTACGATTCAAAACTATAATTAAAGTTAAATACAATTTAATTTGAGGGAAACCACTGACCTAAAACACATAACTTTCTGCATATGGCTTCCGTTTCAAAGCTTTTCATTAGTTTCCACTTCTTAATTATCTCAACCATTATCTGTATGAGTATTTGACATATTTTTAATGTACAGCTTATGCATGGTATATCGATTTTGGTAATACGTGGATAAACTGTGAAGTGCAATAGCTTTGCAACAGTGCAAATTTTGCAGTATTTCAAGAATTGTAGACCGACCAAATATTTTTTACAGAATAGGTTATGCTATTCTTTTTATACACCCACCCATGAAAAGAAACAGTATTATTTATATTTTATACGGCCTTTGTATATTCTTTTATGCTGAGGACAATCTGACCACAGAGTCCAAAATGCATCTAAATAGTTTCTTCTTATTTAGATTCATGCATTCTACGCAACAGGGGTCTTCAACCTTTTTCAGTCCAAGGGCCAATTTTGCTTTGTCCAAGGGCCATTTTTGCAAGGGCCAATTTTTCTTGTTCCCATAGGCCCGCGGGCCGCACTACTGTATCAGCAATATTAGGACTGAGCAAAGACAGCTCCAGTGGTGCGTCCCCCCCACTGGATCGGCCTTTATTGATATTTTTTTCTTAGATCTTTATATTAGCTTTGCGTGCCCATCCAAAACATTTTCTAGGTCCGCCTCTGGGAATAAATATATATATTACAATGTAAAATATGCATGGAAGCAAAAAACATTTACAATACTTTTAGTTATTAATATGCACGGGTGTAATCGAGGCCTAGTCAACCTAGCCACACTAGGGTACTTCTTTTGGAGACCTAGCGGCACTAGGACAAAATTTTAGGAAATCATACATTTTACAAACAAAGTTCTGTTCAAATTGTAAATAAAAAATACGTGGTTCCAAAATTCTATTAAGAAAATTGTGTTTTAGAGCAATGACCCTAAAATTTTGAATAAATCAACTAAGAATCGTGGGAATTTAAAGGAAATTACAGCTTGGAACACGTATCACAAACTGTGTTCCGAAAATAGAAAAAGCCACAATGTGTTGGTTAACATAACGGAGGCGACAAGGGCGAAAAGGTGGAATTTTGGCTATCTTGTTCAATTTTTTTCTTTATTTTATTAGCTCACTTCAGAGGTCATTCCTGGTTTAGTTCGGCTGGTTGTTGCTTAACGTAGTGAATTTCTAAGAAGTCCAGACCGATATATACCTGTAAGAATAACAGTTTAGAGACCCAAATCTACGTAATAGGGGAAAGTGCATTGATATTTACTTTGTAGCAAAATTATTATGAAGTTTATAAATTGTGAATTTTATTGTGAATTTATGTTGATCGAATTTATCAAATAACATCTTAACTGGTTCAATTACGAAACCTTTATAAATTTTATAGTTAAAAAATTTCGAGTAATGCGATAGTATATTGTGGGTGGATTTGCAAAATCAAATTTATTAAATGTTATAAATTCGTTTAAGCGTAAACATTTGTTAAGTATTTACGCACTGTAACATTTTATATTAATACAGAAATTTAAAAATTTCTGTATTCTATTATAAATTTAAGTAGCTATATAAATTTTTGTGTTTAAATAGCAAAGTTTGTTTACCCGTGAAATTTATAATGAATAGAAATAAGAGCAGGCATCTTGATTGACATTATAAAGGTGAAAATTTACGTGTTTTTAAATGTATCAGTTTCTAAACAAATTATGTTTTCATACATGTTTCACCTTTATTAACCGTGAAAAGTTTACGTTGAAAATTTTTAGAGACAAAGTATGTAAATGCGTCAAATTATAGTTCTCACCCCCTAAACATTTGTCAATATAAATATTCATGCGTATATATATCACACCTTATCATTTCTGAATTTTTTATAAATTGTTCGGTAAAATAAATTAACGCAACATTTCTATTTTCAAAATTTATCAATTCCATAAGCTTATTTATATATCCTTACGTGTATGTACGGTTTTATGTATGTTTGTACGTTGATATACATGTTTTTAATGCAGTGGGGATATTATGGAAATTCAAATTTAGTTTTACAATCTTCAACTGTTCAACATCAGAAACGTTCTGCGGCCACCCCCATGGGTGGATTTACCATTTTGCCGCCCCTAGGCTATTTTTGCCGCCCATTCCTACCCGTCCACCCCCCCCCCCCATTCAGCAGTAGGAACATAAAAATTGTTACATTCAATATACGCTACAAAAGTTTATATTGACAATAAATATGTTGAAAAACAAACTCATAAATTGAAACATAAACATTAAACAATATTAACTTATATTGAAGTATTATTTCTTTTTGGTATATAATAAATCAAATTCAATTTTATTGAAATAAATTTTAATTTTAGCAAAAAATAAAAGCCTATCGAACACTGGTATTTAAATGGAAAGCATGACGTCTGGCTTTCTTCTCGGCAAAACATCTGATTATATCATCGTCTGGTATTGATTTTGTTATATCAGACTTCATACACAAAATTTTGTCGCCCTAATCTATAGCCTAGTATAACATATTGGGAAATATGGCACTGACCACCCCACAAAACGGTGAGTTTTCTAGAAGAATAAGTGGTGGTTGATTTAGACAAGTTTTACTGCATTATCTAGATCAGTGGTTCTCAACCTGGTCCATGATGATCTAGAGCAGCGGTCGCCAACCGGTGGTCCGCGAGAAAATTTTGGTGGTCCGCAGAAAAATCTGGACATTATTTGCATTTTTAATGTTTTATTAATAATAAAACAAAAATAATATTCTAAGAAATTCTCATATTCTGAATGACAATTTTTGCCTTTATATTGCACTAAATTCACGAAATGTGGTCCGCGGGATTTAAAATTATGAATTTAGTGGTCCGAAAGGTCGGCGACCTCTGATCTGGAGTATCGGCATCTCTGTCTGTAGGTACATCTCTTCCATGTCTGATTTAAAAAAAATGGTTTTGTATATACTAAAATATGCACCTGAGATAATTTAATCGTGACATCAAGCTTTATACACCCAGTCTAAAGGTTAGTTTAAAAAACTTGATAAACAAGATGTATACAGTGTCAATTAAAATTTAAGGTTATAAATTATTTAAATATTTTTAACTAAATAGTCTCATTAACTATTTAATTAAATAATTAAAATAATTATTTGATTAAATAATTAAAATAATTATTTGATTAAATAATTTAATGATTATCTAATTCAAATAATTTAATGATTATCTAATTCAATAATTTAATGATTACTTCTAATTAAATAATTTAATGATTACTTAATTAAATAATTTAAATGATTATTCGATTAAATAATTTAAATAATTATTTAATTAAATAAATTAATTAATTAATCAATTAATGTAATCATGATATTTTTTAATGTATTTTTTTTATTCTGCTGAAGTAATCTTTGCCCACCCCTACAAAAAAGTTCTGTCAACGCACAGGGAAGATCAGTATATTTAGAATGAAATTTAACGGTTTCTTAAGTCAAACTTTTTTTTAAATCTCTGTTGCACTGCAAATCAATAAAACTACTCCTAATGCCCATATACGCTAGAAAACTAAAGTAAAACACGACTGAGGGAAGACCGCGTATTACTTTAGTTCTATAGTGTTTTAAGATATTTCTTATGAAATATGAAAATGCCAACAGAATAAAATACAATGTTTATTTCAGATTCAAAGGGAGCAGGGATGTTATTTTTGTGTGAAACAACTTATATTTTTTCATGAGCTGGCCGGCCGCATAAAACATGTCGGCGGGCCGCGGATTGAAGACCCCTGCTATACACCAAGCTATCTATCTACATATAAAAATATCCAAAGAAATAAATTGCCCACTCGCATCAAAATAGTGTTTAGTGATAACAATTATGAAAGGATTTGATGAGATAATGACGAAACATATTAAAAGTTTAATATTATATTTATGTTTAAACAATATACTACAACTTTCTATACATATTACGTTTCTTAAAGGGCATAAACATATATATAATATATATATAGATATGTTCTTATGGCTGATAAATATCTAATTTACATCTTCTATTTCTTTTGTATTTTTATAAATTCAACCTTAAAAGTGTATATACATTACCATATTTTGTAAGACAAATTCCTCTTCTTAAAAAGTTTATACTTAATTTTATATTCTTGTATATTAACTTAAATTTAGATACTTTACTTCCAAAGATATTTTGTATTATTTGTATATATTTTCGATGTATTTTTGGCGTTTTGAATAAAGTGACGATTTGTCATTCAGTTGTACTGTTTTGCATACAGTAGTGGTTTTGTATTTACACTATATCCGCGTTTGCGTATTTTGATTCAATAAAACCATATTTTTCAAGGCTCTCTATGGATATACACCTGATAGTATTTAAGTGGTATGGACATACAGTGAAACTTGCTAAAGTGTCCACTTTTTATAAGAGAGAATTGGCAGAGAGACATAGTCATGCCGATATGAAACTCTGTCTTGTATAGTGATCACCGCTCTATGGTGACCATTGCAGTCCAGTTCCAAAGGTGGTCACTTTAGACAGGTTCTACTGTATATGGTTGTTTTTTATTTTACAGCTCAAGGACAAGAAAGGTCATATTACACCTGAACCCACAGTTCCCCTGTGGAATCCAAACCTCTTAAATAACCAACCCCGAGACTACAATGAACCTTTACCACTGCACCATCACAGGGATAATAGCATTAATATACATTTTTATACTCTGTATATCTACACCATATAAATGTATACATATGTTGTATACGTACTATACTCTATGAATATACAACCATACCTTATAAACATATAAACTCCGGAAGTATAAGAAGAGAATTATCAAATGGTTTCTACAGCGTTTTGATTGAGGAAAGTTCGTTGGAGTTTTCCAGCGCAAGGGCAACGCTGCGCCGGAATCTACTGTTTTCCGAGGAATCCGAACCTTTTAAGGTCTAGGGAACCAAACACGAGACGGCGGTGAGCTGCTAAGGCTTCCTTTTTTGGCACATTTAAGAGTCGAACCCGGGATAACCGCAAGGTGGACGAACACATTACCACTTCACCACCGCAGCGCCCAATAAGGGAAGTGAACAAAATAGACAAAAGCGCTGAAAATCGTTCCAAAGCGATTCGTTATATCCAACTGTTCCCAGTCTATAGGCAAATTGGAATTTGTCTTTCGCTTGTTAATAAAAGTCGGCAGCTGATTGTTACACAGGACTCGTTAAATCCGATCGCTATTGGTGATTAGATTTTTTGTAGTTGGCGAAAAGTAAGTCTTTTCCTACTAGGCTCCTAGGTTTTTTTTATTAAATCAAAGTACTGTTCTTTATTTCTTGTATTATTCTTTATCTCTTGCATTGTTCTTTATTTCTTGTATCGATCTTTATTTCTTGTATTGTTCTTTATTTCTTGTCTGCAGAGCGCGGTTAGTCGTATTGGTCAAACCCTGCTGATAAAACTAATCAGTGACGAAAAACCTTATTCAAAATAAGTTATTATTTAATCCAAATTATAATAATTGTCTATAATTGATATCAATTTGCCATCACCTGAAGAGCAGCCCCGGATTTAATTAAAGGTTATAAATACAATCCTTTTAAGCAAATAAAATTTGAAGTTGGTATAGAACTATATTTTGAAATTAATTTTGCAATGAAGAATCAGCGTTTGAATACAACCAACTTTCCTTAAGTATGATTCAAGTTAGGATATGGGAATTTATAAGGAAATATATTAGGGTTTGTGCTTTACTCCACAAGGAGTGCAGAGATTAAAATAAACTGTAGTTTGTAGATTTCTGAGGAACTAAAATTTCTCTTTTCTATTAGAGATGCGCCAAATCGTTCATTCATAAAGCGACTTTGCCCATCGGCCTTAAATGAGCAGACCGTTTAGTAGTTCGACCATTCAATGACCAGACATACCGCTATTTTCTATGTAATAGAATGCCAGATGAGCAGAGAACTGGAAAGCGTGCGATATCAGCAAAATTCAATCTCACTTTTTTAGAAGATGAAAAACGCATTT
>QLNU02015359.1:39606111-39619767 GCA_006491805.2 Dysdera silvatica | reverse complement strand
CTTTCTTTTTAGACATAAAGGCAATTTCCCCTTCAGGATAAAACTGTTTCTTCCAAATGCACTCCAGCCAAGTTTAATACGTCTGTTGAGTTCTTTCATAATGTTGCCATCCATTGAAATCAGCTGGCCAAGGTAAATATATGAATCAGCAATTTCTAGCTCAGTGTTGTCAACTTGTATTTTTGTTTCCTCTACAAAATTATTGAACATGATCTTAGTTTTTTGTAGGTTCATCTTGAGTCCAACTTCTTCACTTCTAGTTGAGAGCTCTTGTACCATGTCTTGGAGTTCTAATGGGTTCGTTGAAAAAATAACAATGTCATCAGCAAACCGCAAATGATTTAAGTATTCACCATTTATTTTTATTCCCTTGTTATTCCAATTTATCAGCTGAAAAATCATCTGTAAAGCAGAAGTAAAAAGTTTTGGAGAAATGGTATCTCCCTGCCTCACCCCTTTGCCAAGTTTGATAGTTTTGGTATCTTTATGTAACCGAAATTTTGCACTTGCATTTTTATACACACGTTTCACCATGTCAATGTACACATCCTCAATGTCTGTTGATCTTAAAGAGTTGATGACTGCTGATGTTTTTATAGAGTCAAAGGCCTTCTCATAGTCAATAAATGCAACACACAATGGAAGTTCATATTCATGTGTTCTTTCAATTAATTCTCTTAATACTTGAATATGGTCCACTGTACTGAATCCACTTCGAAATCCAGCTTGTTCTCTTGGTTGAGCTGCATCTAATTTTTTCTGCAGGCGATGTGTTAGAACTTTTGTGAAGATTTTATAAATAGCAGGTAACAAGCTAATTGGTCGGTAATTTTTCAAATCCTCTTTATCACCTTTTTTATGCAAAAGAATTACTGTTGCAGAATCCCATTGGTTTGGTATGTTACCGCTGTTAAGACATTTGGTAAAGAATTTTGCAAGTATGTCTTCTACATATTCTCCAGCTTCTTTTAGGATATCTAATGTAATACCATCATCACCAGGGGCTCTTCCTTTCTTCATATTTTTTATTGCAAATGAAACTTCTTCTTTTAAGATTTTAGGAGCTATTCCTTCGACTATTTCGGCGTCTTCGTTTAATCCACTGTTACTTTCATATAGTTTTTTGTAGAATTCTTCAACTCTTCTAAGTATTTCTTCCCTATTTCTTGTTACGGTGCCATCCTCTCCTTTTAATGCAATGATGTGTTTCTTCCCAACAGATAAACTTCCTTTAACAACCCTAAGGCTCTTGTTATTTTCAATGGCTTTCCTTACTAGCTCACAGTTGAATTTTCTTATGTCTTCTTTCATGCTTTTGCGCAGAGTTTTACAAAGTTCTATGTACTCAATCCTGGAACTGGTATTTCGATTGTCCACCTTCATATCTCTTCGCCTTTTCATGAGCTGTTTCGTCTTCTCAGATAATTTGCTATTGTGCTTTTTACAGGTTACACCACCAATTTCCCCAGCAGTTTCAACTATTGTCTTAACAATGTTTTCATTTGCTTCTGAGATATCACTTTCATCAATAAGTCCTTCCAGTGCAGAAAAGCGATTTTTTAATTCCAACTTGAATGCCTCGGTATTTTCTTTTAATTTCTTTAAATCCACCCTCTTACTTACTTGTTTCCTAATGAGCTTCTGTCGTTCTAATTTAGTATTTAAGTGCACTTTACATCTCACCATTCGATGATCACTTCCAGTATTAAATCTGTTCAGTACACTGCAATCTTCAATAATTGATTTCTTGTTTGCCAGGATATAGTCAATTTCACTAGTTCCCCCATTTGGGTGTTTCCATGTCCATTTTCTTTGCGGTTTCTTCTTAAAAAATGAATTCATGATGCTAAGATTTTCAGCTTCTGCAAATTCGATGAGTTGATCGCCACGTTCATTCCTTTCCCCATATCCGTATTTACCAACCGATGTCTCTCCTTGTTCCTGTTGTCCAATTCTTGCATTGAAATCCCCCATGATGAGCTTGATATGTTGTTTCCCTTTGGTGTGTAACTCTTTGATTTCTTCATAAAATTCTTCAACCTCTTCGTCGGTATGGCTTGATGTTGGTGCATATACCTGTACTATTTGAAGTTGGTATCGCTGGGTTAGTTGAACAACGAGCCTCGCTGCTCGATCTGACGTGCTTTCGACTTCAAGAAGGTAGTCTTTAATTCTTTTGTTGATTAAGAAGCCAACACCACTTGTTCTTCCAGTTTCCGTTCCTCTATAATAAAACAAATGTCCACTTTTAAGTTCCACCAACTCTTCACCTTTTCTTCTAACTTCACTGAGTCCTACAATGTCCCATTTGATCTTGTCAAGTTCTTCTTCCAATTCCTGAAGTTTTGCTTCAGAAGCAAGGGATCGTCCATTAAACGTAGCCAAGGTCAATAACAAACGGCAGCCTGGGCCATTCCAGTGATTCTTAGCACCCCCTGCTTTCATGCCACACTGACCGCTGCCTTGATCAGGAGCACTCCAGCACCTGGAGACTAGGGGCCATGGTTTCTGGTGTGTCAACATAATGGAGGAATTAGCCATAATTTCACCACGCTGGCTAGACGGGTTGGTGAATTAGCCCTCCCCTTCCGCCTTTCTATCCGTGTAGCAAATATTAATTTGCCACATAAATAGAAAGCTCAGCCTGCACCACTTGAAGGCGGGGTAGGACACTAGGTTACTGGCCTGGCCGGTTCCACACATCGTCACATACGTTCAGCGTGTGGGTCTCCTTCCAGTTAGATACCAGCAACCCTTTGCGTCTCTAATAATATACGTATAATAATGGCTCTGTAATAATATACATTAATATATATATATAATTGATATAATATATATAATTAATATAATTCTGTATTTAATGTGGTTTCTTTACTCCGTTAAAAATGCTTTTATTTTGCAAATGTGGCAACAGTGGACAAAGGGGAAGCGCGGATCTTTTGGTTACTATAAAAGGGGGTCGCGGATTACTTGGTTACTATAAAAATGGGTCGCGGCTTGAAAAGGATTGGGAATCACTGACTTATGGTATATAAGTAATAAAATATACATGAGTATTACAATACATGACCTAAAAACAATGTCAAATAAAATACCTATAACAAAGTGTTTTTCAAATTTTTTCATCTCATGATACACCAAAATTAATTACTAAAATTCTGCGGGGAAAAAATCGCCGATCCGATAAAAAAATAATAAATAAATAAATAAATAATAGTTGTGCTAGTTGTTGCTACCTTTTCTTTTACTCGGAAATCACAGGGAAATTGGGCTAGTGCCTGTGAATAAATAGTCAGGTATTACATGTTTTAAAAATACTTGCGACACACCTGTCGACCACTCGCGACACACCAGTATACCGCGACACACCTGTTAAAAATCGCTGCTGTAATACATATATATTTTTACACTCCATTGGTTGGAGAGTACTGTCTTAAAAAAATTACTAGCAAGGAGTAAATTATTAATAAATAGATCGGATTTTTCAATTCAATATCAACAACGATTTAATAATCGCCGAAGTGTATTTTACAAGTTAAAACAATTTGAAAGTATTGGTTAAAACACTCTGAAAGAATTGGTTAAAACGCTTTGAATGGGTTGATTGAAACATTTTGGAAGTATTAGTTAAAACACTTTGTAAGTAGTGGTTAAAACACTGTGACAGTGTGGTTAAAGCGCTTTGAAAGTATTGGTTAAAACGCTTTGAATTTATTGATTAAAGCACTTTGGAAGTATTAGTTAAAACACTTTGGAAGTATGAGTTAAAATACTTTGAAATTATTGGTCAAAACACTCTGAAAGTATTGGTTACAACACTTCGAAAGCATTGGTTAAAACGCTTTGAATGTATTGACTAAAAACTTCGGAAATATCAGTTAAAACACTTTAGAAGTAGTGGTTAAAACACTGTAAAAGTAATAAAAAACAATACAATGTTTTTTTACATTCATTTTTATGTATAACTTTCTTAGATATTTTTTATTTTGAGCATAGATTTTTATTTTGGAATAATCATTAATGAAATTTGTTATTTTAGCTAAAAACACATTAATATACTATATAATATGAATTCAAATTGAAAAATTATACCTGAAGTATCAAAAAGTGACCAAGATGCATCGGTGAGTTGACTGCCACTTTATCTAGGAGTAGATGAAGATCACTTCGAACAAAAATGATTGAGAGGACAACAAACCGAATAGTATATTCAATCGTTTACAGCTGTTTCAATAGCAATAGGCTATTTTCATCAGAACGGTAACTCAAAAAGTTGCCGTTCGAAAAAGTTGATTACGAAGTATTAGATATCTATATTTATCCAAAATAACGCAAAGATTTTAAAACATAGGAACGAAAATTTGAAGCCTTTTTAGTTCATGCTTTAAAAAAGCGTTTAAATAAAATTTTTATAAAAAAAAAGTGGTCTTTAAGTACCTTCGCGTTTTTAGAAATAGCCTTCAAAAGTAGAAATTACTTTGGCAAAACGTGTTACCAAAATAACCACTAAGGTATATGTGATGAAATTTAACTTTTAAAAACTCGTGAATATCCCACTTAGGAACAAAAACTTTTCTTCATTTGGGAAATTTTTTCTTCTTTGGCAGTATTTTTCAAATTGGAAATTTCTCGATAGAATTCTTGTATAAAAATTTAAGTTTCGTAATCTTTTACATATACAGCCCCTTGTAAAATAAATAAATATAATAGAAATAAAATACAGGGTACCAGGGAGGAAATTTACATACAAAAGGTTAAACACTGGTAAAATAGCAAATTTTTTAAATCGCATCATCCAACATGCCACAAAGCTTCCGTTGTTAAAACATTAAGTCTTAGAGCGAATTCTCACTGCAGTAATGAAACACTTTCAAACACAGAAACAAAACACATACACACGGCACTTAAAAATAATGGATACCCTAAACGATTCATTCTCAGAAACTGTAGACCCAATAGTACATCTTTAAACAATACATCTCACACCCGCATATCTATTCCATATATTCACGGCATTTCCGAAACAATCTCTCGCATCCTTAAAGAGGCAAATATCAAAACATTCTATTCCCCTGTCACAACACTTCGCAAACAACTTACAAAAGTTAAAGACCCAGTTCCACCAGAAGATCTCACAGGCGCCATATACCAAATACCATGCAAAGACTGCAACAAACATTACATAGGACAAACAAAAAGAATGATCAAAACAAGAAAAAAAGAACACAAACAAGCACTCGCGAAAGGAGACATAGCCTCACGTCTGGCAGAACACGCTTTACAACACGGACACGAACCCGACTGGGACTCAACAAAAATACTACACCGTCACATCACAAACAAGAATAGTAGACTCTTCTTAGAATCTTGGGAAACTTACAAACTACACGGGAAAGCCATTAATACATCACAACCACTTCCAGAAACTTATAAACAACTCTTACTCTGAAATGTATGGGACATCCCCAAATTAGGTAACCCGCAGTGTGGGTTTCTCATTGGTCCCTATTGGGGTTCTTCCATGATTCTATTGGAGGCCTCCCATTGGTTCTCATTGGGTTTTTCCATTCTGCGGGACTACTCTGATGAAGGGTTTTCCAGAAATTTCAAGTATAAAAAAGAGACAGAAACATAACATCGTCATTACTCCTGATGAAGGACTGCTGCTGATGCGTCCGAAAGCTTGAGTGATCTTTTTCATTGCTATTTTACCAGTGTTTAACCTTTTCGTGTGTAAATAAATATATTCAACATTGTTACAAAGAATTTGAGCACTTCCTCTTTGGAAGTATGTTTTGATTGCTTAGATAATCGCAATAATAATTATTTTGAATCACCCCATAGAGCAGTGATTCCAAACTGGTGGTCCGCTAGACGGGTCATTATTTAAAAAAACGATTAAAAAAAATACTTATAAAAATATTATTATTATTAAATATTAAAATTAAATATAAAAATGAAATTGATAGTACACATACACCTTTGTAGTATTTTACAATGCGCGTCTCAGAAAACGGTTCGTGTTAGAAGTAATTCGTCTTAATGACTGATTATATTATGATATTAGATTTTTTTCTGCTTTTTTTTTTCCAAAACGATTTTTGGCAAACTGGCTTCTCCCGAAAAAGACTTCACGTCTATTTCATCATAAGGTCGCAGTCATCCAAAGATGTGTAGTAGCAACCGCGAAGTGCTGTACTGAAGTGGAAAAGTGGTCCGCGGCTTAAATTGAGTTGGGAACCATTGCCATACAGCCAAATGTGAGGAATTTTTTGTAAACAAGAAACGAAACAAACAAACACGTCTTATCGAGCGAACGCATCCGAACCCAAAAGAATGCCCTGAAGAGCCGTTTGCGCACTTTTTTCGTTGATTCTGACAACCAAGCGAGTATTTATAGAATATTAGGACATGTTTGCCAATCAATCGGGAAAACAATCACCGAGCAATGAAAGAATAATAATCAATAGACTCGAATTTTGCAAGAGTCAAGAGAGAATGTGCATTCGCTCGCTTAGTCTCTACATGGCTTTAAATACCAATTCATAGGACTCTAATATAAGATCTTATTTTTTGAGCTTGAAATTGAATTCCAAGCTAATAAGCGAAATTTCCGTAATGCAATATGAAGTGTTTCCTAGATCTTTCAAGTTTTGTAGTGATATGAACTACACATAAAAGAGTTTCAAAGTTATTGTAAAATGTTAATTTACAAAATGAGCGTTATTCTAAAAGTACCATATATTTTATTTCAAATAATTGATGCGATTTAATTCATTCTTGGATTAACTACAAGCAATTAAAAAATATTAAATGGAACCAATTGTTTTAATTGAAAATGAAGGTTAAAATAAATGAAGCTTAAAACGAAAAGGAGCTTGCATATTTTCTGTCTCTCAAAGTTTTGCTCTGACTTTGATGTTCGAACGACTGAAAGAGGAAAACCAACCTTCCTTATCGGAGTCAGACTTCGAGTGTTTGTTGTAGGAAATCCTACACTGAACTTAATGAAGGAAAATTCTTAAGTTGATTTGAAGGGTGGATTTTCCGATAAGAAAACTAATTTCTGCAGTATTTTCCTGACGCTGAAAAGAAGCTATATTTGCAAACGCTGGTTCTCCGCAAATGACCAATTAACGAAAGAGCTGAACCGTGGTATTAGTTCATATTTTGCGGCCCGTTGCGTTTTCCATCAATGGAAATACCATATATTGTTCATCTCTGATTAGATGACTATTTATTTTTGCTTTGAAGCAAGGCCCTGATGGAAACTTTTTCTTTCGTGTGGATAGGGTCAACCTTAAAGCGAGTATAATACAAGCAAATTTCCTCTAAGCGTTTGGAATGAATTGTTGTAGGATCAAAACTCTATCTAGAGGTTAGAATTTAAGACCAAAAATACTTTTTTAATCTAAAATGTAAGCTTGGTTTGACCTTTTTAATTGACTTATAACTATTTTTATTACAAATAGCCGTATGATAGACAGCAGCTTAAACATAATATTAAAATGTTCCAATATTAGCTGTATTTTCTGTCAAAAAGCACGAAAAGTTGAATTAAAGAAAAGTTTACGAAACTCATTTCTAACGATTTTGTTTATTATTATTTAAAGAATGTTGACGTCATACAGAAATATAACATAGGAGGGACAAGGCCTCTTCTGGAGAGAACCAATATATTTTGGGGGTGCTCCTTAACTTTCAATTAAACGCTGTGTCACTATTTTCTGCAAACTGCATTTTGTGTCACGGGTGCCTTTTACGGGATTCGCAAGTTTCATGCTACGTTCTCGCATATATGTCATTGTTATGTCACTAGCATTGAATCCTTATGCACACGCAGTTCTTGTCACTTGATCGCTGGAATCTCGAAGATCATCAAAGAAAATATTATGTCGTTTTTCTGGGACATGCGAGTATATGAACAACTAAGTATACAATAGATTTTCTTAATACACGTTGAAAACAGTTCACAGAACCTTATGCAAAAATGCTGAAAAGCAAGTGAGAAAGGTAACCGTAAAATAGAAGAAATATCGTACAACTTGTACTTTAGCTCCTTGCCTAAAACAACTTGTACTTTCTGTCATGGGCGTAAACTAAGGGGTGGGGGCAAAACAAAAACCCAAAATTGGGTGGAAAAAAATACGATTTCGTCTCCTTTCAAAAAAGAAAACAGAAAACTGGGGCATGCGCTCCCCCTTGTCCCCACCCAGATTACGCATACGCCTTCTGTGTTTGTTTAAAATAATCTGTACTTTACCTGCTTGCCTAAAAAACATCTACTTCATCTGTTTGTCTAAAACAACTTGTATTTTATCAGTTTGCCCAAAACAACTTGTACCGTTTACTTAAAATTTAAAACTTAAAATATCGTTTCGTTAAAACATAAAAAATACTGAATTAGGAAAATAAGTGTCTTAATAAACAACTTGTCATAGAGAATGTAACATAAAATTGTGTCTTTTATTTTTTGAAACGTCGTTCACATTTACAAACTTTCGATTTTATGGTTTTTTAAGTTTCTCGGGATTTGTAAGAACACAAGTCCGTCAAATAACATTCAAGAACACTGGTATTTTCTCGTTAGCATTTATTTGTTGGTTAAAAAGTCAGTGGGTGAAATTTAAAAAGAAATGTTCCGTATACAACATAACTAGATGGTAATGCCAAATTAAACATTTTAAACATTTTATCCAAAAGAAGACGACCACAAATATATTAGAATATTCAATTATTTCCATTTTACAATATGACGCCATCATACCAATGATTAAAAAATATCTAAAGATGTGGTGGATTTATAGTCATACATCTCGCCAATCCACCAGAAATATTTTAGAGGACTGTACAGGGTGTAACTGAATTGATGTTCAGAAGTTTAAGGGGTAATAGTAGACATTAAGACTGACAATATAAGATGCGGGACCTAGGGTTGTAAACCATTTACAACGCCAGTTCTAAAACCGTCCTGCATGTACAAATAGTTACAACCAGTGCATGAGAGGCACAAAATACAACTCAGGTTAGCTGATCCGGTGCGTAAGACGATTGGAGTATCGTATCTTGTGCCATTCAGGTACTGGTTTTAAATATCTGTGCTTTCTGGACGGTTTTCGAATTGGCGTTGTAGGTGGTTGCGATTTGAGGGTTAAATATAGAGCAAATGGGGCTGGGGAGAAAAAAAAAATGGGCGGAAAAAATACGATTTTCCTCTGTTCCAAAAAACTGGGGGGAAATGTGCCCCCCCCCTTTACTCCCGCCAGATTACTCCTATGGCTGAAGACGTTACATACTGTTATAGAAAAGACATTGCAGAGTTCAGAAAGGGCCAAATTATTGGCCTGCAACAAGAGCAAAAACTCTAGAAGGAGATTGCTGAAATTATCGGCATTGGATTACAAAGTGTACAGCTCATTATCAAATTTAGGGAAGATGATGAAGAACTATCAACTTCGTGAAAAATATGTGATCGAAAAGCAGTCCTGAATAATCATGATCGAAGATCATTGAAACGATTAGTGAAATCGAATCGAAAGAAAATAAAAATCCACTCTAGAACTCATAACCACAGTCAATAGTAGAAGCAAGGCCATTTCCACTCGAACGATGAGAGGAGAACTTTCAATTTACATTTCGTTACTTTACTCCAAGTAAGCTTCCAAAGGAAATTTTTTCGACTACGAGGTAAGAATCAACCATTTATTTTCCAGATAAAGTGGAAAATATAGTCGATGATATTCCAAAGTCTCTAGCAATTTCAGACTTTTTTTTCCTGATAATTTTCTGCTTTCCTTAATCACAATCACCTGTTCTGCAAAAATTAATGTTTCGTACGGCACACGATTTGATTCGTATTCATGAAACAAAAGCCTGAGGAACCACACAGCAAAGGCTACAACGATGCTGGATGAGGAGTAAGAAAGAATAACTCACTACGCATGCTCCATTTAACTAGTCTTGTTTCAGACTTATTTACACATCTTTCCCCTTTGTCAAGTGAAGACAGAATAAAAAGCTGGCGAAAGTTATTTGAATTTCAATGGTACAAGAATGGCAAGTATCATAAGATGCGCCAAACTAGATAAATACCCCAATTTGTGTGTGTGGAGTTTTTTCACAAGAATTGAACTATCGTCGGAATTCTTATTTCTTTCTAGAAATAAAAAGCATTAACAATTCTAACTAGAACTAGTAAAAGCGTATTTGACCCTGGTTGTACACGAAGTATAAAAGAGGTAAAATCTATCATCAACAAAAATATCCTGAACGTACCAAATTGACAGCTGAAGATATTTGCATGCTTTTGGAATTCTGTTTGGACCTGACGTATTTTAGCTTCAATGGGACCTTCTGCAGACAGAGATAGGGGACTGCAGCAGGTTCTCACGTTTCTAGAGTTGTAGCTAATCTGTGCATGGAGATGTTAGAGATAAATACTTTGGATTGCAACAAATTTAGTGTTAAGATATGGAGAGAAGGTATGTCGATACTTTTGTTGTACTTTTGAAGATAGAATGGACAGCTTCCACCGTTTCCTTAATGACTTAAACCCCCATATTCAATTTACCTTAGAGGTAGAACATGAGGGATGTTTATCTTTTTGCACGTGGAAGTTACCCGAGATGATGATAGAAGCTTGTCAACTTTTATAATGTCGAAATCCAACCCATAAGAACGGGTACTTGGATTTCTACTCGTATCAATCAATTTGCCACAAAGCTTCTGTTATGAGGTCTCCTACTCGTCGGACCCTCACACACACACAGTAGCATCGATGAGTTAAAGAATGCTGAAGTACATGAAATAAGGAGAGTACTCGCAGATAGTGGAGGTTCGAGCAAATTCATCGCTCGAAGATTTGATGATGAATGTAGGGAACCTGTGGAGCCGAGATTGCCTAGAGAGAGAGAGAATTGTTTTACCATACATACAGAGAACTTTTGAGGACATTGCGTGTGTTCTGAGGAAATCTGGTTGGTTGTGTTTTTCTGGCGCAAGGATCATTTTGCGCAAATCAAGGTGAGAATGTGCACACAGGTTTAAATTAAAGCTAAAATGATAAAAACGTGTTGAAAACAATTTAACAAAAGGTATCAAACGAAACGAGAGATAACTAGTAAAATTTGACACTGGTCGGAATATACGAAATACAAATGAAGAAGGTAAAAGATATTTACCGTCTGCAAAAATATTCGCAACGTTTCGAGAACTACTGTTCCCTTCATCAAGCGAAAGTGTCAAGGAAGTGTAGGTGTTCGGTATTTATACCCCAACTTTGCTTTTCCCCAAAGCTATCCCGCACTCGGGTTTTTCCCCCTGCCTGAATCTGGATTTTCTAAGAACTGTTCCCCACTTGGTAATCCCTCCCCCCACCTCCGTCTGAAACTGGTTTTCCCCCATCTCCTAGCAAAAATGCGGTAAGGTTCAGGCATCGATTTTGCGATGTTCATCGCCTTACTTCGCATTCGAAAAGTCTCCCAAGACTCCAGAAAAAGTCTACAATAGCGAGAAGTTACATTTTTATGAAGAACTTTTGTACTTTTCCAATCAGGAACATGACCTTTCTCCCAGGCATGTTCTGCCAGAAGATTAGTCATCTCACCTTTCTCCACAGCATGATGATCTTCATTTTTAAGTGTACAAACAGTTCTTCCCGTCTCGCCAGTGTATACTTTTTCGCAGTCTTTGCAGGGTATCTGGTAAATTGTTCCAGTCAATTCATCCATTGGAACTCGATCTTTCACTCTCACCAACAGGTCACGTAAAGTCGATGTAGGTTTATAGTAAGTCTTGATGTCAGCTTTCCTAAGAATACGCGCAATCTCCTCAGAAGTCCTCTCCACATATGGCAAAACAACCATCCCTCTAGTCTGTCTCTCCTCAACAGGTTCTCTACGTCCGTCATTAGATCTTCAAGCGATAAACTTGCTTGGGTAGCCATTATCTACAAGAGCTCTCCGTATCGTCCGTACCTCAGCATCTTTCAACTCAACATTGTTGCTGTGTTTGAGGGCCCGACGTGTCAGAGACCCCACAATAGAAGCTTTGTGGTAAGTTGGATGATACGAGCGGAAATCCAAGTACCGGTCCGCATGAATTGGCTTTCGATACACAGAGGTTGACAAGCTTTTATCGTCCCCTCTGGTGACTTTCACGACCAAAAAATACAAACATCCCTCATGTTCTACCTCTAAGGTAAATTGAATATGGGGGTTTAAGTCATTAAGGAAACGGTGGAAGCTGTCCACCTCTGTCTTCGAAAGAACGACAAAAGTATCATCAACATACCTTCTCCAGACCTTAACATCAAACTCATCACAGTCCGAAATGTCCATCTCCAAAGACTCCATACACAGGTTAACTACAACACTAGAAACGGGGGAACCCATTGCGGTCCCCTGTCTCTGTTTGTAGAAGGTCCCATTGAAGCTAAAATACGTCAGGTCCAAACAGAATTTCAAAAGCATGCAAATATCTTCAGCTGTCAATTTGGTACGTGCAGCGATTTCGGTAGTGTCAGCCTGTTCATTGCTGGCGATACCAACATGGCCTAGAACCCAACAGAATTTCACAATATACTGTGCGTTTTTTATATCCACGAGATGTTTGTAAACTCTGTGGATTCCAGTGTGATGCGAGACGTTGAATGAAGTCAGGCTTTGCAGAACACTGAGTGAATCTGTACAGATGACAGTTGGAGATACGGCATTATTCAAGATGTATTGTAAAGCTAACACAGTAGCATGAATTTTTGCTTTGAAAACTGAGCAGAATATCGGCAGTTGTTGACTCTGTATCTCCACAGATAAATGTTGCACCAACATATTCATCCGTTTTTGATCCATCTGTGAAAATAAAGGAGCAGGGGCGGATTAAGCGGCTGGCGGCCACCAAGGCCCCCCGAATCTCCCGAGATTCGGGGCTCCGAGTTCGAGAGATTCCCAGTTAAAAACTACCACAACACAAAAAGCGAAAGATGCAATACTTAATATTATTCACGTATTTTACGTATATAAGTACAAAACGTTCTTTTTTTTAAATTAAAGTTAATTAAAAATCATATTAGTTCAAACATGCCCTGGCGCACCTACCTTGGGGGCCCGCGCACCCCTTGGGCTAACAAAGTGGAAAATTATTACGCCAACAGACACTGAAATTCTTTTTTTGAAAGTAGTAAAATTGAAAGTAATGACGATCCCAGCAACATTTCCCTGAACTCTGTGACATTGATGAGACTGCTGTTGAGGTAAGCAACCACAGTGGCTAGGGCTGTGTTCAAACGCTTTCTAGGAGGTAAAGGTAGACCAAAACAATTAAATTGGAAATTCTGACTGTAGAGATTTCTAATTATGTTCAAGAAATCTAACCTCACCGATGAAAATAGGATAACAGTGCTAAAAAATCTTTGGGAATCATATGAAAATTGCAATTTTCCCACGACCGTCACAAGTGCTGTATAAAGTCAAGGAAAATCTCACCACAGTCGGAAGTTCTGTCCATCTGAACTGAGTAAACATAACTTGCCTAAATGCAGAAGACAGTGCCTATAGCAAATTTTGTGTGTTCTCTTTTCACCCCATGAAGTCGGTTTAAGATCGACACAAGCCACAGATCTACTTATTTCAAAAGAGTTTAATAATTGGAAGAAGACCC
>QLNU02015359.1:39586303-39600948 GCA_006491805.2 Dysdera silvatica | reverse complement strand
CTCTTGCCTTTAAACTTTGCTTAAAGTGCCTTCGTTTAAAGTTCTTACAACTATCTTACATTCAGCATTTAATTCAATGACAAATTCCAAATTTATGGGTGTAAAAATGAAGTTTCAATGCTATTTATTATTTGTTCTGGTGTTCGTCATTTTCATGTTACGTAATTGCTGCGCTGCCGTTCAAAAACTCATTATGATCATAACCATCTACCTTAGAGGCGATTTTGGTTACTTAAATCACAAGAGAGTTGCAAGAAATTTCAGGATCCCAAATTTTAATTAAATCTTACTATAACTGCCATTATTCGAATTCTCAAAGTTTGTAATGTTTCTTTTTGGTCACACTATATATATATCAAAAGAGCCTAAAATGATTTCAGAAAACGGCTAATTTTACGTTTTTCATCAACAGAGCAGTAGAATTGCTTACAGTAAAATATTTATTATTAATTTATTATGTGTAAATGCGGTTTACAATTAAGACAAAGACAGCATATTTTTACCATTTTATTACACCAGTAGCAATCCAATAAAAATTCTTCAATCGATAATTGAAGTACAAAGATAAGAATCGATATACATTTGCAACGATAATTCGGGAGGGATAACAATGAAAGGATGAGAGCCAGTCATATTTACAAGAATTTCTGCAAAACCAAACATACGCAGGGATAATAATCTGCAGGCAGCACTGCTGCAAAATGTGCAGCCTGACGAAAGTTTTATTTTCAGAATTTTGATTTCAACGTCCTTTGGCAGAAATTCTGTAAATATTGGCTTCTCTGATATCACAAACGGAAAACAAAAATTACATCTTTATAATTTCCTTATGCCTTACAAGAAAATTATACATTTTTTTTGATCACATTGAAAATATACAAGCAGTATATACACCATTGATAGTTCAGGTACAAACAGCTAAGCTGATATGAAGCAGGAATTTAACTCTGGCCTAACATTGGGGCAGATCGGTCATTAGTGACCACTTTTCGCAGCTTGACCGAAGCAAAAATGTTCTCTCTGTAAAGAAATACACCATTAATAAAATTAATCAACTATTGACGAACGCACATATTATTTCAAATTACTTTTCTTTGTTGTTCTACTTGTATTTTACGGAGCTTGAACCGACAAGGAAATGCCACTGCAGTTTTCAGAAAGATTCAAGGCTTTATTATTTATAGAAATCAGTCTAGTACTAAACTTTGTACAAAAGCTTTCAAATCCAAGTATCATCTACTATAAGCAAGCACGTTATTTTTGCACTTAGGAAATATTCCACGTTATAGGAAGTTAATGAATGCTTCAATGTTCAAAATGAAGAATACCAAGAGCTAGAACGAACACATTAAAACAGTATTAATGGAAAGTACATAAATAATAAAATGATTGACACATAATAATTAATGATTTTTCGGACACTTTACAGTTGTTTATTTCTAAAGCGGAGAAAGTTTTTGTACCACACAACTGCGAGATTTCAATCATCAACTGGGGAAATAGTCGTGGTGGTACGCAAATGTTGCGGGATTATTCTTTAAATATGCAATGAACGCCCAATGTTCAAAAAAAAAACCGGACGGCTTGTCCAGTTTAGTACACTTTCGCAAAAAGCAGTGGCTGATGCTTCATTAAGCAGTTGGCCACTTTCTAAAGCAGGGATGTTCAACCGGTAAATCCACTTTAATATTTTGTGCGGCCTACCGGCATATGAAAATATAATTTCAATAGTTTCAACAATTCACGCTAAAATGGTCTTCCATTGCATCTGTGAATGATATATTCGGGAATGTGTAACTGAAACTAATTGATTTGCAGTGCAATATTGACTTAGAAGAAAAACCACGTTTGTGACTCTCTGAATTCTGTTCTAAGTGTGTTGACAAAAACATTTTCCCAACGATTTGATTGCATTAAGTTGCTATTCGGGAACACGTAAAATGCAACGACTTTGAAACCGATATAATTCGGGATCATTGACGTATTCAAGCATGAAGGTTAAATCAGGTGTCAGAACGAGAATAATTGACATCCAATTTTGAAATATACATCGAGCTGCGACATCAGAAATAAAACTTGAAATTTACATGCTTGTTAAAAATAAACAGTGTTAACCTTCTCACTCCAGGTGCCATATTTCCTGTTGCAGTACAGTTTTAATTTTGGAAATGAAAACAGTGCTGTGCTACAAACGACCAGAAAACTTTGTTTTACAATGAATAGGTCCCGGAATTTTCAATTTTGCTCAAATTCTGAATATGTATATATATCCAGTTGTGTTTTAAGCGGTATGTATAAGGGCAACACAATTTTCTTTCATTCTAGAAATATTATTTATGAAATGTTGATATATTCAGAAATTTTTTGCCATCCATTTCAAACTACATATATCTACGACTATTAAGCAATGTGATTGGCATTCATATTGGAAACTGACATTTGACAAAAAAAAAAAAGCATTAAAGCTTTTCAGTCTAAAACAATGCATGCAGATATATAATACTATAATAAAATCAATAATGCAGTAGAACCTGCCTAAAGTGACCACCTTTGGGACTGGACTGCAATGGTTACCATAGTCAAGGTGGTGATTATACACGACAGACTTTGGTACAGGCACTACTAAGTCCCTACCAGCTTTTTTTTTCATAAAAAGCGGTCATTTTATCCAGGTGGTCACATTACAAGGTTCCGCTGTACAATATTATAATATATGACAAACAGACGTTAAGGATTATATAATACACCCCTAAGTTTTACATCATCAACAAGCAATAAAAACCTACAGTGCCTGAAGCCAGGGGCGTAGAAATTAAAACATAATGGGGGCTCCAGCAGTCTTAAACAGTTAAAGTGATTCAGTGTAAAAGAGAACAATTAAAGTGCATTTATATCCAAAGCGGGGGAGTCTTGAACCCTTGAGCCTTTATATATAACCTACTCCCATTTTTTTTTCTTTTTATACCTATTATGAAACTGAATGATTTTGAAATTTATGAGCTATATATACACTATACAGTCAAACCGTGCTATAGCGAACCCGGCTTATAACGAAGGAATTTTTCGGTCCCATCCAGTCATCCATTATTTTTAGAGGATCGGATGTAACGAAGCAAAGGTTGGGTCCTTTGAGGTTCGCTATAGCGGGGTTTGATCGCATACATATACACACTAAACTCTCCCATTAATTATTTTCAAGGGACGGGGAGGCGGGGGGACGTCGTAAAACGGAAACAGAATACATTAATCGAAATGGTTTCACACTTTGTATATTAATGTATAAACGTAATGTACTTTTTTATTTCACTGCATATTTTAATTTGTAATAAGTAACTAAACTATATGAGCAGAAGAGTAAAAGAAAGGGAGAATATACGAATATTGTAATATATATTCGATTTTGATACTGTTACAATATTGCACCTAGTGAGCCAACAAGGTTTGTTTTTTGGTTTTACGGCTCAAAGACTACAGTGGTCATGCTGCGCCGGGACCTACTGTTTTCCGAGGAATCCGAACCTCTTAAGGCCTAGGGAACCAAACCCCGGACTACAGTGAGCAGTGCGATCTTTATGAGATCTCTGAGTAAGCGTTCTTTTTGCACTGCTGGGAGTCGAACCCGGATTAGCCGCGCAATAGGAGAACGCGTTACCACACTGCGCCAAAGAGACATAAGCCAACAAGAGACATAAATATTGGCCCTTGGATAAATGAAGGTTTAGACCACTGTTTTTAAGCATGATGTGATATGAATGAATGGAGATTGCCTTGAAAGTTTCTTTTGAATACACTATATAGGCTGATTGAGAATAGATGCTACTACAATTATATTTTTATCCGTCAGTCGTTAAAGAAAAATTGAGTCGAAAGAAAGTACTCCAATTAAATACGGATGGTGAGTATATTATTCATTTGACAAGGCTTTGTATGTGTATAAAATTGCAGAGTTTTTTTTTTATACAGGCTCTCTCTCAAAAAATTTCCCCTTACGTTAGAAAAATATTGCCTTGTATAATATTTAATCAGTCAAACAAGATTTCATGCTTTTACGTGAAATAGTTGTGGAGCTATTAAAAGTTAAATTTAATCATTTATAAACTTTTATCGCTGTTTTGGTGATTTTTTGACGAAATAATAGCAACCGTAGGGGACTATTTCTGGAAAAATATGAAGCGCCTGTGAACTTGCTTTAAACGGCACACAAACTGAAAATTTTATCGAAGTGCTTTTCCTATTTTTTTTTTTCAATTTGTGTAGATGGTCCTTATTTACTTGGAGATATAATCCAGAATTTTAAAAATACAATATATCAGTGACTGTTTTACGTAAAAACTTGATTTTTTATTCTATTGATTAGATATACGGTAATATTTTTATTAATAGGGAATTGTTTGGCGTGATATGGAGACTCGAAAATACTGTCCCCATCCCTAGCTATTTTCATGCCTCTGTAAGACCTAAATAGTTTCTTACATCCATGATTCCTTTCATAATTTTTAACGTAGTGATTACTTTCATCATTTTTAACGTAGTAATTACTTTCATCATTTTTAACGTAGTAATTATTTTCATCATTTTTAAAGTGAATTTTCAACACTGTTTCTAATATTAGTGATTCTTAAGATCGTTTCTAATATCGACGGCTTTTAAAATTTTGCTTAAATTAGAATTGATGCTTTTTAATACAGTTTATATCATATCAACAAGCAATAATCATTATACTCTTCCGTTGCTACTGTCTTTGAGGGTGAATTGTATTTGATTTTTACCAAGTAATTTACTTACTCACGTATATGCTCGCTGCATCCTCACGACAAGCTTGCGCAATCACTCAAAGCTGCAATGACAATAAATAGAATTTGATAAGAGCTAGCTTTTCATTAGATTTTATATTGAGAAGTGGTGCGGTGCGGTGCAGTGAAGTTCGTTAGAACGAAAGGTTGGTGTGTGAGTTCTGTGGCACAGGGACAGAAAGGGTCATGGCTGGACGGGACCTACAGTTTTTCAAGGAATCGGGACCTCTTATGGCCTACATTAAGGATGAGAATTGATAGAAAACATCGATGAAGTACTACCGATGTTTGCAAAATATTGTCTTTAAATATCGATGTTCACTCAATATTACATCAATTTAAAAAAAAAAAAATGTATATAACCTAAATTATCGATGATTTAATTACAAAAATATCGAAGCAGTTTAAATACTTTTTTTTATTAAAAAAAGTATTTGAAAAAAATCGGTTTCTAAACATTTATGTGCGTAACTAAAAAAAAATCGATGTTTCACTTTAAAAAACACAGTATTTGTTTTAGCTAAAAAAACAAAACCACATTTACGTGTTTAATGATTAATGAGGTAGGATACATCAAGTGTTATTACATTAACATTAAAAAACATTAATTTATTTCAGATAAAATCATAGTTCAGCCCTTATTTTTTAATTAGAGTATAAAATTTAAAATAATTACATAGCTTTTCTACATTGTGTGAATGATTCTAACTTGGGAACCATTTTCCTTTCTAGGCGACACCACGTTTTTTGAAAATAACGATATCACATTTTTTTTTTGAAAATAACGATATCACATTTTTTTTTTGAAAATAACGATATCACGTTTTTTTTTTAAAATAACGTTTCGGATGGAACGGATCCGAGCCTTCGAGAATGGTATTAAATGAATGGATACAGACACAGTGGTTAAACACATCTGGGAAATTCCGGTTAGCATTGGATACATTGTTGACGTACTTCAAGAAAACCAAGGAATTTTGTTGGACTTTTCTTGCTGGAGTTCATAAAATCATAAATTCTAGCTTGGAATCCAGCTTGAAAATAAATTAACTTTTAGAAATAGAAAAAATTGGAAAAAGGACGCTAGTCAGCCTCAAAGGAATATTGAATGACTTCATAATTATAGGAAGCCATTTTGTTTTGTTCCCAATATTGCAGGCAGTTAACCCTTAAACGGAACATTAAGGACCGTGAATCGTTGATTCTGAATGATTTTATTAAAACTAAAATTTTAACTTGTCGACACAAAAGATTAAATTATGAATGCCTTGTACTATTGTTAACTCAGATAACACTGAATTTTTTTGTCTTTTTTTTTTTTTAAATAATTTCTGAATAAAATGTTTCTGGGGGATTGTTAGACCACAGAAGTTCAACATTTAATTTCGGGCAGTCCATAAGGGCCTCAAAAATCGATTAGAAGCGTCACACACTTGCTGTAAGTAAAGTAGTTTACTTCTTTCCAAAAACTGCTGTACGTCGTTCGAGAAAGATGTCAGGTGTATCTGGGCTAACCAAATCGATATTATGCTAAAAACAATAATGGTCTTGAAACAGTAACCATCGATGCTTATCCCTAGTTAAAGCGCGTTTCGTTTTCTATTTATGGCGATGCTTTTATTTGTTACGGCGAAAATTTTTCTTGTTCATGACCATTGAACTAGTAGATGTTTTCTCGTCTTATTTTAGCGCTACTCGAGTGTTTTTTAGTTAATGTGGGTCGTTTTGTTTTTCCAGGAAATGGTTTCATTTCTCATAGCTAAACTACTTTCTGTAAAACTCACATATATTTCCGTATTCAATACTGAGTTCGGGACCTTATTCAGCGAAGAAAAGATACCTCCTTCGTCAACGATCATCAAAGTGCTACAAATTAAAAGTTCCTTCTTCCACCTCCCTCTTTTTAAGAGTTTTCTACGCCTTTCTAAGTTAATACGCTTTTTGCTTGCTTTCTTCTAATGGCGGATAGTTTCACTGATCACGCAAAATTGCCTTTCACCAAAAATAAAGTTCTGAAGTCTGGTTGGAACTCGGGACCCTATTTAGTGACGTAAAGCTATCTCCTTTATTGAATACCATCAAACTGCTACTTGTTTCTCCCTTCCCGCTTTTTTCTAAGTGCTTCCCATGTGCGTTTCTAAGTTAATAAGCCATTTGTTCTTTTCTAATGGAGAATGGTTTAATTGATCACGCAAAACTGTTTTTCAAAAAAGAGAGACTATATTCTGAAGACTTGGTTCGAACTCGGGACTTAAATAGTGACAAAAAAGACGTGTTAATGATCATCAAACTGCTACCTATTTAGCGTTTCGTTCTCTTATATTTTAGTATTCTTTAAGTATTTCTCAGTTAAGACGCCTTTCATTGTGAATAGTTTCATTTTATACGGCGAAAATACTTAAGATGTTCCCAATATGGGTGTCAGGACACTGTAGTGATCAAGAGCGACTTTCCCCGTTAGAGACCATCAAACTGTCTGCTATTGAAAGTTTCTTTCCATTCTTTCAGTGGGTTTTTCCATTTAGCAGATTCAAACTAGGTATGAGCAACGATAGCGAAGTATCGGTGTCAATATCGACGAAGTAGCATCGGTGTCAATGTCGACGAAGTAGCATCGGTGTCAATATCGATGAAGTAGCATCGATATTTAAAAACTATCAGCTTCTAAGCATTGATGTTTATTCGATGCTACATTAACGTTAAGGAAAACTATTTATAATCTAAAATCAATTTTAATGCTAAAAACAACAAAGCTATTTAACTACTTGTCTTTTGTCAAAAATAAACGGATATTTGAAAAATATCGGTCTCTGAACACCGACGTTTATAACCAAAATATCGCCAACGTTTTATTTTTTTTATTATTTTTGTTTAACCTAAAATAATAATAATGATGATGACACCCTACGTCAGGTTGATCGACATTACGGTACCTAGTGACAGACTGAGTAGATAAGACAGAGATTGAAAACATCAAGAAATACAAGGATTTACAAAAAGGGGTGGAGGGACTTTGGAGGAGGCAGGTTACGGCTGTTCCGGTTGTTGTGGATGTTTTGGATATTGTTTCCAAAAAATCTAGGCACCACCTCAATTAGGCATGTGCCAACAGGGGGCGACAGGGAGGTTTTCGTCCCCAGTCTCGGAAGTGAAGGAGCGAAAGGTATATATCGCCCCCTCCCACTATCGAGGAATACTATTAAAATTTTAATTTCAAGAATAACATTAAACATTGCCACTAATGTAGCAAAGCTAAATTAACTTTGGATTCTAATTTCATTTCTTGTCAATAGATGTCGCTACTATACCGTCAATAACATTGCTTTGTTAGTGCCCCCTGGCGTATCCATTGTTAAAAAAATTAGCGTCTCTTTACCTGTATATTTTTTTTCAGTCTTTGTGAAACTATCGATCTTAAAGCTTGGTGCTCTGCGAAATCAGTAAAATTGAAATCGTTCAAGTGGTTGTTGTTTTGTAATTCAGTTTATTTTAACTATTTAATTAACTAATTAACATCTAATTAACAATTAATTTATCTAATATTTTATATCTGTTGAGGGTTTGTGGCAATAAATTGCGCCACACGTTTATGGCAGTAAAAGATCTCTCGCCCCCACTCTCCAAAACATTGGCACGCCCCTTACCCAAACAGATTAAAATTAGGAATAAACACTGCCACTAAATTCAAAAATCCGCATTTACAGGGACAGCTCACATCACACGCAGACATGTATACCTCCAGTCATCTGAAGTCCATGAAAAGAACTTAATAACGGAACAGACAAAACCAGCCAAATACAACATGAACTGTGAATTTGCACATAAAAACAGTTATAATCTCCCGCAGTAATAGGAGCGTTGGGAGCAATTCCATCGAATCTTGAAAATCATCTTAATACAATAGGAATTGATAAAATGGTAATGTACCAACACCAAATGGTCGCTTTGCCTGGAACTACCCACATTCTAAGAAAATACCTTTGATATATCAGGCCCTTGGGAGACGCTCGATATTAAAGAATATATTCAGTCGTCAAACCCACGATGGACTGCGAATATGCATCTCATAATAAAATAGCAGGTGTGTTCAGTGAGCTGTTTAAGGTATCTGATTTTTTATCAAAAGATGTATTTTTATATTGACATATAAAAATACCCAATTATTTTCAATATACTTCTGATTACAAAAATTTTTACTAATTTTATAATAATATTAATTATAGTCTGGTGTTCCCGATACAGCAGTCAAGGAAACCATCAACTAAACATAAATGATCATAAATCAGTGATCTTAAGGGCATTATTAAAACTAAGATTTAAATTGTTTAAATTTAAAATTAAATTATAAGTATCTGGTATTATCAAAAAATCGATATTACAGTAAAGATATCGATGGTCTGAAAATATTAACCATTCTCCATCGATGGTGGAAACATTTTAAAACGAAAAGTAGAACATCGATGTTTTGAAAATATGAATCATCATCGATGTTTTGAAAATATTCATCGATGTTTTGAAAATATGAATCATCATCGATGTTTTGAAAATATTAATCATCATCAATGTTTTGAAAATATCAATCATAATTTCATAATCGATGCTCATCCTTACCCCGGACTACAGTGTGAATAGTTGGTAGGTAAGCTTTTTTTTTTTGGCATGGTCGGAATCGTAACCGGGATGATGGGTCCCTAGACGAACGCGTTGCCACAGCTGCGCCAGAAGAAAAGGTGCTTTACTCATACTGTGCACAGAAAATAGTTTTAAATCTTAGAACATTTGATTATAGTGGTAGATAAGTACTTAATACAATATTTGAAACTATTCGGTGAGATGGAAAAATAAATTCGAGGTACTTAAAATATCAAACAACACATTCGTTAACGTAAATTCACAGGATTTAGGGTAAGTTTCCAGTTATTTTAATTAGCTGTAAGGCATTTCGAATATGTTTTTAATATTCGTAAGTTTCATCAAAAATTAATTATAATTTTAATAATGTACAATTATTAAATTCTGCATTAATTATTTGCAGAATTTCAACTGTAACTCCAAAAGTATTAGTTGCGATTTTTCAATATGGAATCTGCATGGTAATATTTTTTTATAGAGGTAGTTGCTGACTTCGATATTTCAGGTTTCCGTGGCCATTTGATAATTGCGTTTGGAAAAAAAAAACAGTATTGGATGCAGAGATGACAGAAGACGGAATTTTGTGTAGATAGCCTAGTCAAATAAGGATAAAACATCAACAAAAATTTATACCAAGCTAAATATTCGTTTACACAATTGTCTCGACGTTATAATTATGGCATGAAAAGTCCGTTTTGAAATTATTGTTGCATGTCAAAATATTAAAGGGCAAAGGTCAGTAAAGGCGGTTTTTTGCTAATAACTCACCTCCTATGCATCGTACATCTATGAAGCCAATATGAAAGTTATAGAAAACATAGTGATCTACAAGACCACTACCATCTAGGAGACTAGAAACTGCAATTCGAAACTAAGCTGTAAGGACAGCTATGAAGAACTATTTTCCGAATGTGGCATTGGAAACAAGTTTCCAAACACTAACAGAAAACGTCCAAAAAAGAGAAAGCAGTACCTTGAGTATTTTTGTAGTCATGTCAATATTCGGAAACAACAAGTCCGATGAAAATGACATATGCAAGCTGAAGCTTTTGCACTTCTCCATGTTAAATAATGCTTTGGTTTTTAAATGAACGAACGATTCAGCGGAAGAAATTCTTCTCTTGTCTCTGCATGCAAGGTAGTGGATCCAGTGGCGGATCCGTGGAGGGGATTAGGGAAATTCCCCCTCCCAAACCCATAAAAAAGCGATAGAAATTGGCTATAACGAGTGCCGATTATAACTACCAACTTCATACAACGACAGAATTTTACAAGAAGTTTGATTTCCTATTTTTTTTTTGCTCATTAAATCCGGGGTCTAAAACTTACCTGTTCGTTAAAAGCGGTTAAATTGTATTGCAGTTAATCATTATATCAAATAAAATCCACATTTCCTCGCTATATCCGGAAACGCGTTAAATGCGGGCTCTTTATAAATGGGTGCTATTGTATTTTACATCCCCTTCTCCAAAAATCTTTCTCTGGATCCACTTCTGTTGGAGCCAAGTGGCAGAGCTTTTCTGCAGCGTAATTCGTTGATTCCATTGTCGGAACTTACAGGTGTTTCAACCAGTGAAGGTGAAATGAGAACTGCTAAGAATTTAATAAAACGGAAAATTTAGAATACGCCTCAAAAACCAGATGGAGCAGTAGAACAAGAAATGTAGTCTCTAATGTTCCCTTTCCAGTGGCGGATTTTTAAGTAGGCACACAAAGCACAGGCCTAGGGGCAGCACTTATCGGAGGGCGGCATCAATGTGCTTAAACATAAAATTGTCCAAACTCAACAATGTTGAAAAAATAATGTTTCTTTTAATTATTGCCCTGTTTCCCCAATAGCGATGACATATAAGCGATTACTTTAACTTGCCTGCAAATACAAACTACAGAATCGAAAGACAAAGGGCCCTGAAAATTTTGGGCCCTGGGCATTTGCCCAGCGTACCCATTTATAAATCCAGGCTTAACACGTTTTTTATATATATTAATAGTAAATGAATGAATAAAGAAAAACTTGAACTGATAACGAAAAAATTCATGCAAGGATGCGTACGTGTTTTTTTCCCCAAATATACGAAATACACGCAAAAACATCAGAGGCTCCAGGAATCCATACTAAAATTATTGTGGATTCAAAAAATGTCTCGAATCCACGAAGTCGGAGACTATGGTAGCAATAATTTCGAATTGTATCTTATTAGTTTGAATAATTATATGAAAAATCTCCTTTACATATCAAATGTTAAGAGTATGATATGCGTTTTTTTTAAACAAATATTCCTTTCCTTGAAAGGGTGGGAGGGCAAAGATAAAAATTTTTTATCTTTGTTCTTACTTCTTTTGCATTATTTTTTCCCCATTTGTATTCCTTAATTATATTATCTGCTGTATGTTCGATTCGCTCCATATACATCTGATGAAGGCTGCCCTTTAGCGCAGCCGAAAGCCGGCTCATGTACCAATAATCTAACAAACCGCTCAAAGTTGTCTGATTGCTTTTATTATACGTCTGCAGTTGTATTAAAATTCTAGTTTTTGGTGTAACGGTTTGATTTTGAGTAAAGAGTAACATTTTCCTTATGGCCAGTTATGAATTTTTCAATATGGCCACTAGGTCTGGGAATGAAGGCGCGGTGGGCAAAATTCTTCGTCTTCTACCACCATAAATTTAAAAATATAAACCTTGATATATATGCTAATATTACAATACTTGTTATTGCAGTAAAAAAAAAAAAGCCATCAGAGGAGCGTCAAATTTATTTGGGATTATAGTGACATAATATTTAAATCCTGTACCGTTCCGGAAAATTATTTTATACTCGTGAGACCCCGGGTGCCCTGTGCCCAATATGCTCTTTGCCTTGCCCCAGTTTCCCCTTCATCCTGGCTACAGTCCTACTCTGAGTCATTATCGTCATTGTCAGTTTCGTTTGATGTTAGAATGTTGATAGGATCAAATTCACCTTCGGATTCAAACTCATTTGATTCTGCAATTGTCTCAGGAGTATTGAGACATGATTGTCCATGGCAATAATTACAAACAATGGAGCATTGCAAACCCACTTTTCTGCATCCACAGATTGTGCAGCAATCTTTTCGGCAATTGCAGAATATTGTACTTAGGAGTTCTTCCGGCGCTGGTGGCAGTAACGTTGCATTAGTGGCATTAACGTCGCCAAAGTGTTGTTTTTTAAAACCTACCCCCATTCTTCAGGTTGCAGATTCTTCCTTAAGCAAATTTGAACCTGGTAATATACGCGATAGGGATGTTGTTGGGCTGCTGCACTCGTAGGTGGAAGAGATGACAATTTCACCTCTCTATTAAGTCTTATTGATTTAGCAAAGCTTAAGTACCTATAATTATCAATTGATTTTTCTGATTGTGGAGCACCATACATCGCCAGAAGAAAACGCATGCCGTTGTCAATCACCTTATTGGGAGAGCAATTCTCCTGTTCAAAGACTTAGTCTAATTAATGCAAATCGTAGCATTTCTCGAATATTTTCAAAACTTGTTTTCCTTTATGAAAGAGGGCGCAAGTCGTGTTCCAGCCCGTCATGGAATGTAAAAATAAAATGTGCTTTCTGCAATTGGGATACTTATCAAAATTTTCAGATGAATACCTTCGCGTTCCAATATTTCTCTTGCCAAGTTTAAAAAAATAAATGTTTCAGCTCGATTGAGTTCGCCCTTGGTAATGGAGTACCAAGAGATCCACATCATCTTCAACTATGACGGTTGCCTTTCGTATTGATTCTTCCATAGCTGTCTCGATGATAAAAACAGCATCATCCCGCGCTTATTTTGTTGCGATGTTGATATGTAATTGTGGAATCAGCATTTCAATGTTTGCTCTTATTAAATCGGTTGGAAAAAATGTCTGCTGGCTGATTGTTACATTTATACTTTCATTGAAACGAATCTCATAAGAAGCAGAAATAGCAACGGTTCGCCTCTGCTGTTCCATTGCCTTTATATTTTTGATGTTGTGGGAATAGCCGTCGAACACAACAACAACGTTTGAGCCGAAATGTTTCTGTAAATATTGAAGACACCTTTATCAAACGTTACAGAAAGTATCATCCTTTCTTTCACTATACGACATGATGTAAAAGCAATCCACCGTCCACAACGTATGTAAGGTTATTATCCATTGCAGAACTGATGGGTTCCAACTGATTTTAAAGTTTTGATTTTACAGTTTTTCGAATGCCGGCATTATCGAACAAAGCTGTAGGGTAGGGGTTGAGTCCGTACTGTAAATATTCAGAGAGATGTTTGTCGAAGTTTTTATTTAAACACATTCTTTGAAAGAGTAATAAAAGGATCTATAGCCACCTTGGAATCGTGGACCTTGATGGAACTACTAACTGAAGAAAGTAAAACTCTGTCTGAACGCCTCAGCTTAATACCATCAAACTTTAGTCCAACAGTTCGTTTTGTTATCACCGATAATTCCTGTACTTGGAGATATCATTTGATTAACATTTGGGAAAGGGTTGTAGCGTGGAAACCATTCAACAAGTTTATTAACATCTGCATTATCTCTTGTTACTCGTGAATCTTTTGAATCAAGGTGT
Source organism: Dysdera silvatica (assembly GCA_006491805.2). Taxonomy (NCBI): domain Eukaryota; kingdom Metazoa; phylum Arthropoda; class Arachnida; order Araneae; family Dysderidae; genus Dysdera; species Dysdera silvatica. The sequence goes on along the minus strand of QLNU02015359.1, from coordinate 39,586,942 downwards.
TTGTTCACGGTGTCCAAAGAAACATCGCAAACTTTTCAATTTCATCGCAGATACTGTTCGTAGCATGCATGCCATATTCCCATTTACACAAAACGCTATTATGCGTACTTCTACCCTGAGAAACTCCTCCTTCTGTCTTCATAGATCTCTTCAGTGTTTGCCTAATAACCATAACGGTTGAGGCTCCACAATTAAACTTATCCGTGCGTTTCACTGTACGAAATCTGTTTTTAAAATTAACAAAAGTCTGTTAATCCATAATTTGTTCTAATGCCATTATGTCTTGCAGGTATAAATGTGCGGACCTGGCATAAAAGAAATAGCCAGATGCACGAAAGTACCGCAACATTTTCTTTTATCGCATTAAGATGTTCATTCTAAATCCCTAGCCTTTCGGCATTCAGGAAGTTTAGCGCTATTGATACCATGTCAAAATATTGCATCCATGTTAAGGTATTATTACCCTCCGCAGGGATAACACAATTGCCAAATATGGTCAACACAAGAAAGCCTCCGGGGCGAGAATTTTGTGAGTTTTCGTGGGGGAATTTATTATACTATAATTTTTGCCACCCACGTATTAATTACAGCTCAAACTAGAGCTTGTGTAATTTTGGAGAAAAAGAGACGCTTTCCCCA